>CM025787.1:20079967-20190176 GCA_014636745.2 Centella asiatica
AAGTATTCTAAAGACAATCATCATCAAATGTTAATAAAACCTAACAAGATATCTCTCTAAGCCCAAATGGTCGAAGGGTCACACCAAAGAATTAATCATTAGTGATCCTAACCAACAAGTGCAAACTAGAAAAGCTACATCTAATGAGTGTTTATACGCTTGTTTTCTTTCTCAAATTAAGCCAAAGAAATTTGAAGAAGTCATGCAAGATGCTAAATGGATCATGGCTATGTAAGTAGAATTAAATCAATTTGAAAGAAATCAAGTATGGAAGTTGGTGCCTAAACCAAATGACAAAACTGTAATTGGCACCAAGTGGGTATTCAGAAACAAGGTGGATGAAGCTAACATTGTTATAAGAAACAAAGAAAGATTGGTAGCAAAGGGATATCTTCGAGATGAAGGGATTGACTTTGATGAGACCTTTGCACCAGTGGCCAGACTTGAGGCTATAAGAATTTTCTTAGCTTATGCAGCACATTCAAGCATTAAAGTTTTTCAAATGGATGTGAAAAGTGCTTTTCTCAATAGAAAATTAGAACAGGAGGTGTATTTCCAACAACCACTAGGGTTTGAAAGTTCAAAATTCCCAAATTATGTTTTCAAACTAGAGAAAGCACTTTATGGACTGAAACAAGATCCTAGAGCTTGGTATGACAGACTGTCAAAGTTTCTGGTGGAGAACAAGTTCACAAGAGTTATCATTGACAAGACATTGTTCCTTAGACAACACCAATGTCATCTAATCCTGGTTCAAATATATGTTGATGATATCATTTTTGGATCCACTGACTTTAAGCTGTGTGAAAAGTTCTATAAGCTCGTGCAAAGTAAGTATGAAATGAGCTTAATGGGTGAACTGTCTTATTTCTTGAGACTGCAGATCAAACAAGTCACTAATAGAATTTACATACATCAGATAAAGTATGCCAAAGAACTTCTCAAGAAATTTGACATGGAGGACTCAAAAGTACCAAAGACACCTATAGCCATAACAACCAAGATTGACCCTGATAAGAATGGAAAGAAAATTGATCTAAAGACTTATAGGGGAATGATTGGTTCTCTATTGTACTTGATAGCAAGTAGGCCTGATATTATGTTTGCAACATGTCTTTGTGCAAGGTATCAAGCTGACCTAAAGGAATCCCATCAAATTGCTGTAAAGAGAATCTTGAGGTACATTAATGGCACAACAGAGTTGGGACTTTGGTAGCCAAAGGAGTCTGGATTTGAATTAATTGGATATTCTGATGCTGACTTTGGAGGATGCAGAATTGACAGAAAAATTACCACATGGAGTTGTCAATTTCTAGGTTAAAGGCTTGTATCTTGGTTAGCAAAAAGCAACACGTAATATCAACATCTACTACTAAAGCTGAATATATTGGAGCTGGAAGTTGCTGTGCACAGATACTATGGATGGAAAATCAATTATTGGATTATGGCCTAAATTTCAACAAAATTCCAATTTTGTGTAACAATACAAGTGTCATTGTCATTGCTGAGAACTCTATACAACATTCCAGAACCAAACATATAGAGATCAGGTATCACTTTATTAGAGAACATGTTATGAATGGAACCATTGAACTACACTTTGTACCAACAAACAAGCAGCTGACAAACATCTTTACCAAGGTTTTTGATGAAGCCACCTTTATCAATCTGTGTTAGTGCAATATTAGCACAAGTGTTTGTAGAAGGGGGGGTTGAATACAAACACCTGAAACTTTTCGCACTTAAAAAACTTTATATAGCTTATTGAAAACAGTCGAATAACCAGAAAAACTATATGGAATGAACACACATATTCAAGTTAAAATAGTTATATTATAACTCGAGGTTTTTCTGGAAATCTGTATAATCACAAATGTGATTTACAGCTACAAATTCTGTGAATAAAGTTCACAGCTTCTCACACTCACTAGCTTCTAATATTCTTTGAAATATCTCTCTCAAGATCTATCACAAAGCTTCTCTCTAGTGTTTTGTGCTTCAATGCTTGTTTGATCTGTTGGATGGATTCAATCAATCGTTATTTTTGTGTAATGAGAGCTCCGTTGCTTATATATCAGTCAGTAGGTTGAAATCACGTTCTTGTGACGTGCTTCTCTTCTCAACTTAGCCGCAAGTATGTCACATCTAAACTTTATGTGACAGACTGCTATAAACTTTGTTGCTGCTTTTCTTCGCCTGATCTGTGTGCATTTAATGCGTGAGAGTTCCCATTGGACCATTAACAAACTTCAAGAAATATCTTTCCAGTTAATATTTCTTGCTTCTGTAACACGTTACGTTGATTTCCGTGTAAGAACTGATGACAGATGTATGCTGTCACAACGATCCACTGACTGCTAGCCCTAACGGACTTTGATCAGAGCTTCTAGATCCTCTGATAGTTATTGACTAGATCAGGGCTTCTCCTTCACTTGAGTTATACTCAGTGCTTCTCGACCCTGATTGTTTTGGCTGACGGCATACACTGATGGCTTCCACTGATGTCATGTTGGTCATTCTCCCTGACAGGTTACCCTGATGGGTTTCCCTGACACTGATATGTCCCGAAGTGTTCCACTGACGGTTTGGTCTGTCCTCGTCATACCCTGACAGGTTCCCCTGACAGGTTCCCCTGACAGGTTCCCACTGATGAGTTCCCCTGATGGGTTCCCCCTGATGAGTTCCCCTGATGGGTTCCCCCTGATAAGTTCCCCTGATGGGTTCCCCTGATGGGTTCCCCCTGATGGGTTCCCCTGATGGGTTCCCTTGATGATACTTAATCAACGTAACTTTGATTTAGAACTTCTGATGTGCGGAATACTTCGTTTGCTCACAAGTAGCATCAGACATTCTCCTTCACTTTGTTCAAGTCCTTTGAATGTTCCTGTTTTCTGACTTGTCTTGTGAAGTTCATTAACCATCCACTGATGAAAAAACTTATCATCAGTGAATACGAAACTTGTGCTGATCTTAAGGTTTATAAAACACCTCAAGTATTTACAGTTGCACAATTTATTACATAATCATCATCATCATCATTTTATCTCTAACAATCTCCCCCTATTTATGTTTATCAATTTGATAATCATAAATCCCTAGATGTACTGATGATGATGTCAAAACCAATACTAAATACAATTTAAGAAAGAATAATGAATGAACTATTAAAAGAATTTCTGTACAAGTATTTTCCTATTTCTATTACAAAAAGAATGTTGTGTAGACTTCAGGATTTCCTGCTCCTTTTTGCTGAGACAAAGGGCAATGGTCGATTATACTCAATTGGTTGAGTGTCACTCCCAAGGCCTTGTCTCCTTTGATCAGGATTTTGCTCAGGAATCCTTAGTCTTGTGTCTTCCCTGCCAGTCTCCAGTTGCTCCAGCTCCTTTTGTAGAAGTCTTCTGAAGTTGACAATGTTGACATTGCTGCTTGATTTCAAGGCTTCAAGGACACTTTTAATTTCTGAAATGTTGGCTGCAGCAAGTTGTGACCAGTAAAAGGTAATGATCTCCCCCTTTTGATTTTTGAACTGTACACCCATGGGGCTTGTGATCATTTTTGGATATTCTGTGAACCCTTTTACTGACGGCACATGCCTTGCTGCAGTGTTCCTATCATCAGCCTTGGTTTCTTCGATCTCATTCAGCACTTTATGAGTCAGCAGGAATCTGAACTGGATGACATGTTCACTTTTATGATAAGCTATTTGTTGTAGAACATTCATCGCTTCCTCCAGGTCGAGACCATCAATGTCATTTGTCCTTATGCTTTTCTCCTGCCCATCAGTGTTTTTGTAGAACAATCTCAGTGGATTTGGTAAAGCTGTGGGCAGGCTCCTTTCGTCATTGATGTCTCTCCTCAGCCTATCAATCAACCCCCTTAAGTCTCTGTTAGCCCGGGAGGATTTAGAAATCACATTTAGGCACATCCCTAGTTGTTCAGCATCCATTCTCCTAAACCAATCTGTTGTAACATTGAAATGGCTCCCACTTTTGTCTTCAATAGTAATGAGCTGTTCCTTTTTGTTGTTGAACCTGACATCTATGCTTTTTATGGAGAACATAAATGTCAGGTTTTTAATCCTTTCTGTCCGTAGGAATTCAGCTAGTGTTGGTGGTCCATAAGTTCTGATTATAGGAGAAGGTGCTTGCCTTGTTGTTGCAGACGACTTTGGTTTGATGACATCAGGGTCTTCTTGTTTGTCCTGCTTTTTATCCCCTGATGCACCTTTAGGGGTTTGATTCTTTTTAGGCTGAGGTTTCCTGGAGGTCTTGGCCCTGACACTCTTTTTCTTCTTTTCTGCTTCCTCCTGTTCCTTTGCCATTTCCCTCTCTTCATCTTCTTGTAGTTGCTGTGTATAGAGTGCATCAGCTTCCACGAGCTTTTTGTCCTGGGGATAGACCAGCTCCACTTTCCCATCGATTACAGCTTCAACAGGTTGTGGAAAGTGGGCTGTCTTCATGGCATCTCCAAGTAGCTTAGGCCCTGATTGAGTGTGTGATTTCTTCTTTAAATCCTCAATCAGAATACCCTTGCCTTTGTCCTTGGTTTGTGGAGCAGAAACAGGAGTAGTCACATCCCCTGATTGTTTACTTGACTGCCCAGCAACATCCCCTGATGCATGCTGGGTTGATTTCTCCCCCTTTTTGGCAGCATCATCAGTAGGAGTTTGGTTTAGGGATGTGACTTGAAGAAGTTGTTGCAGAGTGCCAGCCATGGATTGTTGCAGAGTTACCATGCTGGTCATTTGTGAAGTAAGATCTGCAAGCTTGCGGTCAACAATGTCAGCCTGCTTCTTCATTCGGAGTAGAGTCTGGCTAGTGACAAGGGAATCCACAACTGTTTGTACATTTTGAAATTTTGAAGAAAAATGTGTATACAAATTTTTGTTTTCTATGTCTATGGACTGACCAATCATGATCTGTGACTTTAACACTTTGATCAAGACTGGATCAGTGGTCCTAGCTAACTTCTGCTTTAATAACTGTACAGTTTGTGCCATTTGATTCTGCTGAAAATACAAATCAACTCCGATGAACTGGGAAAAATCATCTTGTGGAGCATCAGCTTCATCACTGTCAGAAGTGGAAGTAATATTTACAGTATCAGTATTTTCTCTCTGTTCTTTATTTACAAGGATCTCATCCTTATCTCTCTCATCCTCTCCTTTTTCTGTACCTTCTAAGGTAGCACTCATTTCCTCTCCTTTTTCATTGCCTACTAAGGCAGTACTCTCTCCCTCTCCTTTTGCCAGAGTCCTCTCAGGGGATTGACTTTGCCTCTCTTCACTAAGTATTTTCTCATTCTCACTCAAAATTGTCCTAGAGAGGCTCCTATGGGCTTGGAAATCATCAACTGTGACCAGGTCAAGTGAAGTATTTACAGTTTCTGGGTCAACAGTTGTGATAGGAGAAGGATAGGAAGAAGAATGTGTATGTACAATTGGAGAAGTGTATGTTTCTGTATTGGATGTATATACAATTGGGGGTATATAAAGTGTTATTGCAGTAGTATGTACAGTTGTATGTATATCCCCTGCCTGATCACTAGCATTTGTATCAATTAAAAAAGAGTCAGCCATGAGAGTGTGGTGACTTTCAAATACTGTGTCAGAGAGTGTTGGCTCCTCCACGAAATGAGAATGTGGAGAATCTGATTGTATGACACTTAAAGTTTATGTCATTATATATGAAGAAATTTGAGGAATAGAAAAAGAAGGAAGTGGTGTAGATGGGAGTGTTGGCTGAATCACTAAACGAGGAGGTGATTCATCAAAAGAAGTGTGTGCCCTCACTATGTCAGTTATCTTCAAGTGGCTCTCAGAGACCCTGATGGTAGGTTCATCAGTGTCTATGGTTACTGTATGTGCCTCACTCAACGGTGTCCCTGGTTGAGGACTATTTTCAATATCTAATCCCTTTTGAGAGGAATTAGATAGAAATATGTTTAATTCCTTATCAAAGGTTGTATCCTGTTGAGAGGATAGGCCCTGGTCAGGCTGTTGGGTTTCACTCATGGCTCCTATCTTCTTCTTCAATCTTCTCCTATAGCCAAGCACTCTCACTCCTTGCTCCCCCTCAATTGATGTGGTAACTTCACTGGCTTTTCTTTTAACCCCAGCAGTCTTTTGGGAAACTGTGGGTTGGGCTATTAAGAGAGGTTGTGAAGAAATTGGTTGTTCTACTTGGGGAGGCAGAGAGGTGGTTGTTTTCTCTGCCATAGTAGATGAAGGTGAAGAATGTACAGTGTTAGAGGTAGAAGATGTAGAATTTACTACCTGTATCATATGCGTTGGGAGAGTAAATGATTCAGTTGTATATGATTTCTTCATTATTTCTGCAAACAGTTTCTTTGTTTGCTTGTATGTCTGTACAGGTATATCATTCTCAAAAGAAAGATTAGTAATTTGATCTTTAATAATCATAAACAAAAACCTAGAATAGTATACTTCAGTTTTCCTATTATTTACATTACCTAATTTATTTACAAGATCATCAAAAATAATTTTACCTATATTTATATTTACATTTTTGATCATTGCATATGCTATTTTCAAAGTTAAAGAGATAATAACCTCAAAGTTAGAACACTTACCTGAGAATGCCTTGGTGATTGTATCAAACAGGTAGGAGATCTCCCGTTTGACATTCACCCTTTTGAGATCTTTGAACTTTAACACTGTGTTGGGAGCAGCATTATAGCCCAGTTCTCTCAAAAAATCCAGTAGGTCAGCATCACTTGGAGCATCCACCAGATCTTGAGTAGGTAACCCCAAAACAGAGTTAAGTCTGGAAGAAGTTATTTTTCCTTTCTCAGACGCAACCTTGAATGAGATACCCTTGACCACATCTGGCTTGGTGGTGGAGTACATAAATTTAGCACTAGTCCACAGTTGTGACAGTGCTTCTCTTGACATTTCTTCATCGGTAAAGATGGCTTTGCTATACTCAGATTTGAGCAAATAGTTCATCATAGGCTTAAAGCAATCACTTACCTCATCAACGCTTGAGAAGCCCACAAAATTTGTGGATGGGACTGTCAAGTTCCTCTGTATTTGTTGACGTGCCATGGATGCTTTGAAGATTTGAGATTTTAGGGTTTCTGTAAAGTCGAGAGAAAAAGAACTCCAGCAAGTATCAGGTTTAGATTTAAGTGTTTGAGAGTTTCAAAAAGTAGGAGAGATAACATATTAATACCCGCTAAAAGACGTTTGAAAACTATCACTGAAACACGCTATCAGGGTGTCAGTTCAGTTTCTGTGATGACACGTCATCAGTGAGAGAAGAATTCAAAGATGAGTTGTCATCACTTAACTGGCCTCAAAACCCGATGCAAAATAAATTTAAACTTACCCTGATGATTCACTGTAAGTACATACCCTGACCCTGATGCACAAGCCAAACAACCTGATCCTGACGAACGAGTTGAGTACCCTGATCCTGACGAGAGATTCAGACACCCTGACCCTGACGTACATGTGGGATACCCTGACCCTGACGAGAGATCCGGACACCCTGACCCTGATGCGTCTTTAAGGAAGCCCTGACCCTGATGCATCAGACAAAAACAAAAACAAAATAACACAAGGCAGAATGTACAAGTATATACATATTTACAATTTGAACATATATAACCACATATCAGTTTGATTTTATCAAAAAATTATGAAATGAGTTAGAGATACCAGAATTTTTTAGGATTTTGATTCTGACCCTGACACATAATTTACCATTCCTAGCTCCCCTACAAGATTTGAAAAAGTGGCTTCATCAAGAGCTTTGGTGAATATGTCTGCTAGCTGCTTGTTGGATGGTACAAATTGTAGTTCAATATCTCCATTCATGACATGCTCCCTGATAAAGTGATATCTGATTTCTATATGCTTGGTTCTGGAATGCTGCACTGGATTTTCAGCAATGGCAATGGCACTTGTGTTGTCACACCTTATTGGAATTTCGGAAAAGTTCAAACCATAATCCATTAGCTGATTCTTCATCCATAGAATTTGTGCACAACAGCTCCCAGCTGCAATATATTCAGCTTCAGCGGTAGATGTAGAAATAGAATGCTGCTTTTTGTTGAACCAAGATACAAGCCTTCCCCCTAGAAATTGACAGCTTCCTGTTGTACTTTTTTTGTCAATCCTGCATCCTCCAAAGTCAGCATCAGAATATCCTAGCAATTCAAATCCAGACTCCTTTGGATACCAAAGTCTCAATTCTGCAGTGCCCTTGATATATCTCAAGATTCTTTTTACTGCAATAAGATGAGATTCCTTTGGATCAGCTTGATATCTCGCACAAAGACATGTTGCAAATATTATGTCTGGCCTACTTGCTGTCAGATATAACAATGATCCAATCATTCCCCTGTAAGTCTTCAAATCAACTTTCTTTTCATTCTTATCAGGGTCAATCTTGGTTGCAGTGGCCATGGGTGTCTTTGCTACTTTTGAATCCTCCATATCAAATTTCTTGAGAAGTTCTTTGGCATATTTTGTCTGATAAATATAGATTCCATCAGAGTCTTGTTTAACTTGTAATCCCAAGAAATAAGATAACTCTCCCATCAAGCTCATCTCATAATTGCTTTGCATGAGTTTGGAGAATTTTTCACACAGTCTTGTGTCAGTGGATCCAAAAATAATATCATCAACATAAATTTGAACCAAAATCAGATGACCTTGGTGTTTTCTGAAGAACAAGGTTTTGTCAATGATACCTCTTGAAAATTTGTTTTCCACCAGAAATTTTGACAGTGTGTCATACCAAGCTCTAGGTGCTTGCTTCAGTCCATAAAGTGCCTTTTCCATTCTTCCCTTTTAATTGCACAATCAAGAAGATTTTTAGTCCTTGAGAGTTCTTTTTCAAGACTCTCAAGTCTGGAGTTCTCTGATTCTAAAAGAGTGTTCCTAACAGATAATTTTTCATTTATTTTCTGTACTCTCTCAGTTTCAGCTACAGCACTCCTCAGGGTGTCATAGAGATCCTTTATCTCACAGGTCATTTCCTTAACAGTTTTAACACAATCATTTTTAGACATGTTAGAGGAAATTTTGAGGCTTACCTGTGAGCTGCTACTGTCAGTGGATGAGGCCATCAGGGCTAGGTTGACATACTCTTCATTTTCTTCTTCATCAGAGTCAGCCCAGTCCTTTCCCTCTGCAATGTATGCTTTTCCCTTCTTGTTTGCATTAAGAAGGTCAAAGTATTTCTTCTTGTAGTCCACAATAGCTTCTTTGTCTCTGGATTCACCATCTTTTGTGACCTTGCGACATTCATTTGCGAAGTGACCCATCTCATTACATTTGTAGCACTTTATTCTTGATTTGTCAATAAAGTTTTTCGTGCTACTGGATTTCCTTGCTGAAAATTTTTTAGATCCTGATGGCTTTTGGAATTTTAGCTTGGAAAACCTTTTTGCAAGAAAGGCCATGGTTTCATCCAGCTCCTCTAACTCCTGTGGATTATATTCTTCCTCCTTGAAGTCAGCTTCTTTATCCCCTTCAATTTCAGCATCTTCTAGTTGCTGCTTCATCAAGACACTTGGCCTTGCTTCTTATTTGTCCTTCGTGGCAGCCATCAGGGCTACTGATTTAAGCTTTCTAGCATCCCCTGACATTTCAGATCTTTGTTGAACCTCTAGTTCATATATCTTTAAGGTGCCATAAAGCCCATCCAAGTCTAGAAGATTCATGTCCTTGGATTCCCTGATGGCTGTTGTCTTTGGATCCCATGATATGGGAAGGGCTCTCATGAACTTTCTGTTCACATCCTTGTTAGCATATGCCTTCCCATATAATCTCAGGTCATTTACCAACCTGTTGAATCTGTCAAACATTTCAGTAAGTGTTTCACCATTTTTCATTGTGAACCACTCATACTGTTGTGTTAACAGCTGCAGTTTATTTTCCCTCACTTCCTCAGTACCATCACAAAGAATTTGTATGGTATCCCATATAGATTTAGACGAGGTTAAATTCATGATACTATTCAGCATATCATCGTCTAAACCATTATACAGGATTCCAGTAACTTTTAGATCCTTTTTCACCTTTTCTCTTTCCTCTATCGTCATTTCATCAGTTGTCTTTGGGACAAGCTTTTCGGGAATACTGACTCCATTAACGACTTCTATAGGAATGAGCTTCTTGGGAACATGAGGTCTTTCTTCTAGAATCTGCAAATATTCATCATCAATAGCTCTTAGATGAACTATCATTATTTGTCTCCAGAAGAAGTATTTGCCCCTTTCCAACATGGGGACTTTACTATTTCCAGCTTTATTAGCCATAGATAGTGATCGTATTTAGCAAGTGAAATCTGCTAAGTGGCTCTGATACCAATTGTTAGTGCAATATTAGCACAAGTGTTTGTAGAAGGGGGGGGGGGGGGGGGGGTTGAATACAAACACCTGAAACTTTTCGCACTTAAAAAAAACTTTATATGGCTTATTGAAAACAGTCGAATAACCAGAAAAACTATATGAAATGAACACACAGATTCAAGTTAAAATAGTTATATTATAACTCGAAGTTTTTCTGGAAATCTGTATAATCACAAATGTGATTTACAGCTACAAATTCTGTGAATAAAGTTCACAGCTTCTCACACTCACTAGCTTCTAATATTCTTTTAAATATCTCTCTCAAGATCTATCGCAAAGCTTCTCTCTAGTGTTTTGTGCTTCAATGTTTGTTTGATCTGTTGGATGGATTCAATCAATCGTTATTTGTGTAATGAGAGCTCAGTTGCTTATATATCAGTCAGTAGGTTGAAATCACGTTCTTGTGACGTGCTTCTCTTCTCAACTTAGCCGCAAGTATGTCACATCTAAACTTTATGTGACAGACTGCTATAAACTTTGTTGCTGCTTTTCTTCCCCTGATCTGTGTGCATTTATTGCGTGAGAGTTCCCATTGGACCGTTAACAAACTTCAAGAAATATCTTTCCAGTTAATATTTCTTGCTTCTGTAACACGTTACGTTGATTTCCGTGTAAGAACTGATGACGGATGTATGCTGTCACAACGATCCACTGACTGCTAGCCCTTACATACTTTGATCAGTGCTTCTAGATCCCCTGATGGTTATTGACTGGATCAGGGCTTCGTCCTTCACTTGAGTTATACTCAGTGCTTCTTGACCCTGATTGTTTTGGCTGACGGCATACACTGATGGCTTCCACTGATGTCATGTTGGTCATTCACCCTGACAGGTTACCCTGATGGGTTTCCCTGACACTGATATGTCCCGAAGTGCTTCACTGACGGTTTGATCTGCCCTTGTCATACACTGATAGGTTCCCCTGATAGGTTCCCCTGACATGTTCCCCCTGATGGGTTCCCCTGATGGGTTTCCCCTGATGGGTTCCCACTGATGAGTTCCCCCTGATGGGTTCCCCCTGATGGGTTCCCACTGATGAGTTCCCACTGATAGGTTCCCCTGATGAGTTCCCCCTGATGTTTCTTAATCAACGTAACTTTGATTTAGAACTTCTGATGTGCGGAATACTTCGTTTGTTCACAAGTAGCATCAGACATTCTCCTTCACTTTGTTCAAGTCCTTTGAATGTTCCTGTTTTCTGACTTGTCTTGTGAAGTTCATTAACTATCCACTGATGAAAAAACTTATTATCAGTGAAAACGAAACTTGTGCTGATCTTAAGGTTTATAAAATACCTCAAGTATTTACAGTTGCACAATTTATTACATAATCATCATCATCATCATTTTATCTCTAACATTTGGAGTTCTTGAATTCTATTCCATTATCAGTTCTTAGAACTCTGACAATCAGACCAGATTCAGTTTCCACTTTCTTGATGTGATCAATCACCAACTGAGCTACTTCATTTTTGGTATGCTGAAATTTTACCCATGTGAATCTAGTGAAATCATCAACTATCACCAGAGCATACCTTTTCTTTGAGATAGATATAATGTTTACATATCCAAATAAATCCATGTGAATTAGTTGTATTGGACTTGTAATTGATGAAATCTCCTTGCTTATAAAGGAAGTCTTCTTTTGCTTCCTTTTTTGACAAGCTCCACATAAGCCATCTTGAGTGAATTCCATTTGTGGAAGTCTTGTCACTAATTCTTTCTTCACCAAAGTGTTGATTGTCTTAAAATTCAGGTGAGAAAGCTTCTTATGCCATAGCCAACTTTCATCCACTGATGCTTTACTGTAAAAGCATGTAAACTGATATTTATTTGATGAACCAAAGTGAGCTATGTAGAGGTTACCTTTCCTAACTCCAGATAGAGCTATTTTTCCATCTCTACTGTTATTGTAACCTTTGTCACACAGTTGGCTGATGCTAAGCAAGTTGTGCTTAAGACCATCAACTAGTGCTATATTGTCCACGATGACATTTCCATTTGTGACTTTGCCATATCCCAAGGTATATCATTTGTTGTCATTTCCAAAAGAAACATTTGGGCCAGCTTTCTCCTCATATTGTGTTAGCAGGGTCTTGTCTCCAGTCATGTGTCTTGAACATCCACTATCCAAGAACCAAATCTATTTCTTTATACCCTGCACAGTGAAAAGCTAAGTTAATTTAGGAACTCAGACTTGCTTGGGTCCATTGAAATTTTTAAAGTTTAATTTAGTAGTTGTTAAAGGTTTTTTTGTTTTATCTTTCTTTATCACCCACTTCTTAGAAGAAATAACTTTCTTCTTAGCCTTAGGTGCATCAGATTTTTGCCTTAACATTAGATGATATTTTAGATAACTATTATTAACCTTTTGAACATTTGAGTTCATAACAGTTAACTCTTTCTTTTTATCAGAAAGTAAGTTTCTAGTATGCATGTTCCTAGTGATATTTTTAAACTTATAACCAAGATGGTTCAGATTTTCACACTTTCAACAATGTTTCCTAGGTGCATTAATAACAGGAGTATAATTAGTATATTTGTTAATTCCCTCATTACAATTCCTACTATTTTTCAGCTTAACCTCTGATGAGTGAGTGGGCTTTGGATTAGAGCTTTTGGCTCTGAAGTCATTTAGTTTCTTTTCCAGCTTACTAACTCTTTGTTCTAGCATAGTCTCCTTAGATTTTTCTTTAGTAGATCATGTCTTAACAAATTTTATCATTTTAAAAGTAGGAGCAATAGTTACTGGAGTACTTTTACTTGAGCTAGTTTCACTAGTTCCAGTGATTGACAATTCCTCAATCACTGGCTGCTTACCATGGACGTTATTACTATAGCCTAGCCCTTCATTTTGACTGGTGTTATATTTTTCTATTGTCTCCTAAACTATTTTAGAGGAGTTGGTCCATTCTTTTATGATGCCCTGCTCTTTCTTAAGTTGTGCTTTTAGTCATTTTTCTATTTGTTTAGCACAAGCAAGATCATCTACTGTCTTTTTGCACTCTTTCCTAACTTGTTCAAGAACACCTAGCTCAGACTATAAGAAAGAATTTCTATTCTTTAACAGTTCAATGGTTTCAATGAGTCTAGCATTTTCTTTTATAGAGCATCTAAGTGTTCCTTTTAAATGGTACATTTTTTTACATATGTCAGTTAAGCTTTCTAGGCAATCACATAATGACATAGTAGAAGAAATTGTCAAGTCAGTTACCCAAGAGTTCTTGGAATTTGGACTTCCAAAAGTGTTACTACTATAAGAGGAGTTGGCCATCAGTGCCATGTTGACATATTCTTCATCTTCTGATTTTGAATCAGACCAATCCTTGCCTTCTGTGATCAATGTCTTTCCCTTACCCTTGCTGCTGTTGACAAGATCATAGAATTTCTTTTTACAGTAATCCTTATCTCTTGTAGCATCCCTGGGCTCCCTTGTCTTTTTGTCAGACTTGGGCTTCTTGCACTCACTAGCAAAGCATCCAAGAGCATCACAGTTGAAGCACCTGCACTTAAATCTGTCAACCTTGCCAGATTGTCTGTCTTTCTTAGATAAAAAGATATTGTTGAATTGAGGCTTTCTCCTCGCAAATTTAAGTTTTTTGAATTTTCTGACTATTAGAGCTAAAACTTCATCAATTTCTTCTAAATCTTTAGGTGTGCAAAGTTCTTCTTCTACCTCCGCATCTTTAGCTTCTTTATTAGATTCTTGATTAGAATCTGATTCCTTAATGGGAACTCTTTTCCCATCAAGCTTCATATTACTTGTCTCTGCTGTAAATGCAACAAACTTCTCTTTCTTGAGGTCAGGATTTAGCATGCTTCTCTATTGCACTTTAAGCTCATAAGTTTTGAGATTTCCATAGAGCTTGTCGATAGACATGGTATTCATGTCCTTAACTTCCCTTACAACAGTTGTTTTGGCTTCCCACGACTGTAGAAGTGTCCTTATGAATTTAATATTTATCTATATTCTCATAGACTTTCTCATGTAATCTAAGATCATTGATGAGTCTGTTGAATCTATCATATAATTGAGTAATATATTCTCCTAGTTTGGCAGCAAAATACACATATTGTTGAATGAGTAATGACCTTTTGTTGGCCCGTACTTCTTCAGTTCCTTCATATAATATTTGAATGGTTTCCCTTATCTCCTTGGAACTTTGGCAGTTGATGACACTGTTGAACATATCATTGTCCAACCCATTGTAGAGGATGTTCATGATTTTTCTGTCTTTTAGGACTTCCTCTTTTTCTTCTTTGGAAAGCTCATTTGGCCTTTTAGGTACAAATGTCTCTAATGTTGGAATGGCATCAACAATACATTGTGGCACAACTTTTGTGGGAATAACAGGTCCATCCTTGAGGATGTCAGCATATTGAGAATCAGTTGACTCCAAATGCAAAAACATTTTCTTCTTCCACAAGAAGTACTCTTCCCTCTTGAGCATTGGAATTTTGACATTTCCATCCTTCTGTCCCATCTTTTGATATATTGTTTAGTGTTTTAATTAATAGGCTCTGATACTAATACAAACCACAAAATTCGTTTGAACTTTGTGAGGTTTAGTGAATATACTGTATTAAAAGTTGTGGAATTGATAGAATACAATATATCACAAGTGTTTCTGAACTTTTATAAATCAATGAAATATTACAAAAGCTCACTAGTGTGAATGACCAGCTTCTAACAACTCTGCTGAAAATAACAGTTCCACTCTAGAATATGATTTCTAGCTTCTCTCAAGTTATGAACACTTGTTTCTCTCTCTGTAAGTTTATTAGAGTTGCGATATGATTTGAGATAATATGTATACTAGTGTTTTTGTGTATCTCAGTTATATCTTATTTTTCTGTGTTAGTTGCTCCATGTCTCTATTTATAAACATAGCTCTCTTGTCCTTCAAGCTTCCACAGTGAGTTTCTTCTAAAAGTATCTCTGATATTATTTGGTAATTGCATCTCTGTCACATAACTTCTTCTTTTTGCATTACCTTCCTTGAACGTCAACCTGTTATGTAACATCTCTAGTGTATCAGCACACCAACTCCCTTATTTTCCTCTTGGAATTCCCATGATAAGTTATCTCTATGAGGTTCCTAGTTTTTTATTGGACTAGCTTCCAAATTTTCCTCTTTCAAGTTTCTATAAGTTATCTCCATATTTTACTTTATCAGTGTTCACACCTGCAGGGTATAACTTATCTCCTTGAAGCTTCTTTGGTAGCCAATCTCTCCTTATTGAACCACCATCTATATTTTAATTTCATCACCTTTAAACTTGAGTTGGTGAATTTGTGAACTCAACCATGTGTCATCCCATATGTCATTTTTAGTCTCTAATTATTTTACTCGCTGATGGACAGTCTCTGTTCATCAGTGGATATTTATCCCCTGACGAGCTGTTTTGTACATCAGTGTATATTTATCCCCTAATGAGCTGTTTTGTTCATCAGTGGATATTTATCCCCTGATGCTTGAGCACTTGACTTCAGTAATAGAGATTTTCCAGATGACTTTGGGAATAGTCATTTTGAGTTTCGCAATGTTGTTGATTTACCCGACGACTTTGGCGATAGTCATTTTGAGTTTTACACTGTTGTTGATTTGCCCAATGACTTTGGGGATAAGCAAATGACTTTGGTTACGGTCAAATTTTCTTAAGGCTACTTTAATGCATTGAAGTGTCTTTGCCTTAGTCTTTAGTAGCTTCAACATTAGTCACCAATGAACAAAAATTTAGTCTCCGATGAACAAAAACTTAGTCTTCGATTAACAAAAACTTAGTCTTCGATGAACAAAAACTTAGTCTCTGATGAACTAAAAGTTAGTCTCGTATGAACAAAAACTTAGTCTTCGATGAACAAAAACTTATTCTTCGATGAACTAATTTTGCTTGACCAATTTTAACTTTTGTTGAACTCTCCAAATGCAGTCTTTGTAGTCTCTGATGCGTACCTGTGATGACCCGAAAATAAAATTAGTTTATGGATGATTTATCCATTTATAATTTTGTATAAAAGATTTATTCCTTATCTACATGAAAAATTAATTTATACTTTGAAATAGAATATTTTTTTTATTATTAAGATATCTAAAATTTGGTAATGACAATTCTTTTGTGGGACCAACAAAAAGGAGTGATTATGGGAGTCTCATATGAGATTATGTTAATTATGTATGTATGAAAAGTTAGGAGTATTGAGGAGGATATACCGGATGGTTACAGATGTTGTTAGCATTGATTAGTAAGTTGTTTGTGTGGCAACAGTGGATTAAGGTTAAGTGCATGTAAGATAGCAGCTGCTTAGTATTTTACCAGCTGTTAAGATGTTATGATGAGCAACCATTTTTTCGCCTAAACTGGCCAATCATTTTATCTCAAAGCATAATCTTAGCCTATTACTCTAATCGATTCATGAACACTACAAATACTTCATTCTGAGATAAAATTCTAATCTCTTTTCTAAAACTCCTCTTTTAGAACTTCTCTTTGATCCACCATCTTCATAAATTTTAAGTTCTTCCTCTTGAGCAACTGTCACTTTAGAGAAGCCAAGCTTTTAATTTCTTCCTCAAAGACGAAGAGGTAAGAGCTTTATTAATCTTATAGTCTGCTCTGCTCTGTTTGATGTTCTCATGAATGAACATTTGAAAATAATAGTCGAGCATGCTAGTGTTCAAGAAGGAGTAAAGCTTCAAAAGCTATAGTAATATGTTTTTTTTTTTTTTTTTTTTTGCATATTTGTGTGTGTGTATTATGTAAAGAAGTAATACACACAACAAATAGGTTTATGACGCACCCTAAGTTGAGGTTGTTCATTGTTAGGAAACATCCATGATCTTAAGAAAGGTCCTTCATTATAGCAGAGACAAGCTCTAACTTAGTCTCTAACAACATAATGTTAGTCTCCGATGACTAATAACGTTAGTCTCCGATGACTAACAATGTTAGTCTCCGATGAGTAACAATGTTAGTCTCTGATGAATAATAATGTTAATCTCTTATGAGTATCAATGCTAGTCTTTGATGAGTTTGGCACTGACTAAATGCGTTTGGTGCTGAATAATTATCCACTAACAAGTCTGGCGCTGAGTTAGGTGCTGGCTAAATAGTTGGCTATGAGTTTGGCGATAGTCAAATAAATTACCAACGAGTTTGACGATGAACAAATCATCCCCTGAGGGGTGAATCATCCCCTGATGGGTAAGTCATCCCCTGACGGGTAAGTCATCCCCTGATAGAGGATTATTCCCTAATGATTATCCCTTAATGGGTAGTTATTTCACTAATGGTCATCCCCTATTTATGTGCAGTTTCATATTTATCTTTCAAGACATAGATTTCTCATGTTGTACCAACAATCATATTTTACAGAACCTCTCACGCACCAGTATTTTAAGATTAAAATTAGCTAAGGACCAACACAAGTATATACTCACTCTATTTCTTTTCCACTGAATACGTAAGATCATTGATTCAATTGATGATTGATGATATTTTTTATGAAAGTCAATGTTTTTCATGGATAAGTAACGTACGATTATTGATCCAATGTACGTGAAAAGATGTTGTAAGTTGAACTAAATGTTAATGGGTGGTTGCTAGCTGTTTTAAATTCACTAGCACACCAAAGAGAAGTCCTATATGGATATAAAAGATTTATTTATTACTCTATACTTGTAAAGTATATCCATATGAGTGACTAAAGACTAGTGGGTATGAGCGCTTGGCACCCCGACACATGATAAGGAATGAAAAACCAATGCTTTCTGTGATGACTACGTATGTCATAATGAAGTCAAACGATCAGGCTGGCCAACTAGTATGTCGTTTGATGAAGAGGAAGTCAAATAGTGATTAGCCTGACCAGATGATGCACTATTTGATGAAGAAAGGGCACAAATGAATGATCCAAGATTTGTTTCAAGAAAAAGGTCAACCCTATTTTTATCACTCGGGAACCCTAAAAGCTACATGTTTATTAAATCACCTGGAGGTGTTGGCTTTGTTTCACCCAACCTCATTAAACACTAAAGCCTTTTGAAATATCTATTCTTCTTACTTGGTCTTACCCAGCTTATGATTATATACTTGTTAAGCATAAATAACTCATGTGGATTATTATGAAATGTTTAACAGGTTATGTCCAGAAGGCCGAGTCGCCTAATAAAGGAAAGGAGAAAATGGCATAGTAAGAGTTTCTTGATTTCTCTCCTATGGATGGCCTTTAAAGGAAAAGGAAAGTGAGAGGCTATCATAGAAATGTTTAGATTGTAAGGCCAGAAGGGCCATACCTAGACTTCCTTTGTAAAATATCTAAGGTTTTGTAATAAAAGGTTATATACCTTTAGTTTATATTATGAATGTTTGAGTTAAGATTTTGTAATAGAGATTATATTTCTCTTAATCATTGATGTTTATGCTTGGTTCATGATGTTTTAGTAGGATAAGGAAGTGATTAAGGATAAGAATGGCAGAATAAGGGATAGGGAAAGAAAGGCGAAAAGTGTCAAGCTATTCTATGATAGTTCTTGAGATTATGAAATTTTGGGTTATGATATTTTGAGATAGAAGGCCCATAAGAAATACATTTCATACCATGTCACTGTATTAGTATTTATGTCAAACCCTTATGATGAACCTTATGATTGTATTGACATAAGTATGTTTTCCTTGTAGATTATGACTCCGATGACATCGAGACGTGACGATAGGAGCAAAGCACCCCTGATTGAAAGTTTAGAGGAAGGATATATCCCTGATGGTACCACTATTCCAAGCATGGGATACCCTAATAAGCAAGTCCCCACTACCAATATTAATGTTGCAAGGGAAGTATCCCCTGGGCAAGCTCCGAGTGTTGAACCTGCTCCAAGTAATGTCATTTGTAGATCTCTGCCATTGCTTGGCCTACGAAGACGAGTAACACCTCGCAAAAGAATGAATAGACCAACTCAGGTCTTTCGTTTTGAGATGCCCCAAATCTCAGACGAAAATGATGAGGACCCTACAGACCTGGAAGAAAATGAACAAGACCCATCTGAGGGGTTAAGTTCTTCAGTTCATATAAGGAGTCCTTCTCCTCCTCGAAGTCAAATGGGTTCTTCGCCCTTGGCTCCCTCTCAAACAGAGTCTCTTCCTATTTCTATGCACATAATACTTGCGGTGCCAGCATCACCACTTGTGGTTTCATCACCAGTTACTCTATCTGACATCCCACTTGCCACCCTGCCACCAGAAATACCAATGTCTATGCCATTACCAGATGGATTCTGCCATTACCTTCAATGCATAATTCACATGACTCAAGCAGAGTTGACGACACGCAACACTACCATAATGCGTCAGTCATTTGCTCACCAAAGGACTACTAGACTATTGGATCTTTGGAGGGTTTCACTCCAGGATGTGTCCCTGGCCCTCACTGAAACATTGACAGAAGTTTTGATTTCAGTCAGCAATTATTTCAGACTTGCGCAAACTACTATGACGGACCGGGACCATTTGATGCGTAACCTTGTAGAAAAGGTTGAAGGAGTGTGTCGTTTTGCACGCAGGATAATGTTTGAACTTAACTCACAACCTTTGTATAAGGCACCCATTGTAATAAATGTTGATGTAGTCTTCATGACTCAAATTTGACGGGATGTAACTTTTGTAAAAAAATATATTTTGATAGCTTTAATTGGAAGTATCCTTTTTCATTTATTATATCATTCTCTGTTATGAACCTAATTACGTTATCATACAATAGGTCTTTGTAAAAATAAAAAAAAAACTTTTTGTAATGATTCCTACATTTCCCTTCAACTTATAGGAAATGGCCATAGTAAAAAGATCTCAACTTCATCAGAATAAAAATACCAACCAAGCTGATCAGGAAAACCCCAACCCAAGCAACAATTAAGGAAATAGTAACGAAAATTAGGATAATCCTAATACCCTATTAGTAAACATGATTAAAGAAGCCTCCTGAAAAAACAACAATACCCCACCACCCCCGCCTTAAATACAACCTAGAAGGGTGACATTTAGAGACTTCACCAATAGCTGTCCACCTGCTTTCAGTGGTGACGGAGGTCCCACTATAACCCAAATTTGGATTAAGGAAGTAGAGAAAGCCTTCCGTATCTCTAGGGTAACTGATGACTTGAAAACGGAATATGCCACCTATCTATTGAAAGGAGAAGCCAACTATTGGTGGAAAAATACTGAACGATTAGAAAGGACTATGAGGTTGATAACTAGAAATAAATAAGCAGGAACTGATGTTTTTACCTGGCTTCAATTCAAGGAATTATTCTATAATCAATACTTTCCAGTTAGTGTTGCGGATGAGCTAGAAAGGCAATTCTTAGAATTAAGACAAGGAGATATGATGGTAGAAGAGTATAAGAAGAAGTTTAATGAACTCTAAAGGTATGTCCCACATTTGGTAGATACAGAAAGAAGAAAGACAAGGAGGTTTGAGCACGGTTTGAACCCGTGGTTGCATGACAAGATTGCTATTCTATGTCTAGACAACTATGCTAAAGTCGTTCAAAGGATGAAAGTAGCTGAGAAAAGTGGGAAGCTACTTCGAGATTTTAACTGGGAAAACTGAAAGGAGGGAAAAAGGAGAGGAAACTACTCCAAGAACAACAGCTACACTGATCAAGGAAATGGAGGACAAGGAAGACCACAAACCAATCCAGTTGTGGTAAAACAAGAGAAAGGAAGAATAGCTAGTAATAGTGACAAAAGGAAAAGGAATTTCATTATTGACCTAAGTAATAACAAAAGGAGGATCACAATTTGTAACAAATATGGAAGGAATCATGGAACTTCTCCATGTTTAATGGGAACAAATATATGTTTTAAATGTCATCGACCTAGGCGCACTGCACTTAATTGCCCAAATCAAGCACCAGTTGTAACCCAACCTTGGTATCGTTCATAGTAGCAACATGGAAGAACCAAATAAAGGCATAACTAAGGTATTTGAAAGATTCAAAAAGCTTATAAATGACCTCTAGTTACATGGAAAGAAATATGATAATGATGAGGTCAATCTAAAGTTTATGTTGACCCTCTCAGACCATCTAGAAAACAAGATAACATTAATCAGAGAATCAAGGGATTTAACACAAATATCCCTAGATAAACTCTATGGAATCTTCAAGACCTATCAGCTAGAGCAAGCTTAGAAAAGAAGCATCTACAACAAAAATAGAAGCTCCAGCTCAGGCATAACACTACTGACAAGTGAAGATGGCAGAATGGAAAAGATAAGGAAAAAGAAACTGAATAATGTCATGAGATAAATCTGCTCAAATAGATTGAAGATTGTGAAGATGATGACAACTACACTCTAGACGAACTTGAAAAAAAAAACCATGGTTTATACGACAAGGAAGTTCAAGAATCTGAAATTTAAAAGAAATTCAAGATTCAACAAGTCTAGTCCTCAAGCATTTGGATCTAACTCAAGCAGTTCTTCTAGATCCAGTTTCAAAAGAGGATATAAAATTGGGAGCATTGATAGATCAAAAATTAGATGCTACAACTGCAATGAGTTAGGACACTTTGCTACTGAGTGTAGAAAACCAAAGCAATCCAAATCTACTAAGGACTATGATAAGCTCAAGAGGAAGCATGGCATGCTCCTGAAAAAGTAAGGAAAGGCATATGTTGCTGAAGGAAAAAGATGGGATGATTCTGATGAAAAAGAACCAGAGGAGTATGTCAACATGGCACTCATGGCCAACTCATTTGATGACAGTTCAAGGAAGAGCATTCAGGTACCAAATCTCTCTAGTATTAAAATCTCAAACTCAGAATATAAAAAAGCTGTTAAAGAACATAGTGTAGACTTATTTCAGATTCATACTAGCCTAGTTGTTTCTAATGAAGAAAATGTTAGACTAATAACTAAAATTGAAACTTAAAGTACAAAGTTAAATGTGCCAAAGAGATTGAGGAATTCCTGAGAAGTAGTAATTAGACTGTTCAACCTGAGAAGGAATCTACTCCTAATGTCCTTAAAAAGGCTAAAACTCCCTTGTACAAAACTTTTATACCCGAGTCTGTCCAAGAGGAAGATATCCTTATCAAGCATGAGTTAATGCTTGAAGATGAGAAAGAAAAGAAGTAGATTCACAAAACAAAAGAATCTGTGAGCAAAAAGGAGATTCCTATTAAGGAAATCAAATCCCAAAAATGTAAAGCAAAATAGGAATCTCCCAAGTGGGTCAAAATAAGTCAAAAAAGAAAATAAGAGTGAAAATATAGTTACTGTTAAAAGATTCAATGCTAAGATAATAAAAGAAAACAATAACTCCCCCAGTAGCTCACATGATAAAGAAAAAAGACCAAACAGAAATGGAAAAGTAGTAATAAACAAAAATAGTAACTATGCTCTTATTCCCAATGCTCCTAGGAAAAGGTGTAGATGTTGTAACTCTATCAGCCACCTGACACATAAGTGCACCAATAAACCTAGGGCAATTTCCAACCATTTCTGTCAAAAAAAAATAAAAATTAACAACACTTCATTGAGACATAAAGCTTATCCCTACTGTGACAAGTTTGAATGTATGTCATGTGCTATAAATGTTTTATCCAACTATTTTCATGAAACTTGTAAATATCAAGTTATGCAAAAAGCCAAAAGAAAGACTCACAGTTCTCCTAAGGCAAGGAAAGACAATGTCAGTCCTCCTACGATCAGAAAGGACACTTCATCCCCAAAAGCTAAAAGTAAATATATTCTTATTCAAAAATGGGTGAAGAAGGAAGTCAAGGTTGACTTAAAACTTGATAAGAAAAATAATTTGTTAAAATTATTGAAAATAATTTTGTACCTACTAAAGCTTAAGGACCCAACAAAGCTTGGGTATCAAAGAAAACTTAAGTATTTTTTTATTGCAAGGTAAGAAAAGGAGAAAAATTGTGTGGATATTGGACAGTGGTTGCTCTAGGCACAAGATTGTTGCTAAAGTTCTGCTATCACACTTAAAAGAGAAAGTTGGCCCACTAGTGACCTTTGGAGATGACAACAAAGGCATCACTATGGGATATGGTTGTTTGGAAGCTGGTAATGTCATCAATGAAATGGTAGCATGAGTTGATGACCTTAAGCATAATCTGCTAAGTGTCAGTCAATTTCGTGATAGAGGTTTTCTTGTTAGTTTCAAAGATGAGCAGTGCTTCATCACTCCGAAGAAGTCTGGAGATCTTTCTCTTTCAGGAGTAAAAAAAAGGAACCTCTACATAGCTGACTTCAATTCTACAGACAAAGATAAGTGTTATTTGTCCCACAAGATGGTTTGTAGATGGGGAGATGAATACAAACCAAAAAATTCTTTCAAACTTTGTGAGTTTATTGAATATACTGTATTAAAATTGCGGAATTGAAAGAATACAATATATCACAAGTGTTTCTGAACTTTTATAAATCAAAAAAATATTACAAAAGCTCACTGGTATGAATGTCCAACTTCTAACAACTTTGTTGAAAATAACAATTGCACTCTAGAATATGATTTCTAGCTTCTTTCAAGTTATGAAAACTTGTTTCTCTATCTCTATAAGTTTATTACAGCTGCGATATAATTTCAGATAATATGTATACTTGTGTTCTCGTGTATCTCAGTGATATCTTGATGTTATTTTTTTTTATCTCAGTTGCTCCATATCTCTATTTATAAACATATCTCCCTTGTCTTCCAAGCTTGCACAGTGAGTTGCCTCCAATAATATCTCTGATTTTCTTTGGTAATTGCAGCTCTGACACATAACTTCTTCTTTTTGCATGACCTTCCTTGCACCCAAACCTGTTATGTAACTTCTCTAGTGTATCAGCACACCAGTTCCCTTATTTTTCTCTTGGAGTTCCCATGATAAGTTATCTATGTAATAAATAACTTATCTCTATGAGGTTCCTAGTTTTCGATTGGACCAGGTTCCAAATTTTCCTCCTTCAAGTTTCTATAAGTTATCTCTACAGTTTTCATACCGGCAACTATATACGCATGCTAGTGTATAAGTATGACTTATCTTCATATTTGCTTTATCAGTGTTCACACCTACAGTGTATAACTTATCTCCTTGGAGTTTATTTGGTAGCCAATCTCTCCTTATTGGACCACCATCTATATTTTAATTTCACCGTGTTTAAACTTGAGTTAGTGAATTTGTGAACTCAACCATGTGTCATCCTAGATGTCATTTATAGTCTTTGATTATTTTATCCCATGATGGACCGTCTCTATCCATCTGTGGATATTTATCCCCTAATGAGCTCTTTTGTTCATCAATGAATATTTGTCCATTGCTTCTAAAGAAATATCAAGTAGAGAAGAAGAATTAATAAGGGTAGAATTTTGAATATTGGTTGCTCCTTTAGAATAGAAAAAAGATAAAACATTAATATGAGACACTTTGTGTGCATTAAGTGACAGGTTGGTCATTGATCAGAGCCTATTTCTTCTTCTTTCTCTGAAAGGTATTTATAGATATGATCATTGCAGATTCAAATACATGTGTCCTTGGAGGTGGACTATTTTCAATAGATACAGCCTTTTGAGAGGTTGCACCTAGAGATGTGTTTTTTCCTTTTAGAACTTAATATCCTTTTGAGAGTATATTAAGCAGTCTCCAATGGTTCTCATTGTTCCTTATTTCTTCCTTATAACTTTCTCTAAATGCTTACCCTCCCCCACAACCATTGTTGGTTGTGGTTGTTTTCTTTTTACAACCTTTATCTTTTAAGAGATAGAGGAGGTGACTTTTGATATAGACTTATTTTTAGAGGGTTTTCTTACTTGGGTAGAAGGAGTTGGATCATTACTAACATCCTTCATTGTAGCAAAATTAGAAGAAATAAAGAATAATGTAGTAGAGAGTTAAGACAATACCTAAATCAGCTTTGACAAGATCTTCAAATAGATGATGAATAATGAACATAGAGAGTCCTGCATAGTATAAATGTGACGACCTAAATATATATATATATATATAAATTTTTTTTATCTATAAATAATTTATTTACTCGTTTTTGTTTTCTTATTAACATGTATAGTTAATATATAATGTTTTTGAATGTCTAAATATTTGTGGATCCATTAAAGGGTTATAAGTTGTTTGGATATTGGTTACATGGACAAGCAAATTATGTTTATATATTTGGTAATATTCGTAATTGCTTGAAGGAATATAAGCCTCTAATCTAGTAAGTCTCTTGCTAATTAGATTGGCGTACATAAGAATGATTACATCATGTGTATGTATATTAATTAGATTAGTAAGTTGCTTGTATGACTAAGCGTATGTGCATGAAGGACAGCAGCTGCTTATTATATGTATTAGTTGTTAAGTATCATGATGAGTAGCCATTTTATTAACCGATGATTTTATCTTAAAACTTAATTTCAGCCTCCTATAAATACCTCATTCGGAGGTAACATTTCAATTTCTTTTCTAAATATTTCTCTCTTAAATTTCTTCTTTAAACCTACCATCTTCATATAATTTCAAAGTTCTTTCTTCTGGGTGAATACTTCCGAACAGGCTTTGATTTCTTTCGTCAACCTAAGAGGTAAGAATCTAATGTTCTCCTCTGCTTTTCGTTTTTATGAAAATTTTCACCTTGTATGCTAAAGTTTTTAGGAAAGAATAAAGTTGTTAAGAGTATGGTATTTTAGATTGAGTTTGTTCTTTGCTAAATATCATTCTTGATCATGGAAGACTTCCTTTTTGCACAGACAAAGTTCTACGATCAGTCTCTGATGAGATAAATTAGTCTTCGATGATGATGTCATCGTTAGTCTCTTATGGGGTTAAGATGACGTCATCAGTCTTTTATGGGTTAATTAGTCTCCGATGATGATGTCATTGTTAGTCTCTTATGGGGCTAAGATGATGTCATCAGTCTCTTATGGGTTAATTAGTCTCCGATGATGATGTCATCGTTAGTCTTTTATGGAGTTAAGATGACATCATTAGTCTCTGATGAGATATTTATTAGTCTCTGACGAATAAATACCCACTGATGTTTGATTATTTTCCCTGACGGATGATTAATCCCCTGATGATGATCATCCCCTATTTTGCGTACTCCTATATTTAACTTTCAATATGTGGATTTCTCATGTTATACTAACAATGATGTTTTACAGAAGCCTTTTTGCAACTAGTATAGTGAATTTAGCTAAGGACTAAGGCAAGTTTATACTCATTCCACTTTCTTTCTTACTGATTACGTAGAATCATTATTTCAATTTACGTAAATGAATAATGTTAACGCCTATGCAAGATGATGATCTCTTTTTATGATTAAGTAACGTACGATCATTGATCCGATGTACATGAAAAGATGTTGATGATTGAACTATGTGTTATTGGGTGTTTGCTAGTTGTTTAAAGTCCCTAGCACACCAAAAGATGATGAAGATGATGTAAGGGTGTTGCAGGTCATGATCTTGTATGCACACCCGAGCAACTCCCGTATGGATATATAGTTACTACTTTTATTTGTTGAGCACGCCAATGTTGTTGGCAGTCGCTGCTTTTAATTGTTAAGCACGCCAAGGCTATTCAAAATGAGAAAATGTTTTCAAGAAGATATATCCATATAGGAGGTTAAGGGGCTGTTGAATGCTTTCGCCTAGTATTTTGGCCAATGATGATAGGGAATGAAAGACCGAGGCATCGGTAATCAAACCCTCACAGATTAATTGGTTTCTGCAAGTGACTACGTATGTCAAATGATGGAATCAAACGACCAGGCTGACCAGCTGGAATGAAATTTGATTGTTAAAGGAAGTCAGATAATGATCAGTCTGGTCAGGTGATGCATTATCTAATGAAGAGAGGGCGAATCATGACTTATTGTAAGAGGGTCAACCTTTGATATCATTTGGGAACCCTAAATGACACATGTTTGTTGGTTTATCAATAGGCTCGGGCATTGCTTCGCCCAACCTCAATGAATATTAAATCTTTTGAATTTTCTATTCTTCTTACTTATGAATACATACTTGCTAAGCGTAAACGCTCATGTGGAATGTTATGAAATGTTTTACAGGCTATGTCAAGAAGGTCGAGTCGCTTAATAAAGGAAAAGAGAAAATGGCATGATGAGAGCTTCTTGATCTCTCTCCTTTGGATGGCCTTTAGAGGGAAAGTGAAATGAGAGGCTATCATAGAAATGTTTAGATTGTAAAGTCAGATGGGCCATCTAAAGTTTTGTTTCCGCTGCAGTCTGTTTACTAAACTTTGAGGTTTTGTAAGAGGTTGTAAACTTCTAAGTTTTGTACATGATATATTTGAGAATATATTCTCATATGATTATTAAATGCCTGGCTATGATGTATCTATAGCTTTTGAGTTGTTATTTTGTGTTTCCTGGTGGAGCCCGGGGTTTCAGCTTAGGGACCTTGGGGGACTGTCACCCATATTGCTGACAGTGCTCGAGGCCCGGCTTTGGGGGACTTCCGGGGCTGCCACAATAAAAGTTTCTCTACTATATATATAATAGGAAGTCCTATTTCAGATAACTATTTTTAACCTTTTGAACATTTGAGTGGTTCTTAACAGTTAACTATTTCCTTTTATCAAAAGGTAAGTTTCTAGCATGCATGTTCTTAGGGATATTTTTACACTTATAAGCAAGGTGGTTGGGGTTTCCACACTTCCAGCAATGTTTCATACGTGCATTAATAACAGGAGTATAATTACTATATTTGTTAATTTCCTCCTTACCATTCCTATTATTTTTTAGCTTAACCTCTGATGAGTGAGTGGGCTTTAGATTAAAGCCTTTGGCTCTGAAGTCATTTAATTTCTTTTCCAGCTTACTAACTCTTTGTTCTAGCATAGTCTCCTTAAATTTTTCTTCAATAGCTTCTGCTTTAACAAATTTTATCTTTTTAAAGGTAGGAGCAGTAGCTACTGGAGTACTTTTACTTGTTGTAGTTTCACTAGTTCCAGTGATTGACAGTTCCTCAATCACTAGCTGCTTACGCTGGACGTTATTACTATAGCCTAGCCCTTCATTTTGACTGGTGCTATATTTTTCTATTGTCTCCTTAACTATTTTAGAGGAGTTGGTCCATTCTTTTATGATGTCCTGCTCTTTCTTAAGTTTTGCTCTTTGTCATTTTTCTATTTGTTTAGCACAAGCAAGATCATCTACTGCCTTTTTGCACTCTTTCCTAACTTGTTCAAGAACACCTAGCTCATACTCTAAGAAAGAATTTATATTCTTTAATAGTTCAATGGTTTAATGAGTCTAGCATTTGCTTTTACAGAGCATCTAAGTGTTCCTTTTAAATGGTACATTTCTTTACACATGTCAGTTAAGCTTTCTTGGCAATTAGATAATGACATAGTAGAAGAAATAGTCAAGTCAATTACCTGGAATTCTTCGAATTTGGACTTCCAAAAGTGTTACTACTATCAGAGGAGTTTGCCATCTGTGTTATATTGACATATTCTTCATCCTTTGATTCTGAATCAGCCCAATCCTTACCTTCTGTGATCAGTGCCTTTTCCTTGCCCTTGCTGCTGTTGACGAGATCATAGTATTTTTTTTTTTATATTAATTCTCATCTCTTGTAGCATCCCTTGGCTCCCTTGTCTTTTTGTCAGACTTGGGCTTCCTGCACTCACTAGCAAAGCGTCCAAGAGCATCACAGTTGAAGCACCTGAACTTAGATCTGTCAACCTTGCTAAATTGACTGTCTTTCTTAAATGAAAAGACATTGTTGAATCTAGGCAAATTTAAGCTTTTTGAAATTTCTAGCTATTAGAGCTAGAATTTCATCAATGTCTTCTAAATCTTCAGGTGTGTAGAGTTCTTCCTCTACCTTTGCATCTTTAGCTTTTTTATCAGATTCTTGATCAGAATTTGATTCCTTAATGAGAACTCTTTTCCCATCAAGCTTCATATTAAGTGTCTCTGCTATAAATGCAACAGACTTCTCTTTCTTGAGGTCAGGATTTAGCATGCTTCTTTGTTCAATTCAAGCTCATAAGTTTTAAGATTACCATAAAGCTTGTCCAAGGACATGGTATTCATGTCCTTAGCTTCCCTCACAGTAGTTGTCCTGGCATCCCATGACTGTGGAAGTGACCTTATGAATTTAATATGTGTCTATATTCTCATAGACTTTGTCATGTAATTTAAGATCATCGATGAGTCTGTTGAATCTATTATATAGTTGAGTAATAGAATCTCCAAGTTTGACAGTGAAAAACTCATATTGTTGAATGGGTAATGACCTTTTGTTGGCCCATACTTCTTTAGTTCCTTCACATAATATTTGAATGGTCTCGCATATCTCCTTGGAACATTGGTAGTTGATGACACTATTGAACATATCATTGTCCAACCCATTGTAGAGGATGCTCATGATTTTTTGGTATTTTAGGACTTCCTCTTTTTCCTCTTTGGAGAGCTCATTTGGCTTTTTAGGTACAATGTCTCTGGAGTTGGAATGCCATCAACAATACCTTGTGGCACAACTTTTGTGGGAATAACAGGTCCATCCTTGAGGATGCCAGCATATTGAGAATCAGTTGATTCCAAATGCAAAAACATTTTTTCCACAAGAAGTACTCTTCCCTCTTGAGCATTGGAATTTTGACATTTCCATCATTCTATCTCATCTTTTGATCTATTGATTGGTGTTTTAATCAATAGGCTTTGATACCAATTGTTTGTCCCACAAGATTGTTTGTAGAAAGGGGGTTGAATACAAACCACAAAATTCTTTCAAACTTTGTGAGTTTAGTGAATATACTATATTAAAATTTGCAGAATTGAAAGAATACAATATATCACAAGTGTTTTTGAACTTTTATAAATCAATGAAATATTACAAAAGCTCACTAGTATGAATGACCAACTTCTAACAACTCTGTTAAAAATAAGAGCTGCACTATAGAATATGATTTCTAGCTTCTCTCAAGTTTTGAAAACTTGTTTCTCTATCTCTGTAAGTTTATTACAGCTGCGATATAATTTCAAATAATATGTATATTTGTGTTGTCGTGTATCTTAGTGATATCTTGATGTTATTTTTTTTTATCTCAGCTACTCCATGTCTCTATTTATAAACATAGCTCCCTTGTCTTCTAAGCTTTCATAGTGAGTTTCCTTCAAAAATATTTTTGATTTTCTTTGGTAATTGTAGCTCTATCACATAACTTCTTCTTTTTCTATGACCTTCCTTGCATGCAAACCTATTATGTATCTTCTCTGGTGTATCAGCACACCAGCTCCCTTATTTTCCTCTTGGAGTTCCCATGATAAGTTATCTCTGTAGTAAATAACTTATTTCTATGAGGTTCCCGGTTTTCGATTGTAGCAGCTTCCAAATTTTCCTCCTTCAAGTTTCTATAAGTTATCTCTACAGTTTTCATACCTGCAGCTATATACGCATTCTAGTGTATAAGTATGACTTATCTCGATATTTACTTTATCAGTGTTCACACTTGTAGTGTATAACTTTTCTCCGTGAAGCTTATTTGGTAGACAATCTTTCCTTATTGGACCACCATCTATATTTTAATTTCACCGCTTTTAAACTTGAGTTAGTGAATTTGTGAACTCAACCATGTGTCATGCCAGATGTCATTTTTAGTCTTTGATTCTTTTATCCCGTGATGGACGGTCTCTGTTCATCAGTGGATATTTATCCCCTGACGAGCTGTTTTGTTCATCAGTGGATATTTATCCCCTGATGCTCGAGTATTTGACTTCAGCGATAGACATTTTCCCAAGGACTTTGGCGATAGTCATTTTGAGTTTGGCGATGTTGTTGATTTGCCCAACGACTTTGGCGATAGTCATTTTGAGTTTGGTGTTGTTGTTGATTTGCCCGACGACTTTGGCGATAGGCAAATGACTTTGGCGATAGGCAAATGACTTTGGCGACTATCAAAATGACTTTAGCATTGAGTAATGTTGAGTTTGACATTAGCCAAATAACTTTGGGTGGCAACAGTCAAATCTTCTCAAGGCTACTTTAATGTATTGAAATGTCTTTGCCTTAGTCTCTGGTAACTTCAACATTAGTTTACGATGAACAAACACTTAATCTTTGAAAGACTTAGTTTCCGATGAACAAATACTTAGTCTCTGATGAACAAAAACTTAGTCTTCAATGAACAAAAACTTAGTCTTTGATGAACAGAAACTTAGTCTCCGATGAACAAAAAATTAGTCTACGATAAACAAAAACTTAGTCTCCAATGAACAAAAACTTAGTCTCTGATGAACAAAAACTTAGTCTCTGATGAACTAATTTTGCTTGACAAATTTTGACTTTTGTTGAATTCACCAAATACAGTCTTTGTAGTCTCTAATGCATGCCTACAGCTTCTGATGGTAGTCTCTGTTAGAACACTATTGCAGGTACTTGTAAAATTATAAAATCTAACAATTATAAGTTTGTACATCATCATCAAATGCTATAATTCCTAACAAGTGTCATGCTTCTACTGCAAGGCCGCAAGAAGTGAGAGTTGGCTATAGCATAAGAAGCTATCACATTTCAACTTCAAGACAATCAATTCTTTTGCCAAGAAGGAGCTGGTGACAGGACTGCCTCAACTTGAATTTTTTCAAGAAGGATTGTGTGAGGCATGTCAAAAGGGAAAAATGGTGAAGTCCTCATTCAAAAGTAAGACTGCTACATCCATTACAGATCCTCTATAACTCATACACATGGATTTGTTTGGACCTGCAAATCTTATGACAGTCTCAAATAAAAGATTTGTTTTAGTAATGGTGGATGACTATTCAAGATACACTTGGGTGAGGTTTTTGCATAACAAAGATGAAAACCCTTAAATAGACATGGACTTCATCAAGAAAGTGGAAAAAGAGTCCAGCCAAGAAGTGAGAACTCTCAGAAGTGACAATGGAACAGAGTTCAAAAATACAAAACTAAGAAACTTATGTGTTGATAAAGTAATTACACATAAGTTGTCAGCCCCAAGAACTCTAGAGCAAAATGGAATGGTTGAGAGGAAGAACATGACTCTTATAGAGGCAGGAAGAACTATGCTTCAAGATACAAATCTACCTACCTATTTCTAGGCTAAAGCAATCAACACTACATGTTTCACTCAAAATAGGTCTATAATCAACAAAATACAAGGAAAAACTCCATATGAGTTAGTGTCAGACAGAAAACCAACTATAAAGTTCTTACATGTCTTTGGAAGTAAGTGTTTTGTGTTAAGAGATAATGAACAACTTGGAAAGTTTGAGGCTAAAGAAGATGAAGGAATCTTTCTAGGGTATTCACTTATAAGCAAAGCCTACAGAATTTACATCATCAGACTACAGAAAATTGTGGAAAGCATTCATGTTACATTTGATGATTCCAAATTTCCAGGACTACAATATGATGATGAAACTAAATCTCTAAAATTTGAAACTGAAAACTATTTAGGAGACTCAGATGATGATGAACAAGAACCTGATGCTGCTATAGAAGAACCAAGAGAAAACATCACTTCATCTGATTCTGATAATGCATCTCAATCCAATGCAATTTCAAAAAATGATGGAAAAAATGTGACTGAAAACTCAACTGTGGAAACAAGCAGCAACTCAGGGGGTGTTTCTAATGAATCCAGTAGCTCAACTCATGATGATAATACCACAAATGAAGCCTCTTCATCAAGAACAATGTACTAATACAAAGGAGGTGGAACAGGAGTCATCCTTTTGAGTTAATCATTGGAGATCTGGAGAGTGGTGTAAAAACAAGAATAGCTACTCAAAATAAGTGTCTATTCTCAAATTTCTTATCTCAAATTGAGCCTAAGAAAGTTGAGGATGCATTATTGGATCCTGATTGGGTGATTCATATGCAAGAAGAACTCAATCAATTTGAGAGAAAAAAAGTCTGAAAACTTGTGTCAAAGCCTAAAAACAGAATCATCATCGGCACAAATGGGTTCTCAAAAACAAAATTGATGAAGTTGGTATAGTAACAAAGAACAAGGAAAGACTAGTTGCTAAAGCATATTCACATGAAGAAGGCATTGATTATGATGAAACCTATGCACCAGTGACAAGACTTAAAGAAATCAGAATTTTCTTGGCCTTTGTAACCTACTCAAATTTCAAAGTTTACCAGATGGATGTCAAGAGTGCTTTTCTAAATGGGAAACTAGAAGAAGAGGTGTATGTCCAACAACCTCCTGGCTTTAAAGATTTCAAGCTTCCCAACCATGTCTATAAACTGGATAAAACACTATATGGACTGAAACAAGCACCTAGAGCATGGTATGACACTTTTTCCCAATTTCTTTTTGAAAATCATTTCACTTGGGGTGTCATAGACAAAACTTTATTTTTCAGAATACATGCTTAGGACATTATACTTGTACAAGTTTATGTAGATGACATTATGTTTGGGTCTACTAATGAAAGCTTGTGCAGAAAATTTTCTAAAGTTAATGTAGATTACGTATGAGAGCTGACTTTCTTCTTCTTGGATCTTCAAGTGAGCCAAAGAACTAATGGCATATTCATAAGCCAGTCAAAATATGTGAAAGATCTCCTAAAGAAGTTCAATCTTGAAGATATAGCACCTGCAAAGATTCTTATGCCAACTGCCACTAAGCTTAACACAAATCTTAAAGGCAAAAAGGTAGACATCATAGTTTACAAGGGCATGGTAGGTTCACTCTTATACCTTACTGCAAGTAGACCAGATATTATGTTCTTAACTTGTCTTTGTGCTAGATTTCAAGCAGATCCTAGAGAATTTCATCTAGTAGCCATCAAAAGAATTTTCAGATATCTCAAGGAAACTCCAAACCTTGGCATTTGGTATCCTAAAGACTCAAATTTTGATGTTATTGGCTATTCTAGTGCTGATTATGTTGGATGTAGAATCGATAGGAAAAATACAATTGGAAGCTGTCAATTTCTTGGTGGTAGACTAATTTCATGGTATAATAAGAAACAACATTCAGTTTCAACTTCCACTGCTCAGCCTGAATACATTGCAGCTCGAAGTTGTTGTGCTCAAATCCTAAGGATGAGAAATCAACTTTTGGATTATGGCTTGACCTTGAACCAGATTTCAATTTTGTGTGATAATACAAGTGTCATAGTCATTACCAACAATCATGTCCATTACTCTAGAACTAAGCATATTGACATAATGTACCATTTTATTCAAGAAAATGTTATGAATGGTACTATTGAGTTACATTTTGTCTCTACTGACAAGCAACTTGTTGACATTTTCACAAAACCACTTGATGAATCAACATTTTCAAGTCTGGTTAGTGAACAAGGTATGTTAAATTTAACAACCTAGAATATGTTGCAAGATATTATAGTTGTGAACTTATCTAACTGATTTTCATCTTCTAATAATCATCAGTTAGGGATGTGAATCCAACTTTTTTTTTTGCAGCAAACCAGAGTTTGGCGCTTGTCTTTTAAAGTTCAGCGCTAGTCAAAACTCTAGTTTGGCGCCAAGTTTGGTAAGAGATTTTTTATTAAAAAAAACCATTTAGGTTGGCATGTGTTAGATTGTCATTGCTTAAGTTTAAGTCATTCTAGCTTGGTGTCTTTTTATTCTCGGCAAAGTTTGGTGTTAGTCAAATTCAAGTTCAACGCAAGTCTCTTTTCTTACTTTTAGAGTTTGGTGCTATTTTAAAGAGGTATGTATTAATTGTGTCCTATTGTTTTAATGGTGAGTTTGGTGATTGTTTGTCCCACAAGATGGTAGGGGGGGGGGGGGGGGGGGGGTTGAATACAAACCACAAACTTCTTTCGAATTTTGTGAGTTTAGTGAATATATTGTATAACAGGTTGCGGAAATGAAAGAATACAATATACCACAAGTGTTTCTAAACTTTTATAAAAGAATGAAATATTACAAAAGCTCACTGGTTTGAATGACCAGCTTCTAACAATTATGTTGAAAACAACAGCTGCTCACTAGAATATGATTTCTAGCTTCTCTTTCTGTAAACCTAATTACAACTACTAACTCTCTATGTGTATGGAAGTGTTGTTCTGAGAGATATGTGATCTGAGATAAGATGTATTCTTGTTTATAAACTTAGAGTTCTTTGATTTTCAAATATTCAGAGATATCTTATCTCAGCTGCTCTATGTCTATTTATAGACACAGGTTCCATATTCTCCAAGCTTTAATTCTGAGCTATTTACCAAAAATATCTCTGTAGTTTATTGGTACTTGCAGCTCTGTCACACAGCTTTCTTCATTATACAGCCTCCCTTAGATGTCAGCCTTTTTATGTGACATTTCTGGTGTATATTCACTACACCAACTTCCATTTTTCTTCTTAGAGTTCCCAAGATAAGATATTAGCAGAAAATAACTTATCTTTGTGGGCTTCTCTGGACATAATTAGTCCAGCTTCAATGAACTTCTTGCTTCATGTTGTTATAAGTTGTCTCTGCAGTATTTCAACTTGCTATTTTGCAGGTTTCATGCTTGCGGCTTTGCAGGTTTCATACTTGCAACTTGATGTGTGTGTGTGTGTGTAACTTTTTTTCTTGAAGCTTCCTTGGTAGCCAATCTCTCCTTATTGGACAACCATCCTTATCTTTATTTCCACCGTCTTTAGTCATATGTCATCCCTTATGTCAGTGGAATTTTTATTTTCTGATGGATAGTCTCTGGTTGCTTCAACATTAGTCTCTGATGAACAAACACTTAGTCTCTGATAAACCAAAAACTTAGTCTTTGACAGTTCAAAAACTTAGTCTCCGACAGTTCAAAAACTTAGTCTTCGACAGTTCAAAAACTTAGTCTCTGATAGTTTAAAAACTTAATCTCTGACAGTTCAAAAACTTAGTCTCCGATAGTTCAAAAACTTAGTCTCTGACAAACAAAAAACTTAGTCTCCGACAGCCAAAATCTTAGTCTCCGACAGCCAAAAGACTTAGTCTCCGATAGCCAAAATCTTAGTCTCTGACAGCCAAAATCTTAGTCTCCAATAGACAAAAGCTTAGCCTCCGATAGGCAAAAACTTAGTCCCCGATAGGCAAAAAGCTTAGTCCCCGATAGGCAAAAAGCTTAGTCTCCGATAAACAAAAACTTAGTCTCCGATAGGCTAATTTTGCTTGATCAACTTTGACATTTGTTGAACTCTCTAAGTGCATTCATTGTAGTCTCTGATGCTTTCCTGTAGTTTCTTGATAGTAGATTCTCTTAGAGCATTACTGCAGGTATTTGCACATTTACAAAATTTAACAATTCTAAGTGTTATACATCATCATCAAATGCTATAATTCCTAACAATCTCCCACTATTTATGTTTATCAATGATAAGCATAAATCAAGGTTTGATGATGATGTCAAAACACCAACCTTATAACTTCATAACTTAGAATTGAATTAAAACATGTAAAAACATAAATGTACAAAAACATCATTCTGTTAGCCTTTTTAACAATTCTCCCCCTGTCTTCATCAGAATTACTTTGTTTCCCCTGCCTTGATCATTCTCCCATTCTCCCCCTTTTTGACATCAACATCTTAATGTTGGAAGGTAGGAATCATCAATAGAGGTTGACTAGAAAGAAGAAATTATTTGAGCTTTGTTTGAAGAGCATTGATTATGAAGTGTTGGAGCTTCATGATGTACTTTCTTTTATCAATGCTTCAAAAACATTCTGTGAGTACAACTGCACATTGTGACGACCCCAAAATCCCTTACTGGATCAGGGCTTCGTCAAAGAAGGAAAAGATAACCATACATCCGTTCATAGTATAAATACTGGATAAAGGCAGTAACTAAGAGTTATTACAACCCAAAATTTATACAATTACAACGGAAGCTAAATCATCTTTACAAATTCAAAGCAAAGATCATTACAACTTCTAATATCCTCCTTCCTTCCTTCCTTCCTCGGCGTTATTAAAAGAGTAAATAATTTAGTAGCCGATCATCTTTACTTTTCCCTTATTAGAGGGTTCAGCCTTAGCATTTTGTCCTGCAAGACATTTAAAATTCAACAAGGATGAGCGATTTACGCCCAGCAAGTATATAAACAATTTAGAGAAATAAGACTGAAATATTGAAGAAGATTCAATTCTGTTTGTGAGGCTTAGTGAAGGAATACTAATGCCTCGGAAACCTTTTGAAGAACATTGAGGATCACTGATGATAAACAAATGTGTAATCCTTCCTTGAAGAAAGACAGGTATTCACCTGTATACAAATTTCTCAAAATATCCATCGGGGGCTAAACACGTTGGATTTGCTAACCATACAATACACAGCTAGCCTAACTGTGACCGCACGATCCCTCCTTATGTGAACGTACGTAGTCACTTATAATTCCTCTAGGTAAGGGGAAGAACAAATCAACACCTTTCCTTTCCTCTAGCCAACCATGTGGCATAACCCATTTAAGGGACATATCATTCTCATTTATTTGCACAGATATAAGATTGAAAAATAGCTGAAAATCAAAGCTCAGTTATATTCCATGCGTTATCATTCATATCATGCTAGCGAAATTTAAAGCATAGCATGCTCATTCATCAAAACAATTGAAACATATAATCAAGCCTTGCATGCATATCGAATCAAATGATACTGCGTTAAATTGAAATAAGCATTAGATTGAATGTATATACTTGCATCAACTTGCAATTAAACATAAGATTGTGAATATACTTGCCTCGGTCCCTTGCACACACACAATTTCAATTTACTTGAGAGTGAAAGATTCTGTAAAATATACATATCCCAAAATAAATTTAGTACTTTGGTTAAAATATGAGAGAAAGTGCATATGTAATGTCCTTAAACTTTTAATGATTTCAAAACTGCTATAAGAACTGCTTAGGGTGAATATATAATTAAACATCATAAAATAATTTTAAGAAAATAATGTTTTATAATTTTGAAGGCAGACTGCGCATCAGGGAATAATTCATCATCAGGGGATAACCGGACATCAGTGGGTAACTGCCCATCAGGGGATGTCTCTCGACCATCAGGGGATGTCTCTCGGCCATCAGGGGATGTCTCTCGGCCATCAGGGGATATCTCTTGGCCATCAGGGGATATCTCACTCATCAGGGAATAGTCATCAGGGGATGACTTGTCCATCAGGGGATAATATGTTCATTGCCAAACTCGTCAGGTGACAACTTGTTCAACGCTGAACTCACTATGTGATCGCTGACTCGTCAGTGGATGATTTGCTCAGCACCAAACTCCTCGGCTGTCAGGGGATGATTTGCTCATCGCCAAACTCAATTGGCTAACACCAAACTCTTTAGTCATCAGAGACTAACATACTTGCTCGTCAGAGACTACTGATGACGTCATCGGGGACTAAGCTGATGTCATCAGTGACTAATCTCAAACTTCCCTCATCAGAGACTAACAACTTCCCTTCATCGGAGACTAACAACTTCCCTTCATCGGAGACTAACAACTTCCCTTCATCAGAGACTAATGTTATCTCGTCAGAGACCAAGTTAAAGCTTGCCTCAGATAGAGTGGTGTCTCCCCCCACTCCTCCATGGGTGGTGATCTCAACCAAAACCATACTTAAGTCCAACTCATCATCCTCTCAATGAAACATAACATTTCCTATGGTCTACATGCCCTCCTAGACATGGGTTAGGGTTTAGAAACTCAAGTTGATGAAAATACTTAGGCCTGATGTCAAACTACTGTCACAAGGAATGTTTGGTAACTAAAGGCTTGTCTACCAGGTGGTTGTCAACATATTTAAACTCAACTTGGACATCTTTTCGGAATAAATGGCATTAACTCCGGGTTTTAAAAGCATGCATTAAATCATATCTTTTAGAAATGAATGAACAAGGTTTTAAATGTGGTATGCATGACAAAACAGAAGTGTAAGAAATAGAACAAGACTTTAATGAAATATTCTTACCTCCTTAGCTGTAAGAAAGAGTAAAAAGGCTCTGGTTGTTCTTCCAAAAAAAAAAAAGTTGTTTTGAGAGTAAGCTTGGATTTGGTGATATACTGTATAGAAATTTAAGAAGGTGGAACTAGGGTTATAACAACGTGATATATATATATATATATATATACATACATATATATATATATACATACATATATATATATATATGTCACCTGTTAAGCAACAAGGGCCGTCAGATTAATTTGATATCAGCCGTTGGCTGTGAAAGGAAAGGAAGTGACTGGAGAGAAAAGGGGTGGTTGTAACGGCTGCAAGTGCCCATCGGTCGTTTATCATAGCCCACTCTAGGGTACTGATGAAGATGATGTGCATTAAATGCTACTGTCTCCAAGCAGTAAGGTTTAAAACGGGTACTGTAGCTAAACCTGTTCTTACCCAAAGGGTCTTCCCGCGTGAACACTCCCAAAATTTGAATAAAACAATCTTGCAAACACTTGAGCTTTACAAATACATTTAAGATCCTTTTGGACATCACATTGCCAGATAATTTTCATAAGAAAATATAATTTCATCATTTATACCTAATAAGAAAATAAACCTTCATGTAGAAAGTAGACTACAATAAATAAATCTCATAACAAAATTTATTGACATTTTCGGGTGCTCACACACATGATCCATGTGTGATCAAATATTCTGATATTAAGTGTGCTGCTACAACATTCAATAATATTGTGTTGCTTGCATCCAACCAAACAATCACAAATTATTTTCTCAATATTCTCTGATTTTTTATCAGAATGGTGATCAGAGAATACATGAGCTGCAAAGGTAGTGAGTGAAACAATTTCTCTCTATTCTTTTCTTCAAGGATCTCATCCTTGCTCACACTCTCTCCTTTTGCCTGACTTGTATAAGTCAGCCTCTCACACTTAAAAAAAAATTCTTTAATTTCATTTTCTTCACCTTTTTCCAGACACAAGGTTTGACACTCATTTTGAATTCTCTCAGACTTACTAAATATAAAATCTTCAAGATGTGGGTGACCTAAAGTGGTGTAGAAAATATAGTAAGAAAGTGTTTTGCATCAGTGGATGTTTGATAAAGAATTGTTGTAGTATCCACTGATGAGTTGAGAGATGTTGTTTGTTTCAGCTTCAAAAATTGCCTTCTTTGATGATTAAAATGTCAAAAAATCTGAAACCAATGGAATTAAGAAATTTTCTTTGCTGCTTAAGAAATATGAATTTGAGAAGAATAGTGAATAATGGTAGAATTTTAAATATTGGATGCTCTTTTTGAATAGAGAAAAGAGAGACATCATTGTGACACCCTATGTGCATTAAGTGACAGGTTGATCATTGATCAGAGCCTATTTCTTCTTCTTCTTTTGAGAGGTATTTATAGATGTGATCAGTGTAGACTCAAATACTTGTGTCCTTGGAGGTGGACTATTTTCAATAGATACAGCCTTTTGAGAGGTTGCACCTAGAAATGTGTTTTTTCCTTTTAGAACTTAATATCGTTTTGAGAGTATATTAAGCAGTCTCCAAGGGTTCTCATTGTTCCTTATTTCTTCCTCATAACTTTCTCTAAATGCTCACCCTCCCCCTCATCTAATGTTGGTGGTGATTGTTTTGATTTTACAACCTTTATCTTTTGAGAGATAGAGGAGGTGGCTTTTGATATAGACTTGTTTTTAGAGGGTTTTGCTACTTGGGTAGAAGAAGTTGGTTCATTACTAACATCCTTCATTGTAGCAGAATTAGAAGAAATAAAGAATAATATAGTAGAGAGTTAAGACAATACCTGAATCAGCTATGACAAGATCCTTAAATAGATGAAGAATATTAAACATAGGGAATCCTGCATAGTATATTAGTTTCTCTACTATATATATATTCAATAGTTAATTATCTACTAACAATTAAACTATTGTAGGATAATTAGCCACTGCTTCAATCAGCTGTCAATTAGTCTCTAGTAACTAAGTCATCAGAAAATAATTAACTACTGCTGTAACAATTAGACTTGCACAAAATTTTCAAAGAATCTTATTCACCAAAATTGAGCATACCTAGCTCACTAACCAACCTGTTAAAGGTAGCTTCATCCAATGGTTTGGTGAATATGTCTGCAAGCTACTTCTCAGTTGGAACAAAATGAAGTTCCACTGTACCATTCATCACATGTTCTTTGATGATGTGGTATCTGATGTCTATGTGTTTTGTTCTAGAGTGTTGCACAGGATTCTCTGTAATGGAAATGGCACTTGTGTTGTCACAATAAATAGGAATATGATTGTACACCATACCATAGTCCATCAATTGATTTTTCATCCATAAGATTTGAGCACAGCAACTCCCAGTAACAATGTATTCTGCTTCAGCTGTTGAGGTTGACACAGAATGTTGTTTCTTGCTAAACCATGATACTAGTTTGCTTCCATGAAATTGACAGCTTCCTGTTGTGCTTTTCTTGTCTAATTTGCAACCTACATAATCTGCATCTAAATAGCCTATTAAATCAAATCCAGAATCTATAGGATACCAAATTCCAAGATTTGGAGTACCCTTGAGATATCTGAATATTCTTTTAACTGCAATCAGATGAGATTCTCTAGGATCTGATTGGAATCTTGCACGTAAACAAGTTGAAAACATTATATCAAGTCTACTTGCAGTGATATATAAAAGAGAGCCTATCATGCCTCTATAACTTGAAACATCAACCTTTTTACCAATTGAGTCTTTGTCAAGTTTAGTGGTTATTGCCATGGGAGTTTTAGAAATTGCAACCTCTTGTAAATTAAATTTCTTTAAAAGGTCTTTTAAATATTTTGTTTGACTGATGAAAATTCCATTAGAGGTTTGTTTAACCTGTAAACCTAGAAAGAAAGTTAATTCTCCCATCATGCTCATCTCATATCTACTTTGCATGAGTTTAGAAAACTTAGAACATAACCTCTCATTTGTAGAACCAAATATAATATCATCAACATAGACTTGAACAAGTATAATGTGACCAGCATGTTTTCTATAAAATAAAGTTTTGTCTATGATACCTCTAGAAAATTTATTATCAATTAAAAATTGAGAAAGAGTATCATACCATGCTCTTGGTGCTTGTTTAAGTCCATAGAGTGCTTTGTCTAACCTGTAGAGATGATTGGGAAACTTCTGATCTTCAAAGCCAAGAGGTTGCTGGAGATACACCTCTTCTTGTATTTTCCCATTCAGAAAAGCACTATTTACATCCATCTGGTACACTTTAAAATTTGCATAAACAGCATAGGCAAGAAATATCCTAATGGCTTCCAATCTAGCTACTGGTGCAAAGGTTTCATTATAGTCAATTCCTTCTTCTTGTGAATAACCTTGTGCAACTAGTCTGGCCTTATTTCTTGTCATAGTACCAGCTTCATCCAGCTTGTTTCTGAAGATCCATTTAGTACCAATGATTGATTTATTCTTTGGTTTTGGTACTAATCTCCAGACTTTGTTTCTTTCAAACTGATTGAGTTCCTCTTGCATAGCAATTACCCAATCAGCATCTTGTAATGCCTCCTCAACCTTCTTAGGCTCAATCTTTGATAAAAAAGTTGAGGTATAGGCATTCATTCTGAGTAGCACTTCTTGTTGTCACACCTTTAGTTGGATCTCCTATTATTTGATCCATAGGATGATCTCTTGTCCATTTTATTTGTGGAGGTAAACTTCTTGAAGAAGAAGCTTCTTGATCATAGTTTCCTCCATGATGTTCAGTGCTCTCAGCTTCATTGAAAACTCCCCCTGAATTAGTGCTCAGATCAATGTTTAAGTTTTCCCCTGATGGTGCATTCCCTGATGAAGCTTCTAAATGACTTGAATTGTCATTAGGGCTTACTAGATTTTCCATTGATTTGCACACATCAGCTTCATTATTTGATGAGTCAATTTCAGCAATTTCTGACTCATCTTGATTTTCAAACCTTAGAACCTCACGCATTCCTTCATCTAGAATTCCTTTAATCTTTTTATCATCAAAGGCTACATGTACTGATTCTATAACAATGTTCAGTTTAAGGTTGTAGACTCTGTATGCTTTGCTTGTTAGAGAATAACTTAGGAAAATTGCTTCATCAGCTTTAGCATCAAATTTTCCTAATTTTTCTCCTTGACTTTTGAGAACAAAGCATCTGCAACCAAACACATGAAGAAACTTAAGTGTAGGTTTCCTACCTGTCATGAGCTCATAAAGAGTCTTTTGATGAGCTTTTACAATCATTGATCTGTTCTGAGTGAATCAAGCAGTAGAGATAGCTTCAGCCCAGAAGTAGGTAGGTAGCTTAGCTTCTTTAAGCATGGTTCTAACATCTTCAATTAGAGTTCTGTTTTTCCTCTCAACTATTTCATTCTGTTGAGGGGTTCTTGGAGCAGAAAATGTGTGAGATATTCCTTTGTTCACACAGAAACATTCAACTTTGGAGTTCTTGAATTCTGTTCCATTATCAGTTCTTAGAACTCTAACAGTCAGCCAAGATTCAGTTTCCACTTTCTTGATGTGATCAATCACCAATTGAGTTGCTTCATCTTTGGTATGCTGAAATTTTACCCATGTGTATCTGGTGAAATAATCAACTATCACCAGAGCATACATTTTCTTTGAGATAGACATAATGTTTACAGGTCCAAATAGATCCATGTGAAGAAGATGTATTGGACTTGTAATTGATGATATCTCTTTGCTCCTAAAGGAAGTCTTCTTTTGTTTCCCTTTTTGACAAGCTCCACATAAGCTATCTTGAGTGAATTCCAGTTGTGGAAGACCTGTCACTAATTCTTTCTTCACCAAAGTGTTGATTGTCTTGAAATTCAGGTGAGAAAACTTCTTATGTCATAGCCAACTTTCATCCACTGATGCTTTACTGTAGAAGCATGTGAATTGATATTTATTTGAAGAACAAAAGTCAGTTATGTAGAGGTTACCTTTTCTAACTCCAGATAGAGCTATTTTTCCATCTTTACTGTTACTTATCAAGCAATGTTCATCCTTGAAAGCAACATTGTAACCTCTGCACAGAGTTGGCTGATACTAAGCAAGTTGTACTTAAGACCATCAACTAGTGCTACATTATCTAAGATGACATTTCCATTTGTGACTTTGTCATATCCCAATGTATATCCTTTGCTGTCATCTCCAAAAGAAACACTTGGGCCAGCTTTCTTCTCAAATTGTGTTAGCAGGGTCTTGTCTCCTGTCATGTGTCTTGAACAGCCACTATCCAAGAACCAAATCTGTTTCTTTGTACCATGCACACAGTAAACAGCTAAGTTAATTTAGGAATCCAGACTTGCTTGGGTCCATTGTCATTTTTAAGGATTAAATTAGCAGTTGTTAAGGATTTTTCTGTTTTATCTGTCTTTATCACCCACTGCTTAGAAGAAATAACTTTCTTCTTAGCCTTAGGTGTTTTAGACTTTTGCTTTAACTTTAGAGGAGTTTTTAGATAACTGTTTTTAAACTTTTGCATATTTGATTGGTTTTTAACAGTTAACTTTTTCTTTTTATCAGAAGGTAAGTTTCTAGCAGGCAAGTTCCTAGGGATATTTTTACACTTAAAAGCAAGGATGTTGGGATTTTCACACTTCTAACAATGTTTCCTAGGTGCATTAATAATAGGAATATAATTAGTATCTTTGTTAATTCCCTCCTTACCATTCCTATTATTTTTTAGCTTAACCTCTGATGAGTGAGTGAACTTTGGATTAAAGCTTTTGGCCCTCAAGTTATTTAATTTCTTTTCAAGTTCACTAACTCTTTGTTCTAGCACAGTCTCGTTGGATTTTTCTTCAATAGCTCCTGCCTTAACAAATTTTATCTTTTTAAAGATAGGAGCAGTAGCTATTGGAGTACTTGTGCTAGTTTTGTCAGTTCCAGTGATTGGTAATTCCTCAATCACAGGCTGCTTACCCTGGACTTTACTATTATAGCCTAGTCCTTCATTTTGACTGGTGTTATATTTTTCTATTATCTCCTTAACAATTTTAGAGGAGTTGGTCCATTCTTTTATGATGTCCTACTCTTTCTTAAGTTGTGCTCTTAGCCATTCTTCTATTTGTTTAGCACATGCAAGATCATGTTGTGCCTTTTTGCACTCTTTTTTGACTTATTCAAGAACACCTAGTTCAGACTCTAAGAAAGAATTTCTATTCTTTAACTGTTCAATGGTTTCAATTAGTCTAGCATTTTCTTTTACTGAGCATCTAAGTGTTCCTTTTAAATGGTACATTTCTTTACACATGTCAGTTAAGCTTTCTTGACAATTAGATAATGACATAGTAAAAGAAATAGTCAAGTCAGTTACCTCGGAGTTCTTGGAATTTGGACTTCGAAACGTGTTGTTGCTATCAGAGGAGTTGGCCATCAGTGCCATGTTGAAAAATTCTTCATCCTCTGATTCTGAATCAGCCCAATCTTTGCCTTCTGTGATCAGTGTCTTTCCCTTGCCCTTGCTACTGTTGAGGAGATCATAGTATTTCTTTTTATAGTAATCCTCATCTCTTGTAGCATCCCTGGGCTCCCTTACCTTTTTGTCAGACTTGAGCTTCCTGCACTCACTAACAAAGTGTCCAAGAGCATCACAGTTGAAGCACCTGAACTTAGATTTATCAACCTTGCCAGATTGACTTTCTTTCTTTGATGAAAAGACATTGGTGAATCCAGACTTTCTTTTGGCAAATTTCAGCTTTTTGAAATTTCTTGCTATTAGAGCAAGAACTTCATCAACGTCTTCTAAATCTTCAGGTGTGCAGAGTTCTTCCTCTTCCTCTGCATCTTTAGCTTCTTTATCAGATTCTTGATCAGAATCTGATTCATTAATGAGAATTCTTTTCCCATCAAGCTTCATTCTACTTGTTTCTGCTGTAAAAGCAACAGACTTTTCTTTCTTGAAGTCAGGATTCAACATGCTTCTTTGTTGCACTTCAATCTCATAAGTTTTGAGATTACCATAGAGCTTGTCCAAAGACATGATATTCATGTCCTTAGCTTCCCTTACAGCAGTTGTTTTAGCATCCCAAGACTGTGGAAGTGACCGTATGAATTTGATATTTATGTCTATATTCTCATAGACTTTCCTATGCAATCTAAGATCATTGATGAGTCTGTTGAATCTATCATATACTTGAGTAATAGATTCTTCAGATTTGGTAATGAAATACTCATATTGTTGAATGAGTAATGATCTTTTGTTGGCCCATACTTCTTCAGTTCCTTCACATAATATTTGAATGGTTTCCCATATCTCCTTGAAACTTTGGCAATTGATGACACTGTGGAACATATCATTATCCAACCCATTGTAGAGGATGTTAATGATTTTTCTGTGTTTCAGGACATCCTCTTTTTCTTCTTTGGTGAGCTCATTTGGCTTTTTAGGCACAAATGTTTCTGGAGTTGGAATGCCATCAACAATACCTTGTGGCATAACTTTTGTGGGAATAACTGGGCCATCATTAAGTATGTCAGCATATTGAGAATCAGTTGATTCCAAATGCAAAAACATTCTTTTCTTCCACAAGAAGTATTCTTCCCTCTTAAGCATTGGAATTTTGACATTTCTATCCTTCTGCCCCATCTTTTGATCTATTATTGGCGAATTAATCAACAGGCTCTGATACCAATTGTTTGTCCCACGAGATGGTTTGTAGAAGGGGGGGGGGGGGGGTTGAATACAAACCACAAAATTCTTTCGAATTTTGTGAGTTTAGTGAATATACTGTATAACAGGTTGCAGAAATGAAAGAATACAATATATCACAAGTGTTTCTGAACTTTTATAAAAGAATGAAATATTACAAAAGCTCACTGGTTTGAATGACCAGCTTCTAACAATTCTGTTGAAAACAACAGCTGCTCACTAGAATATGATTTCTAGCTTCTCTTTCTGTAAACCTAATTACAGCTGCTAACTCTTTATGTGTATGGAAGTGTTGTTCTGAGAGATATGTGATCTGAGATAAGATGTATTCTTGTTTATAAACTCAGAGTTCTCTGATTTTCAGATATTCAGAGATATCTTACCTCAGCTGCTCTATGTCTATTTATAGACACAGGTTCCATATTCTCCAAGCTTCAATTCTGAGCTGTTTACCAAAAATATCTCTGTAGTTTATTGGTACTTGTAGCTCTGTCACACAACTTTCTTCATTATACAGCCTCCCTTAGATGCCAGCCTGTTTATGTGACATTTCTGGTGTATATTCACTGCACCAGCTTCCATTTTTCTTCTTGGAGTTCCCAATATCAGCAGAAAATAACTTATCTTTGTGGGTTTCTCTGGACATAATCTGTCCAGGTTCAATGAACTTCTTGCTTCAAGTTGTTATAAGTTGTCTCTGCAGTATTTCAACTTGATGTTTTGCAGGTTTCATGCTTGCGGCTTTGCAGGTTTCATACTTGCAACTTGATGTGTGTGTGTGTATGTAACTATTTTTCTTGAAGTTTCCTTGGTAGCCAATCTCTCCTTGTTGGACAACCAACCTTATCTTTATTTCCATCGTCTTTAGTCATATGTCATCCCTTATGTTAGTGGAATTTTTATTTTCTGATGGATAGTCTCTGGTTGTTTCAACATTAGTCTCTGATGAACAAACACTTAGTCTCTGATAGACCAAAAACTTAGTCTCTGACAGTTCAAAAACTTAGTCTCCGACAGTTCAAAAACTTAGTCTCTGATAGTTTAAAAACTTAGACTCTGACAGTTCAAAAACTTAGTCTCCGATAGTTCAAAAACATAGTCTCTGACAGACAAAAAACTTAGTCTCCGACAGCCAAAATCTTAGTCTCCGACAGCCAAAATCTTAGTCTCCGACAGCCAAAATCTTAGTCTCCGATAGGCAAAAGCTTAGTCTCCGATAGGCAAAAATTAGTCCCCGATAGTCAAAAAGCTTAGTCTCCGATAGGCAAAAAGCTTAGTCTCCGATAGACAAAAACTTAGTCTCCGATAAGCTAATTTTGCTTGATCAACTTTGACATTTGTTGAACTCTCCAAGTGCATTCATTGTAGTCTCTGATGCTTTCCTGCAGTTTCTTGATAGTAGATTCTCATAGAGCATTACTGCAGGTATTTGCACATTTACAAAATTTAACAATTCTAAGTGTTATACATCATCATCAAATGCTATAACTCCTAACAATGATGTTCAATTTAGACTTTTATTTACTGTTATAAAAAAAATTCAAGTTTGGCGATAAAGAATTGTACAATGAGGTGTTTGGCACTGAGAAAAGTTTGGCGCTAGTCTTCATTACTTAAGAACTGAACTAAGTCTGGCTAGTCTTCATTACTTAAGAGCTGAGATCAAGTTGATCCGACGGTCCTTGTTGTTCAATCAAGTGATATATATATACACATCACGCTGTTGTAACCCTGATTCTACCTTTCTAAACTTCCATCAAACTTAAATTTAATTTTCGAGACAGCAGTTCTTCTTGAAGGATAAACCGGAGCATTTATTTCCTTCCTACAGTAAGGAGGTAAGAGCATCTCATTTAAGTCTTGTTATATTTCTTGCATCTCTGCTCTACCTACCACATTTAATACCATGTTCATTTATTTTCAAAAGTATGACTTAATGCATATTCTAACGATCAGAGTTAATGTCATTTATTTCAAGTTGTCTAAGTTGGGTGTAGTGTTGTTGACAACCACCTGGTGGACAAACCTTTAACTACCAAACATTCTTTTGTCAGTAGTTGCAACCCCATGCTTGAGTATTCTTTAACTTGATTTTTAACCCTAAACCGTGTTTAGGTTGGCATGCAGACCATAAGAAATGTTACGTATCACTGAGAGAATGATGAGTTTTGACCTAAGTATGGTTATGGTTGAGGGCACCACACATGGAGGAGTGAGGAAGACGACCCTGTATCTGAGACAGACCTTAACCTAGTCTCTGACGGGTTTGAATTAGTCTCTGATCTTGTAAAATAATCCCCGATGGGTTGATAATCCCCGATGGGTTATTAATCCCCGATGGGTTGATAATCCCCGATGAGTTATTAATCCCCGATGGGTTATTAGTCTCCGATGAATTAAAGCATAGTAATTCCCTGATGCGCAGTTTGTTTTAAAAACTATAAAATGATATCTTCTTAAATTATTTTAAGATGTTTAAATTGATTTCTTAACCTCAATAGTTTTATATCAGATTGAGACGTTAAAAGTTAAGGACATCACATGTGCATTTTCCCTCATATTTTAACCCAGATATTAAATTCATCTTGTGATATGTATATTCTTACAGAGTTTTCCACTCACGAGTAAATTAAATTTTGGTCGTGAGCAAAGGACTGAGGCAAGTATATTCACAATCTCCTGCTTATTTCAGTTTAACGCATTATCATTTGTTCTGATATGAGTAGAAGGTTGGATTTATACTTTAATTGTTCTGATGAATGAGCATGCTATGCTTTTGATTCTGCTAGCATGATATGAATGATGATGCATGGATATAAATGAGCTTTGAATTTCAGCTATGTTTTCAATCTTATATCTATGCAATGAGAATGTGAATGATGCCCCTTATGGGGGTAATGCCACATAGTTGGCAAGAGGAAAGGAAAGGTGCTGATGTGTTCTTCACCTGACCAAGAGGAAATGTTATTTGACTACGTAGTTACTCAGAGGGATCATGCGGTCCAGCCTGGCCAGCTGTGTACTGTATGGTTAGCAGATCCACGGGTATAGCCCCCGTTGGATATTTGAAAGTTATGATCAGGTGTATACCTGACTTTCTTCAAGGGAGGATCACAAGTTGTATATCATCAGTGAATCCTCAAAGATTTTTGAAGGTTTCCGAGGTCTTGGCATTGCTTTACCAAGCCTCACAAACAGAATTTGAATTTCTCTCCTTGATTCCAGATGAAATTCGTTGAATTATTCATATTTTCCTCAATGTGTATATACTTGTTGGGCGTAAAATGCTCACCCATGTTGAATGTTAATGTCTTGCAGGACAGAAAGCTAAAGCTGAACCCTCTGATAAGGGGAAAGCAAAGATGATAAGCTACTAAGTGTTTATCCTTTTGATAGAACTGATGAAGGAAAGAAAGGAATGGAGGAAGGAAAGAAGGAAGACGTTTGAAGAGTTAATGAGGTTTATTTTGTTATTAAGAAATGATGTAATAGCTTCCGCTGTAATTACTTAATTCTTGGGTTGTAATAACTCTTAAATGCTGTTTTTATTCAGTATTTATTTATGAATGGGTGAATGGTTATCTTTACCTTCTTATGATGATGCCCTAGTCCGGTATGGGATTATGGGGTCGTCACAGTTAGTTTCATTTTAAACAGTTCCAATTCCAAAACCATCGCCAAACTCCAAGAGTATAAATAGTTGTCTGTGAGCCTAACTTCTTATATCATCACTGAACTCTGCAAATCAAAAATTCAAAGGTGCAATTTCTCTCAAACCTTCAAACATTTCCAAAGAATTCAAAAGCCACAAGTCTATTTTAACAATGGCATCTCAATTTGTCATCCAAAAGACAAACTACTGTAGCATCTTGTCTGCAATGATAGATTGTGACAAATTCAGGTCGTGAGTGGAGTTTCTAAATGGATCGTTTATAGGATATGCCATGACGACGGGTCCAAAGCTTAACAAGGGAGCATTGCAATATCTATGGACAACCTCTCACACTTCCTCCACCAATGATGATCTCTACATAAGGGTCACCTTCAACAACGTGGAGTACACTATCACAGACCAAACTGTGAATGCAGCCCTACACCTACCAGTGGAAATCATGTTGATGATCCTACTACACAAGATTTGATAGCCTTCTTCCAACAGATCAATATTATACAGGTGATCTAAATCTAAGCAAGATAGAGAAGAAGTTTTTCGATTCAATCTCTCGAGTATTTGCACCCAAAATCAGTGGGTGGAATGGGCTTACAAGCTTGGTTTAAACACTAGAATTTGTTGTGACCACCAACTTGAAGATCAATTTTGGTCGGCTACTACTAGTGGAAATGATCAACAAGATGGGAAACCTGGTCAACAGGAATCCTACAAATGGGACAATGGTGAAGTCTTACTACCCTAGATTCCTAATGATGATACTTTTACATCTAGGGGTAGATCTTACACCATTTGCCTCAAGTGAAGAAGAGGAGTCGTCCCAACTGCTTAGCAACATCATTTTTTCTCTTTTCACTAAGAAGAAGAATAAGGACATTAGATTAGTTCTGATGTCATACATGGCAAGTACAATTTCCTCAACTTTACTTGTCCAACCCCCTTCTTCTTCTCAAAATGTTGGCCAAGAGGATGCAACCCCCCATTCTCTAACTCAGGCTGACCAACCCCTTCCTGCTCCACCATCTGCACCAATTGGTAAAAACCCAATGCCCTCTAGTTCTCAAAAACCTCATGGTTCAAAGAAAAGAAAAACCATAACCCATAGGGTAGAAACTAGTAAGGATGTGCAAGAGGGTAGTAAGGAGAAGGAATGTGGCGACCCCAAAAATCTCATACCAAACTTCGGGCACCGTCAAAATTGACAAAAAAAAAAGTAATAACATCCAAGCGTGCATATTATTAAATAAGAGAAATAAATAGTAATTTCTATTACATTCATCCCAAAAATATAATTGTAACAGCGAAAATCTAAGTGAGGCCCACACAGGCCTTATAATCTAAATATTTCAATAATTGTCTCACACTTCACTCTTCCCCTGAATGCCATCCATAAGAGGGCAATCAAGAAATGTTCATCATGTCATCCTCGCTTTGCCTTTATCAGATGGCTCGACCTTCTCACCATAACCTGTAAAACATTAGATAATAGCAATATGAGCGATTTATGTTTGCAAGTATATAATCAAGTATTAGGTGAGCTTTTAAAGATGGAAAATTTATAGGCTTAAGTGTTTGCGAGGTTAGGTGGAGACAATGTCGACACCTCTTGATAAATTTGAAAAAATGTATAGCTTCCAGGGTCCCCGAGTGATAACGAGGGATTTAACCCTTTACTTGAAAGAATCTTGAGTAATTCACATCCGCTTTGTAATCATGTTCGTTTGGCACACGTGCCCTTAGGAACTTCATATCAAATAGTATATTAGCTGGCCAACCTGACCATCGTTTGACTTCATCATAATGACATACGTAGTCAAAACAGAAATCTTTTGTCTGTGAGGGTTCGGTTACCGATGCCTCATTTTCCATTTCCTATCATTCCTAAGCCTGGGGTGTCAGACAGATGCATCCCACTAGCCTTTAGTTACCCACACAGATATACTTTACAAGTATGGAGTGAGAATAATTATGTCTTTTTCTATTCGTATAAGATTTACCTTGGCGTGTTAGCGAATTTTAATAGCTAACATCCGCCCAAAGAATTCTTGCTTCTAGTACAACATTTTCACATACATCGGATCAAGGGATCATACGTTACTTAACTTGAAGAAATTGAATGACATATTAAAATCTTGGATACATTACGTATATCGAAAGAATGATCATACATATTAATTGAAAGAAAGTAGAGTGAGTATATACTTGCCTTGGTCCTTAGCTAATTTAACTTAAAACACTCGTGAGAGAAAGACTCTGTAAAACATGTACATTGACATAACATGAGAAAATTATGCCTTGGACAAAGATATAAGAATGCGCATATGCGATGCCCTTACATATTTTAATGTTTTAATTTGACATCTGAACTATCGAGGTTTAACAGTTAATTAATATTATCCTAAATAATTGAAGAATATAATATTTTAAACCTTAAAGATAAACTGTGCATCAGTGGATAGTCGTTGAAGCATAAAAGTGTTCATCAGGGACTAAGAACGACCATCGGGGGATAAATTAGCCATCAATGGATAATTTACCCTTCAGGGGATGGTTAGTCATCAGTGGATAATTTACCCGTCAAGGGATGACTTACACATTAGGGGTTAACTCTCAGTCATCAGGGGATGGTCATCAGTCATCAGGGGATGCTCCTCGGTCATCAGGGGATGACCTTCGACCATCAAGGGATGGTCCTTGGTCATCAGGGGATGACCTTTGACCATCAGGGGATGGTCCCCAATCATCAAGGCATGACTATCGGGGATGAATTGTTCATCTCCAAACTCGTCGGTAATCTATTTGATTACCGTCAAAGTTTCTTGGTTGTCGCCAAACTCATAAGTCAACACCAAACTCTTCGGTGGATAATTTGTTCAGCGTCAAACTCAATAAGTCAGCGCCAAACTCATCGGTGGATAATTTGTTCAGCACCAAACTCAATAAGTCATCAGAGACTAAGAAAATTGTTCATCGGGGACTAACAAATTTTGTTCCTCGGAGACTAATAATTTTTTTTTCTATACTGTCGGAGACTAACTTGAAATCTCTCAAGGACAATTTTATACTGACAGAGACTAAGTTAGAACTTGTCTCAGATACAGTGGTGACTTCATCCACCTTTAATGGGTGGTGTTATCAATAGATAACCATACATAGGTCAACTTTCATCATCTTTTATGCAGTGTGCAACATTTCTTATTGTCTTCTTATTCTTGTGGACACCGATAGACTACAAGAACTATGGTTGTTAAAAACATAAGCATGGTATTTTAACTACTGATAAAAAAGATATATTTGGAAGTTAATAGTTTGTTTACTGGGTAGTCGTCGACATTGCCTACTCTTATCTTGGATAGCCTTTTTAGAATAAATGACAATAACTCCTGATGTTAAAAGCATGCTTTAAATCATACTTTTGGAAGTGAATAAACAAGTATTTTTCAAAATATGGCATAAGTGAAATGACAGAATAGTACAAGAAAGAGCAGGAATCTTACCTCTTTGGCTTTGAAGAAGAAGTTAAAAGCTTAGGTTGTTCTTCGAGAAGGACAGTTGCTCTTGAAAGTAAACCTGAATTTTATGAGGGTGGTTGGCTGTATAGAAAATTTATGAAAGTGGGGCTAGGGTTGTACTCCAAATGATATATTTCTATGACTTGCCAAACAATAAGAGCAATTGGATTATTTGAGAGTAGTTCTCAGTCGTTGGTTGTATTGGATAGTAACAAGCTTTAGAATGAAATGATTGGTTTGAAAGGCCGTTGTTACGGCTGCTAAAATTCAGTCAGTCATCTATCATAGCCCACAATCTTGTGTACTATTAGAGTTGATTTACTAGTTAATGGGTCACGTGCAACTCAACCCTGATATAATATAATTATATCACTTGCCTCACGACAGTCCGTGGTTCAAAAAAATAGACAATGTAGCCCACCCCTATATTCTTTGCCTTCCTCACGTGATCATTACAATTATTTCTTGTTAATACTTGGATAAAAATAATCATTTAAAGATTTGAGTTAAAAAATGTATTTATAATCTTTTGGACATCATATTGCCATAGAAACTTTTATTCAAGAAATGAATTCATTATTCATACCAAACGTAAATTAAACTTTTATACATAACATGTATTAATCATCATATGAATTATTATCCATACAATAAAACCTATTTCAAATTTTCAGGTTCTCACAGGGAACCCACAGTAGTTGCTCTTCTAGTTTTACCTAGGAGAAAAAGGAGCAAAAAGACAATTGTTGCAAGCCACCCTACATCCTCTCAACAGGGTGCAGAGGTCAATATGGAACAAAACACATCCCTAGATGCATCTTCCCAACAAGGTGCATCTATTGAACATAGTCCCATACTCAGGACATACTATATAGAGTCTGCACCATTACATGTACCCACACATGTTGATGCACACCACCATATAGTTCACCTGAGTGGAGCGCACTTCGAGTCCTCCGTTGATGTTCCCTATTTTATTCAGAGGGAACAACCAACACTTAGCTCTTTTATGGAGCCTCCATCCTCCCATCTTCCTTCCTCCTCCCCATATATTTCTTCATCCCCAATGGAGTAATCTCAAGTTTCCATTGGTTTTGATCAGTCAGATTACCTCCTGGCTGAGCCAACAATGAGTGGTCCACATGAACCTGTTGCACCTAGTGTAGCAGAAACCACATCTCAGGTCCCACTCACTGATGTGGAAGTAGAGGTTGTTGAGACTCTATTTCACTTCCCCATCAATGAGTTGATGCTATACCAGAAGCTCCTGCTTCAACATCAATCCTTCATACCTCCACTACACTTTCTCCAAACTCTACATCTTTTGATGAAATAAAGATTGTGTATGAGGAGCCTCCTCATAGGGAGTTCCCTGGTTCTTCTCTTGCTCAAGAAGACCAAGTTAGGGTGAGTTAGCCCGAGGGAAAAATGTTAAGAGAAGAAATATAAATAAACAGTGAGAGTCGTGCCTTGAGCATGGAAAAAGGAGAGAGGTTTAAGCATTCCCCTGAAAGCAGACAAAGTGTGCCAATAGGGCCATTAAAAAAACTCGAGGGTAGGGCTGAAAAGATCAATCTAAAAAACAATGAGCACGTAAGACCTCAAATACCATTATCCATGTCTGAAGCAATAAGGGGGAGTGCAGTCAGGTTTTCTTCCTCAGATGATCTAGCCACCAAACTGCAAGCCATGGTGGACAACCTAAACAACATGAAGGCTGATCTCCATAGGCAACTGGGTGCTCAAGTATCATGTCTTTCCACCATCACTGGTGTCAAAACTCAAGTGGATAACTTAACACTTCAATTCCAAGCCCATGCCAGTCACCTTGAAGGTCAAATGCACTTTATAGCTGAAGACATCAAAACCTAAAGGCACTGCGACATGAGGTGTAGAATGTCAGGGATGATGTGACATAAACCAAAGCAGGGATCAAAGCCATCCTAGCATTGCTATCACAGAGCAACCCTATTGCTGCTTCTGGTGTCGGACCTTTCCACTTCAGGTCTTCCCCTCCAACAGTGAATGATAACTTAACTAAGGGGAGAATGAGGATGAAGAAAACAAAGTTCAGTCAACAAACTCTGAATTGAGAGCCAAGGATTACTAGTACATGGGAGTTGACCCTAAATTCAGAGTCAAGGACTATTGGTATATGGGAGTTGACAGCCCTCAAGAGACACCTTCACAAGGGGATGGTCCTGAGTATACTGATGATGCTTCCTCTTATAGAGCCATGGATGAGTCATCTCCTGTAGCAAGGACAACAAAGAGTGATAAGGAAGGAGAGAGAGATGAAGAATCCTTACTCACACCACAAGCCACAATGATCAAGAAAAGGGGCAGGTGTGAGTAAAGGAAACTTAAAAGAAGCTACAAGGAAAAGGCCTTACTACAGCAATAAGAGATAGCTTGCCCAACCTACAACACTTGTCATCCCAATCACATCTGAAATACCTGATGAAGACACATTCAACAAAAAAGATGTTGAGAGGGTCATGGATATCAAGTTTATATGGGAAGGGACAAAGGTGGTGAAGGAAGCTCAGCTAATGTACAGAAATGGAGCCATAAAGACAGTATCAATGAAGGAGCTCATCACTAAAAATAGTACCAATGTTCATATATTAAGAAGGCTAGTTGTTCTTGTTAGAGGCTTAGATTCTCACTCTAAACTGATAAGAAAAATAACCATTCGAAGGATAAAGTGGATCATTAATGAGCTTCCTGAGATTAATAAGAAAAATGTTGAGTTTGTAGAAAACCAGAAAAAGGCTGCTGAGAAAGAGGATCGAAGAGAGAAGGCTATGCAAGAAGAAGCTGAAAGGAGTGCAAAGTCAACAAACCAGCCTAAGAGGACATTCTACAATTCATACAGGGTGATCTAAACTGAAAGTAATGAAAGTCAGACTGAGTACAAGTTTAGTAGTATGACATACAAGCCTTCTTGGTTTATTCGGAATATCATAGATCAATTGAGAGATTGCCCAAATATAGAAGATCAACAAGCAATAGAGACTCTTCAGAGGATTTATGATATAAAGAAGGCACTGGAGAATAACTGAAAAAGAATACTATTCAATCCAACCAGATTGAACTATTATGACCAAAATGATAGGAACCTTGTTTTTGGTTTGCCTGAACTCAGTGTTGTGGGAACAAATACACTCAGAAACATGATTGACTTCCTCTGAGATCCTCAAAGTTCTCATGAAGAGAATATGCTGGAAGTATTGCAGAAGAAACTTTTCAAGAAAGAATCTACCCAGCAAAGCCAGACATCTAAGATTATTTGTTATCAGCTCAGTCTAAAGGAACAGTTACTTGTAATTGTCAAAAGAAGCTACTGACAAAATTGTATCATTTTATTCGGAAATATAAATTTGTACAAAACTTTGTAATCTTTTGTCTTCATTAGATTAATTAAGTTATCATTCATAGAATTTGTATTTATGTGCATAAAAACAAACATGGGAGATTTTTGGGTCTAGGTGATCACCTATTTGTAAATTAGGATTAGTTAACTTAACATAATGAGCCTTATAAAATTTGGAATCATAGTTATGCAATTGTTATGAAATTGCTCTGTCATTGAAGTTAAAGACTAGGTGAAAAAGAGTTAGAATTCTTCAATGAGTTTCAAGAATAACTGTCGCCAAAATCTGTACAAAATACTTCAATGCCAAAGTCATTTGACTATCGCCAAAGTCAAATGAATGTCACCAAAGTCGTCTGGAACTTCTCTATCACTGAAGTCAAGTAAAAGCCTAAAGATTACTCATTGCCAAAGTCATCAGTTAATTTACATTAGCATCAAAGTACTCGACATGAGGGGATAAAATGGTCATCGCCAAAGTACTCGATGTCAGGGGATAAAAAGGCTATCGTCAAAGTGCTCGATATCAGTGGACAAAAGCCTAGCTCCAAAGTATGGTTAAAAGACTTAGCGCCGAAGTGGGTACCATCAAAGAATAACAAACTCAGCCACAAAGTCTGCTCTTGACCATCACCAAAGTCCACCGATTTCTTGAATCAAAAGGAAAGATGACTTCGCATGACATGACAGAGCTACAGAAACAAAAAGAAAAGTGATTATACTTTTTTGACTACTTTATTATTCCTGACAAGTCTATAACACAAATGGCAAGAGAAAAAGATGGAAAACTTTTGAAAAAAAGCTGGAATCAAAGGAAAGCAATCTTTCCATATCTTTACTGCAACAAATTTTGACTATGTATTCTTGCACACTTCAATGTAAAGAAAGAGTGTTGAACAAGAAATATGTCTATAAATAGACAGGCTCTTTCTATCAAAGAAACACATAGAAACATACAGAAAAAAAAAGAGATACAAGATACATAGAAAGGATACATAGTTTTTCTCTCTTGTAATAAAAACTGAAACTCTTGTTTCAAAAAAGGAAACTGATTGAAAAATCAGGTTGTAGCAAAACTCAAATATTAATAAACTTTATTAGACTTGAAATTTTTGTGTTGTTTTTCTTTGTTATATTCTTTCTCCTTAACACATAAAAGCTACAAAAAAAATATAATACTTGTTCATTTATTTTTTTTGTTGTTCATAAAAAGTTTGAAAAATGAAGAGTATTGTATTCAACCCCTCTTCTACAATACTCACCTGGGAAAAACAACGCTTAGTAGCACTTTTCCAATGTCTTGACTCCGTAAAGCTCATAGCCTGTTGGAAAGTCAAAGGTTTATACTAAACATTGTAAGTAATAAAATTTAGTTCCAAAATCCTTGACAATCTTAGAACGGTTGTTTCTTCTAGATTACTCTAAATTGTCTGAATTAGAGCGACTAAGATCTACCCCCACATTTGCCATCCTTTCCACATGATTTGGAATGGAACTAGATATTTGAGTATGATCAATTTCAGAAATACTTTCAGGTATGCCAGCCTTTATAGGGAAGACTTCCTTAAATAAAGTTAGAGTTTCATTGCGAAATTCCAATATTGTGTTCCCCACAATGCCATCTATAACAGATTTTAATACTAAAAATCTTATAGCACACGAGGTTTCCACATAACCAAGAAAGATAGCGTCCATAGTTTTAGATCCTAATTTCTTCATCTTGTGCTTTGGGACTAGTACCTTAGCAAGGTGCCCCCACACTCGAAGATATTTTAAATTAGGTTTCCTATCTCTCCATAATTCATACGGACATTTATTCATATATTTTAAAGGGACTCTATTCAAAATATGGCAAGCCGTTTTCAAAGTCTCTCCTCACATATACTTAGGAAGTCTAGAATTAAGAAGCATACAAGTAACTATATCTTTAAGAGTTCTATTCTTTCATTCAACTACCCCCATTAGACTCAGGTGTGTAAGGAGGAGTTTCCTCATGAACAATGTCAGTACTTTGACAAAATTCAGTAAAAAGATTCCTTGTATAATCACTCCTTCTATCAAATCTCAATCGTTTAAGTTTCTTACCATTTTGAGTTTCATCTTCATTCTTGAATATAATGAATTTTCCAAATGCTTCATCTTTATGTTTAATTAAATAAACATAACAGTATATAGAACCATCATCTATAAAGGTAATAAAGTATCTCTTCATATCTTTATTCAACACACTATTGAACTCACATATGTCAGTATGTACTAAATCTAACATCTCAAAGTTTCTTTCAACATTATGAAAAGGTTTCTTTGTTAGTTTAGTCGCAACACATACTTGACATTTAGATTTCTTATCAATAACTTGATTTGGAATCAAATTTAAATTCATCATCATTTTAAGAGAACCATAATTTAGATGACCAAGATGGAAATGTCATAAATTAGATGATTCAACATAGTTAATACTTCAGGCATTATCATTATCCAAAACAAAATTCATAGGTTCACCTTTAATAAAAAAAACAAACCATCAGATAAGAAAATTTTGCTAAAGAAAACACCAATATGTTTAATAACTACTAAAAAAAAGTTTGAAATCATCTCTAACTAAACTAGAATCACTTATAATATTCCTAAGAATGTCATGAACATGATGTACTCTCATCAAAGATAGAACACGCCTAGAAGTAAACTTCAAGTCCACATTTCCTAATCCATGTACTTTGGCTGCACTCACGTTCCCTATTGTCACTAACTGTTTGTGAATCTGTTGATATGACACAAAGAGTACTTTATTAGCACAAATGTGCACATTAGCTCCAATATCTATCAATCATTCATGAGATTCATAAGTGGCTAACAAAATAGGGTTATAGGAAACATATGTTTTTGATTTCAGAAGCAAAAACTTCACCAATAACCATGTATGTCATAGGCATAACAATTGAATTAGTTACAAGACCCTGGACAGTGTTTGCTTGGTCTACCAATTTCGCCTTTATTGCTGTCTTATTTGGGCATTCCTTGCTTCAATTACCAACTTGACCACAAGAACAACACGGTTTGTTTGTCTTTGATTTCTTAGCCTTGTTCTTGTTTTTGTTTCTTTTAATTCCCAGAGTTTTCTCATTTTCTTTTATCTTTTTCCCTATTGCCACCATATTTGCCTTAGGCCCACAACATTCATGTTCCTGTTTGTGCTTGTGTTGTTCTTGTACAGCTATGTCCAACATCAAGTAAGTCCAAGTGATCTCCCCTTCTATCTTTTCAGGGAAAGAGCAAAATCTTCCTAAGATTTAGGGACTTTTTCAATCACAGTTATAACCTGAAACTTCTCAGAAAGATCCATATCGGCTTCCTTCAAAGTATGGACTAGAAGCTCAAACTCATACACCTACTCAGTCATGGACTTAGTATCCACCAGTTTAAAATCTAGGAACTTAGACATAGAAAACTTTTTCAGACTTATGAGTCAATATTATGTGTCTGATCCAGCTTCTCCCACAACAGCTTAGCAATATTGGCATTAGATGAATAAACATCAAATAGAACATTTGCTAATGCCGCCAAAATTGCAGCTCTAGTCACTCCATCCTTTTCAGCCCATAAATTATAAGTTGCCACAGTGTTAGGTTGAGTTTTATTTATGACTAGAGCATCATGCTGAATCACTATCCATAGACCCTAAACAGTTAACCACACATTTCGATGGTTTATTCTAAGTTTTCTTCCAGGATAAAACAACACAACACTGCTAAGACGCAATCCAATACCAGTGCAACAACGACTACCATCTTAGTTCCCTGAAAATTCAAAATAGTATGTAACAGATTATGTGAGGGAGAATTTTATCTTTTTTGCAACATACGAGAACATAAGTTTTTTTTTCTTTATGTCTGCTTGAAGAGAAAAAAAAAAAAAAAAACCCCTCTCGTCTGCTTAAAATATGTATTTATTGTCATTGATGGGCTAGACCTAATTAGAAGACTTAATTATTATCTAATAATAATACATAATTACAATTCGAATTTGTTCGAACTTTCCAAATAAAATTCCATCGATGATCAAATATCATCTGATAGGCAAATTATCCCCCGATGAATAAATATCATTCGATTGGCAAATTATCCTCTGATGAGCAAATATCATTCGATGGGCAAATTATTTACCGATAACCAAATATCATTCGATGGCCAAATTATCCTCAGATGACTAAATATCCTCTGATGGGCTAATTATCCTCCGATAGCCAAATATCATCAGTGAATAATTCTATCAGCGGATAATTTCATTACTGGATAAACACATTAGTGGATAAACACATCAGCAGATAATTTCATCAATGGATAAAAACACTGCAACATATCAAATATGTTCATTCTCAATATTACCCATTTATTGAAATTTACTTCTCATCCATTTATTTATGGATTCTCTAAGAAAATGACTTAGATCCAACAACGATAATTAATGTACTCATGAAAAAGAATAAATATCAAGTGTTAGTTTTCAGAAATATCATTAGAAATTTACTTTAATTAAATTATAAAGTTTCCATTTTCTAACATTCTTTTATGTACGAACTGAGATATTATATTTTGCCTAAGAAATTTCTTTTGAAAATTGTTGTACATTAATTAAATTACTACAAAAAAAATGTAGAAACAATTTGTCTAATGTCGAGATGGATAGAGCTTGAGGTCATAAGAGTGATCACTCGTCTGATGTGTCGAGAAAATAAGTGTCGACGCTTCCGTCAAGAAAATCAATTCTGAGATCAAAATATACGAATCATCTATTCTTATTCCCTCGAGAGGTGGAATGAATATAAGAATGATTTATTCTTATTCCCTCGAGAAGTAAACAAAAAAAACATAGGGCTGAACCAAAATAATTTAATATATTCCGCCCTACATTCTTTAAAATAAACAAATTTGCCAACTAAACTTGGTTCAGTTAGTAATAGTCAATAAACATTCTCATTATGTTGAGAATTTCAGACTTGGTAGACATGTTTGTTAGTGGGTAATTTATAAGTACCACTATAAGCTCTCACAGAAACCAGTGGCATGTCCTGCCTCTAAACTGAAAAATTTCTTATCATCTAAATTTTTTGTAACAAAAAGATAAATAAATAAACAAGCCCTAACGAGTAAACAAGCCCTAATAATCATCCACTTTGATCAGCCGATACTAAGGTAATTTACGAAAAAAAAAAAAAATAAGCCACCGAAATTTGAATAGAAAGTTTAATATACACGTAAATAAGCCACTTAAATTGAAAAATAAAATAAGAAAATCTATAATGATTTTGCAAGGGAAAATATAAAGTGAAAAACAGATATAGGAGTGCGATGTACAAGTGTTTAAGATTTTGGATTAGAACGCGTAGGACTTTTGTCAATTTGTCATATAATAAAAGATGGAAACATTCCCACTTATTTTCCGATATTCTACTATAACATCTGTCCTTATGATATAAAAAGTGGAATAATAAATGCAAATTTAATAATTAATACTCCACTTATTATAAAATGTAAGGCATTATTTACTTTATCAATTCAATTAAGGTAAGAATTTTCTCTCTCTTAAGTTTAATCTCCATCACTAACTATATATGGTCTAAATAAATTGAACAAACGTTCTAAATGAATTACTGTTATACTAAAATACAGATAATAAAGATCAGAAAATCACTGTTTAAAAACGTACGTATCTTAATTTATTATCTCAATAACACGATCTTATAAGATTTAAAACTCATATTTCTTTTATATAAAAAAGTAATTGTAACTATGTTAACAAACGATCATATTCTTACCTAAACGTAAAAAGAATAAAAAGAAAAAAGAACAAATCACAAGTAACAGGTACTCCCTGTTCACGAAAGTGTGAAAAAAAAATATCTTTTAAAAAATTTATAATAAATTTGAATAACAATAAAGGTGATACAACTGATTAAGATTAATTTACATCAAATCAATATACCTACTCTGAAATCAAACTACAAAACTTATGTCTTCTTATCAACGGAAATGGACGCAATTGACAGAATGTTTTTAATCGAGCAAACAATTCGTCTTTTCAAATATTTATTATGTTGGATGGAAGAAAAAAAAATCCACTTGACTGCGGTTTGAGGAGGTAATCATACATGTAAAGAATTATTCGTCAAGCATGAGAGAATGAAAGGATCAATGCTTCACACTGTGAAAAAATTCACATTTTGTTTAAATATGGTAAAATTTGCCAACGAGATTTGTTTTAAATTCGAATTTTACTGCCAGCAATCTTTTGTTTAAATATTGTGAAAATTGCCTAGGAGAATTGCTTGAAGTAATAAATTTTGAAAATTTTAAATTCAGATTTTGTTGTTTGTTAACTCCTTCAAATCGATAAAACTTTTAGATCTTATTAACCAAACAGAAACAACTTTGAAATCCAATCTTATTTCATCCGATCCTATTTCATCCTAATGTAATAGTATATCGGTGAAACAAAGTATTCAAAAGAAAAATATAAGATTTTGTCAGCTCTCCAACTATCTCTTCATTAGGCAATGAAAAGCAACAAGCAAAATTTATAACTTGAACTGCTCACACTTTCAGAGAGGTGCTTTCTCTTAATAAATTCTCACTTTCCTAAAATATTTGAAGTTGTGTTGCATTCGAATTGGGGGAATAAAATGAGAGGGAAAATAAATTTGATCTAAGAGTGTGTGTGTATGTGTATATATATATATATATATATATATATATATGCACATGAGATAGTGGAGTAATAAACAATTCATTTTATATGTAATTCTATTACACGAGTGAGGAGCATAAATAATTTTTTTATTGTAATTATTCCTCTCATTCTATATCATTTCTCCTTCCACCGTTATATTTCACTAAATTCCTTCTAATATTTTATCTATTCTCTTTCAATTCCAGTTACCCAATTCAAATGCACCATTAGTATAAAGAGTTTGAAAGAGTCCTTAAATTTGATTGGACTGTTCCACTTTCTACTTCATCTTCCTCTCTATCTCTCAAGATTGACATGTGTCATTTATATTAATATATTTTAATAAATATCTAAAATCCTAAAAAGAATATGCAACCCTAGAATGTAACTGAGACAGTCCATCCAATTTCTATCTTCTTGCACCGAGATAATCTCCCATCATCTTAACCTTTTTGCTTACAACTAAATTGTAAATACTTTTCCTTGGCAATATGACTATATAATCATATTTTTTAGGAGTATTATGATGAGAAAAGTAAGACATGGGCCATTAACATTTAGTATGTTTGTATGAGGTATGAAGGCCATTGTTAGTTGGACTTCACTTTAAGTTTTTTTCTCACACGGTTTCGTACGTTCCCCTTTTTTCTCTTTTATATATATGTTTTGTTTGGTTGATGAACAATAATAATAATCAGTGTGAAAGCCCCGCGCGTTTGCCAATTTTTCTCATGTTGTACAGATATTTATATAATAAATTTGATAATATTTTTAATGAAAATTCATTTTATTCATTTATAGTGTATATATATATATATGAATATATGTATATATATTAACCTTGTTTAAATTCTTAATTTATTTGAAAAGGTAAATTTAATATATTTAGAAAACACTTCGGATGTATACTTAATACTGATTTTATTAATAAATAAATAATAAGAGATATTATTTTTCATAACAAATTGAAAAATGTTAATGAAATGATAAATTATAATTATAGGGAGAAATTAAAATAAATTTTTTTTGGTTAATAATTTGATATAATAAATATTAAAGAGTTATTGTACTGAAATTTAAAACTGAATGTTATATATGAGTATAATTTGTTGAGACTATTTGAATTTATGTTTTAATTTGTTTATAAAATTTGTTAATTTTAAAATTTTAGACGATATTTATAATTTGAAAGTTAAATAAAAAAAGTCAAAAAAAAAGTGTGTACAAAATTAAAAAATGACGTATCAAAGATGCACCATTTGGGTTTTGAGATCCGGTCTCCTAAAATAATATACTTAATATTGATATCCTCATACGACTTCCGTCGACAAGTGAAGCCATTTGAATACAACTTCCTTCATTCTTATTTGACAATGCTAGACTTACTAATCCAACCAAATACTTACAAGAATTTATAACTCTAATTTTGGATGGTGGTGGAGAACTTTTCTTATCTAGTTTATATGTGTTTGTGTGAGTGTGGAAAGAGAGCAAAGAGACCAAGAGGGATAACATAAATTAAACTTACACAACCTCTAGAAATAACAATTTTAAGATTTATTATTTTACTAAAATGCTATGGACACAAAAAAAAAAAAAATACAAATACAGGTATAGAAACTTGTGTGGCACAATATTAATCACTAATTTCTAAATATTGGACCCCTACATGAAGTGATGAACCTCCTACCTTCAATCGACTTCAATCGACATCGGTTTGTGCATCACATTTTTGTACCGATGAGTGTATCATGTATGTATCACCGGACTAATTCTCAGTGGGTACATATTAAAGAAATTAACTTTTATTTAGTTCCACATGTTACAACTCTTCTCATTAAATTTATATTATTATATTTTTTAATGTATTATATAAAATGTTACTATCTATGCAAAAACATTACATAATACATAGTAATATAATTTATCAGATGGTAACATCAACATGGTAACATTGTCTCATATAATAACATTAACATAATAACATAAACTGCATGAAAAGAATAGAAACATAAGAAAATCAGACATAAATGATTTCTTCTTTACTGTATCGGCTGAAAATTTTCTAACGTAACACCACTCATTATTTTATTGTGTAAAATTCATTACTCTCATTTTAAAAATTAGAGATACATTTTATTTCATACAAAATAAATTGTGAAATCCTATAATTTATAATTGCAATGAAACTTTTTATTTTTAGTAATTTTGAAATAAAATATTATGGATATCATGAAGAGTGCTCTTAATTATAAATTTTAAAGTTTTTATTTTTAAATAAATTCATATCACAAATTAAAGAATAGAATTCACAATTAACACTAAATTAAAAGGTAAATGTATTTTTAATTTTAAAACGAGAGAGTACATGGCAATTGGATTCATTAAAGACGATACGATCATTTACAACATTTTATGTATATTTAAAAATTGTTTCTTAAATGTTATGAAAGATGATGCACTTTCCATTTTCTCGTAAACCGTCCATAGCACGAGCGACTGTTGCTATAGATTTGGAATTATTTGCAATTTAGGATTTATGTTGCAATTTAATGAATTTTAAGTAAGTAAATAGTTATTATTGATTTTGATTAAGTATTTCATTATACCAACTTGACATAAAGTGCAAATTAATATTTAATATATTACAGTTTACTGATGGTATATTAGTATTGCAATAATTGTACATAGCAAACTTCTTGTCAGTTTTATGTGCGTGATGGATAGATGAATTATTATTTTAACACAACGAAGCAACTTAAATTAACACACAAGACGTAGTACCGTCGTAGATCGAGTAACGCTGTACCGAGTATTACATTGCAGTTAAAATTACAGATATGAAAGCATCTATCTGCAAGAGATAGAATCCATTAAAGGGTTAATTGGTGATAATGAGGCTGATACTGCTTAAGGGCGTGTGGATTATAAGGGTGGGGGTGGGGGTGGGGGGGGGGGGGGGCACAGTGTGGGGCGGTTGGGGTTGAAGGAATCCTGTCCATCCAAAGAACGACATGTCTACGCATCTTTTGACGCACAGTCCCTAATTCAAAGTTTTGAGTATTTTGTAACCAATTTTTTGTTTTTTCGAGTATTTTATTCGCTCTTTCAACTCACATAATTAATCTTTCCTCATAAATTTTAAAGATTAATGCACCATAGCGAGTATTTTTTTTTTCCCATATATATAATTATACACACGCATTATGCATAAATAGTTGTACGATAAGATTCAATTATTTATCAATTTATTAGGTGGAATCAAAGGATAAGAAAAAAGAGAGCACAAAAGAGGGAGAGAGAGAGAGAGAATGAGAATTGTAATTCACTCTTATTTTTACTACTTTCACAAATTAAATCATTAGTACAAATATTTGACCGCAAATAATAAGACATGCATGGGAAATAAGAAAGGGCCAAACACACTTAAAGTATGTATTAGATAAAATATTTCACTTGGACTTTTTTAACCTTTTTTCATATTTCCAGTCAAGTCTGATAAAAGACTCGCTCCGGATAATGTCTCATCTGATTTACCCTCGTTGCCGTTTCTTCCCTCTTTTCTCGCTTTGCTCTTTCATCCCGTCATCGACTTCACTTGCCCACAATTTCTCCTAGAGCTCCATCGATTTGGTAACTAGTCACCGTCGCCGGCGTCAATCCTTATCTCCTCCATCCCTCCACCGATCTGATTCTTCTCCTATAGATCTAATATGTATGTGACAGAATGATATAAAATTAAGTCAGTGATCGTCACATCTTTTAGTGGTTATGGAGGGGAGAACGGCGCACGGCGATGGAGAGAGGAGATAGTACTAAAATTATTATCGAAAATATTAAAATTACTATCGAAAATACTAATTTAGAAGAATAAAACATTTATTTAACTGAAATAGAAACTTTCCAAGGTGCACCACAACGTCTTTTTCCCGATAACAAATGAGTCTAGAGGAGGAGGGGGAGGGGGAGGGGGAGGGAGAGGGGTGGGGTTGAGAGATTAGCGCGGAACTATATTCTATAACCACAGAACAATATATACTTTCTCTGCGTAGGTACAAGATCAGCTTTTCCCCAAGTCCAAATTAACTCACTTTAAACAGAACTAATATGATTCCATTAAGTTTTGAAACTTTAAACCTTAAAAATGAGTAAAGTTTTTATAAATGAAATTCAAAAAGCTTTTTCACATCGATTTAAATTAGTCATACACATGTATCACCTTTATACTTGAAAAGAATGAATCAAATTGATTTTCATAAAAATTAAAATTACTTGTCTTCAAATGGATTCAATCGCACGTACATGAACACACACGCTCACACCCCGACGCCCATGCTCACCCATCATCCACCCATATATACACTTAAAAGATACAGACACTCATACACCAGTATATACACATATACACTTAAAGATATAAACTCCTCCATACACCAGTATAGGGTCCAGTATTATGTTTAGTTGTCAACTCTCAACTAGGTAAACAAACACATGCATGGAAGGTTGGAGGCCACTACTCATGGGGTCAGTGTCCAAGTTACAGAAGGTGACATTTCCACTCATGGGATTAGAGACCATTCTGCATATTCAGACTTCAAAACACCTCTTTCCCCACCACCCAATAATATACCAAAAAAGAAAATAATAATAATAATAATAAACTAATTGCACATATCTAGGATCTTTCATAAGGGTTGTCATATAATATATAAATATGGTGAATTTTAGCATCTAGTAGCAACTAGAATCATGCTCTTGACATATTACAAATCTCACTTACTCTGTACCTACACATTATCCTACAAAATAACAGTAGTACTTCATGCAAATTTTTGTCCACCAGGAAAAGGGGAAAGTGTTGTTAAATAAAAATAGAACTAATAAGTTACATAAAATACAAAAATATATACAGTGCCAAAGATGAACAGACAAACCTCAAAAACCAGCTGGATTTGCCACAAGCTTGTAACAGAATTCCTTATTCACAGTTCTTCCCTTCTCCCTTTTTTTATCTTTGCAAGCTAATTAACCTGGCAAAACTATATTACGAATCAAAGGCCCAAAAGGGTTTCAAATAACTAGTTTTGGTCAGAAGGATAATACATCCAATCGACATAAACTTATAGCTCTCCCCTGACAACATTGAAAAAGATAAAATAAATTGATGGTAAATAATTCCCATCATCAATCCGGTAAGTCTTTTAAGTAAACTCAAATAATTACAAAAGGGGAGGAGAAATCAGCCAAGGCCCAAGGAAGTTACTCAAGGTCGCTAGTTACAATACTTTTTTTTTTTTTTTTTGCCAAGTTGCTAGTTCCAATAATTATCAAAATAAAAACTCAGTCCCAGAAAGCCAGAATATAAGATTGTCAACCACATTTTCTGGCTCAAAATTGATTGATTTTAGGATTCTAAAATAATAAGCTTTGCTATCAACAATTTGATTGATGGTGTACAAACTGGCAAGTGTATTGATTAACTAAATAAACTTTCATCAACCGAGAATGTGCCAATTCAACTTCTGAAAAAACAAATAGATCTTTATATTTTGGTAAGGAAGGAGTAATTGAATACAAAATTTTGAAACTAATTCAAATAGTTGAACATTTTGACTTGATTTATCCATCTCCCCAACCTTAATATAGGCCTTATTACAATATACATAACTTGATTTTTCCCTAGGAAAGTACTGTCTAACTCAGATTCCTCAATGTACCGTTCACAATTCAGTGTTGTAATTACATTCGGAAGAAATGTTGATGTATTAGAACATGCTCATTCTCTCCTTGAATATTTGACTCCAAGGATGATCTTGTAAGAGAATGGGAGATAAAGCTAGAAGCAATTTACAAGGGAACCAAGTGCCTAATCTGATGGCTAAGAAGGCAGTGTATCAGTGGAAGAATTCACTTCTTTTGCCGTTTATCCTAGATTTTGCTTCCGCTTGTCTTGGGAGTTTGATCATATTGCAGAAAGCCACCCCAATTGATGGCTCAGAGTTGGTTGGTTTGTGTTGTTATCCAGGTGTTGTTTCATTAGATTTCCAATTTTCTGTCTTTGTCCAGTTGGTTTGGTTGGGGGAAGGGAAATAAAGGTAACATGAACTTCATGAAATCATTCAAGATGACAAAGTGAAGTTGAAGTTTTCTTATACAAGGTTGAAATAACTTGAGTAATACAGTGTTAAAAGTCTACTACATCTATGAGCTGCTCACACCCTAAAAAGATATTTAGTCATAAATGTGTCAAGCATGCTCAGAAAAATGTAACTTCATATTACCTTAAAACTGGAAGAAGGTAGGACAAGTATTCAGAAGCAACTTCAAAGTGTTGTTAACCAAATGGCGAAGTTTCCCGACTTTATAGTCCTTTATTTTTTTTTAACGATCTTTTAAGGATGAAAGTGAAATTATATCAGCACGTAGAAAGAAGCAGAGTTAAAGGTCAGTAAAGTGGAACTACATACCTTTTATTGAAGGACAGTTCCCTAATTTCGTCGATATATAGTAGAGATCACATCATCATGATCCAAGGATCAGAGATATATTGCTACATCGGTATCAGTAAGACATGGACCATCTTGATGACATATCGGGATCGACAAGATATTGATTGAGGTCTAACAAAAGCAGGTAAACGGGTCAATATAACAAACCCATCAAAGAAAGGAAGAATTTATAACAAAAGTATAATCCACCCAATAACTAAAATTCTATAACACATGTATTAATACAACAAAACCCGATAACAAGTTCTACAGGTAATCCATGTAGCAGTGTGTATATATTACTATTAACTATATGATATATGTAATATATTTAAGTAATTGCAAATTTTCAACAAGGAAATATTAATTAGACTGATTCTTAGAATGTATGTGAGCCCAATCCGGAAAATTCTTTGCAGCAGCTTTTTCATCTGACTCATAACTTTTCAAAAGCCATTCGGGTAGTGTTCATTCAGCTTTTAGCCCTAGAAGTGAGAAGTTAAATGCAACACTTCTATTCAAGAAAAAGCTAGAAACAAGAATACGACAATCGAACAAGAAAAGCATATGACCCAGTGCAGACATGGTGAAAAACAGAAACAAACGCAAGATTTGAGTCTGGAACTATGCCATTATAGAAATTAACAAAGCAAAAGATCAACTTTGAAGAAATTCTCCAAAGAGAGTCAAATTTCAACTCCTTTGGGAAAGAAAAGAAGGATATCTTTAAAACCCTAATATAAAAGTTATAATTCCAACCAAATCTCCAAAATCAAATAGGAACACAATAATAACAACAAACTGAGAATAAGTAGTGTAGGAATGACTTTGACATCACACAACCCAAAGAAGGACAAGCACAGCCTCTAGTTCTAGGCCCGCACTATAAGGACCCACCAGCACATGGCTATAGATTTTCGACTGCTGAGACGGTGCAACCCATTTCAACCGCACGGGTGTGCGATGCCCCTGCTTCTCCGGTTTTACACCATTTGCTCCCAGTTCAACCTTACAAGTGATTCCCAAGGTCTTCCCTTGCAAATTTACACCCAAGGAGGACTTCTGCACTATGTAGGAACGACTTTGACATCACACGACCCAAAGAAGGACAAGCATGGCCTCTAGTTATAGGCGCGCACTATAAGGACCCACTGGCACATGGCTATAGACTTTAGACTGCTGAGACAGTGCAATCCAGTTCGACCTCGCAGGTGTGTGATGCTCCTGCTTCTCCAATTTTGCACCATTTGCTCCCAGTTCAACCTTATAAGTGATTCCCAAGTTCTTCCTTTGCAAATTCACACCCAAGGTAGACATCTCCACCATGTCAGCAGGCTCTAAAGGACTGCAATCCAAACAACATTAAATAGTTATTTAGTTCTTTTATAATCTCAGTATGTATTATTGTATATCATACATATACAATTGCTTGATAATGCATTTGGTAAATACATGTCAGATAAATCCTCTGATACTATAATACTGAACCATGTATACTGCGAATCATCATGTGCCTAAGAGACAGCAATAAGGCTTTATTTAGTGTTTTGCTTAGATCAATTGATCATCTTATCTTTTCCTTAGGTACATATAAATCCTCTGTCAACACAATTTGATTGCACAATGGGCACCTAGGCAAAATTAGTGATTCTGCATCAATTTAATGAAGAATTTCAGTTTCTCTAGTGCTTAAAATGTTCTATTGTGTTTTCTGAATTTATTCCGAAATTCTTAGATAACTTGGAATCTTTAGATTTACCATCTGAAGTGGGGCAAAGGGGATTCACAGGTGAGAGAGAGTCACTTCATATTACAAAAGTTTAAGTAGGGACCCTAAATAAAATTACAATCTAAATAAATATAGAGTAACAATAGTTCATGTAGGAACCCTAAACCTGGATGTGCAAGATAAAAACACTAAAATATCTCTAAGTATCCCTAGAATATCTCTTCTAATAATTATCAAGTTCTTATTCTGATAATTATATTTATTTTTAAACAATTAAACAAAAGAATGAACAATTATTTTTTTATCATTTGATCTGCATCATTCCCCACTCCATCAGAAAATCTCGTTGACAAGTTTTGAACCTGTTAAGAACCAAGAACCATGGAAGGAGTCCTCTAGCTGAACTTGAACTTCACACATGCCAATTCAAGTAAACACAATCTTCAGAAACAATATTTGGGTGAGAACAAATCGCAATCCCACTTCCAACTGCAAAATACCATATTGCACAATAAAATTAATTTTTTCCAGCTCATTTGCTGCTTCCACAATAGTTGTTACTTGTTAATTTTGGACTATTGGGAGCTTCAATTTCTGCAATGTGTGCTTCTTTTGGAGTTTCTTCTTGTTCCTCTTTGGTTTCAATCTTTTCATTCGCCTCAAAACATGAAACTTGAACACACTGCTTTGCCGCCTCAAATTCAATTCTTAGACACCCCAACCTTTTCTAACATGAATTGTGTTCTTCAACCAACTCCCAAATATTTGTGACCATATTGAAGATGAGTCCAGTCAATTTGAACAACTAACTTAGCAATTCAAGCCTCAACATCAACATTGTTGCTAGGGGTCTAAACGGTCAAATACTGATACGAATATGCCTTATATCCGTATTCGTATCCGTTTATTACGGATAATATCCGCTTAATTAAATCGAATTCGAATACTGATACGGATTATTTGTTACAGTTTAAATAAAATAATTTTCAATAATTTAATAACTTATGTGATACATATTAAATAAATTTCACTTGAAAAACACAAATGAAACATCATATTATAAATAATATTCATTTTTATATATTTTAAATTAGTTTTTGCTATAAATAATTGAATTGATTAAAAAAGTTTCTACTCTATAGGGATAAATAATACAAATATTGAGTATAATATATTATAAATAACGGATATAACGGTAACGGATATTTCGGATACGGATATGCATATATCCGTTTTTGTATTCGCTTTAAATCGAATACGGATATTATCCGCTTTTTCGAATACGAATGCGAATGGATATCGGATATTTCCGTTACCATTTACAGCCCTAAACAATACCTTGAATTGCAAACAATTCAAACTGCAGGGGCTATTTTTATAGTTCTGAAAGTACAGGAATCGTTTTAAAATGAAGTGCAAACCTGTGGGGCTCATTGACACTATGCAAACCTTTTTTCTAAAGAAAGATCAATCGAGATAGATTCCTTTTAGGGCTGAGAAGGAACAAGTGAAGCACTTAGATGCTGCAATTTCTTCTTATTTTTTTAATAACCGATCTGGTGTTGGATCGACACTGTAGATGGGTTGGATGGGGTCGACATGGACTGGAAAATTGCATATCTGACAACCATCATGTTGGTGATGTATGTACTATGGTCACAACAGGTAGCATCAAGGGGGTTGTTCTGAATTCTGTTGGTCAGTTCAACCTATGTGGGTATGGATGGTCATTGCTTTTGGGATCGATAATCACTTGGTGTTGTCATATCTGTTAGGTCATTGATGTTGCAGCTGCTTGGCTAGGGATCTCAGATCTGTTAGATAAACAGTTGGGGCCTGTTTAAAATATGGGCTGCTGATTTTATTTTCTTTTTTTTTTTTTCTGGGGAAGATGGTAAACAGTATAAAACCGTTTGATTGAGGTCCTTCTGGGTCTGTCAAAAGGTGGCTCTTGGGTTACGATAAGACGGCGATGAAGAGTAAACTAGGTTTAGTGTCTTGCTGGCTGGTTGATCATGGTTGCTGTATTGGATCATCAGAGTCCAGGTAATGGTGATGGTGGTGGTGGTGGTGGTGGTGGTGGTGGTGGTGGTGGTGAAACCTGGCACTGATACGGAATTTGATGTAAGACATAGAGTTTGAAGGGGTGAAAGGGATAGGATAGGCAGAAGACAATACACAAACACAACACTTACACTCAAACTCAACTGATTTATATTATTTGTCAATCCAAATAAAATAGAGAATTACAATAGTTTAAGTAGGGATCTTAAAGTTGATGAGCAAGACAAAACCATAAAATATCTCTAAATATAACTAAGATACCATGATCATATTCTACAATATTCCTGATACAAAATAATACTGCCACCATCACAAATTGTTTGCGACCTTTACCCTTTTGGGCAGTCACATATTGTTTGCGTCATTATTTTTTAAGAGATTGTGTTAAATGACTAAATTAGCTCTCTTCCATACTTTCCCAAATGACAAACAATACTCAACATTATAATTTTCTCTTTCATACTTTTTTCTCTCAATTTTTTTTTCAATCTCTCTCATTTCCCCCCAAACTCTCTTTCTTACTGTTTCTCTTCTCAAAACATTTCTCCCAAATCACTTTTCAATACATAAGGTCTTTCTGGACAGCAAAAACAAAGTCAATTAATTTCTTAATATACATAAAAAGTCAAAAGTTGCAAATATTTATGGAGGAGTAATACTACTGCTTATAAATGATACTAATAAAATTTATTAGAATTAACAATTAACATTTTAATGATTTTCTCAGCATTCTCTATGTTTTATCAACTATATCTTCGGCAAAAATGGTCTTTTGGCCATTGAACTATACCACTTTTAAGGCTTAGGCGATTAAACTTTAAAAAAATTGATTCACCCATTGAACTAAATATAATTTTAACTTTTGGTCATTCCGATAGATTCAATGGCCGACTGTTATCTTTTTTATGGTGTGGCACTAAGTTGGCATATCACTATTAAGGTTTAACCCACTTAACTTTAAAAAAAATTGTTTGACCACCAAACTTGGTATAATTTATAAAATAGGTCATTCCATCTATATATTAGTTGGCATAGCATAAAAACTATCATCAAAACCTTATATGAAAATACATGTAATAATTAATGTTGATATGTAAAAAAAATAGAAAGATAAAAAAATTATATATTATTATGATATTTAAAAAAGAAAAAATCATTAAAAAAACCATAATAAAATAGTCATTTTATATCTAAACTTAAAATTACAGACTATAAACTTAAGGGAAAAAAAAAGAAAATATATTAAATAACTAAAAATATTATTCACAAAAAGTAGGCGACATGCATGTGTAATATTCAAATAATTTTATTGATTTTATAAATAACTTTTGTTTTTGTCAACAATATTTTAGCTCTTTTATATTCTTTTCTTTTTTTTAAAGTTGATTACCTATAATTTTAATTTTATAATATAATATGACAATTTCATTATGAGTTTTTAATGATTTTATCTTGTTTAAATATCATAATAACATATTATTTCTTTTTAATCCTTTTATTTGTTTTCATGTCAGCATTAATATTGCGTCATCTCAGTAATATATAGTCAGAATGACCTATTTTATAAATTACAATAAATTTGGTGGTCAAATAATTTTTTTTAATGTTCAATGAGTCAAGCGATATGCCAACTTAGTGTCACGACATAAAAAAGATAACGACCGTCTATTGAATATAATGGAATGGTCGAAAGTTAAAATTATATTTAATTTAATGGGTGAATCAATGTTTTTTAAAGTTCAATGGCCTAATCCTTGGTATAGTTCAATGGCCAAAAGACCAATCATGCCCTATATCTTCCCTAGCATTTATTCTCGTGTTTTTGGCAATTATTATCTCTTTTACAATTATTATCAATAAACATTATTGTTTATTGAGATCTATTCCTTTTCTTGATTTCTTCAAGATCTTTACCATGTTTCTTTCGAACGTTATATCTAAACATGTTATTCTGCTGTGTCACGGATGTGCTGTTTCTCTTAATGTAAAACATAAAAGCTTTGAATACATCAAAAACACACCAAGTTAGACAATAGGAAGAAAATTAAAGCCCCCAAGTTCATGCATGTGTTTATCAAGTTAGGCATATAATCAATCACATGGTTTGTGATGCTTTTTTGAGTTTTTAATAGACATTTTAAGAAAATTAAAAGAAGGTGAGTAAATATGAAGTGTAATACTGCATAACGGCTAAAGGATATTGATCAGTTAAGAAGAAAAACTACAGGACAACTGGCCAGAAAATCAGATACTTACAACCTCATCATGACTAGCAATAGGAACAATATAAGGCATCAACGTTCAACACCTGAAGCCAACATAATGCAATTGCGCAAAGATATTTTCCATGACCAACTTAAGAAAGAATTGCAAGAGAGAATATCGTGGAGTTATCTAAAAAGCGTATGGAGCCAATTCAAGTAGTGATTTAAAGTAGTACTTATTTTTCCCATTGAACTCGAGTTAAAGCAATTCTCTATAAATAGAAAGGGCTCTATGTTTGTGTGAGAAGCTTCAAGCAATTCCCAGAAACTAAAAATGACTATGGTTTTCCTAGGCAATAATGGTGAAGATTTTTTATAATATGGACAACATCTATCAGTCTATCACACAACTCAAAGATCATTATTCCTCTGAAGCTTACTTATACGCAGGATCCATAGGCATAATCCAAAGTTGGTCAAGAATATTATAAAGGCGTGACATACTAAAAATCCACAGAAATAATGTTATGGCAACTCACTACACATTTTCCTTTATCATATCTCCTCAAACTTCGCACCCCACCACCCCCACCACTGGGACCACCACCACCACAACCAAAACAATAAAAACAGTATGCTGTTACATACCAACCAACTAGATGATAATGCTAGCCTCTCACTATCAATCAATAACAACATACTCATCGCATGAATGGACTCCTATCAAAGAAATTTCTACTCAATTGCGTATAAAGTTACTGAGGGATGCAGAATTCATAAAGATAAATACCTGGTCTCTCCACCTGGTTAAGTTGCTACTTTGTGAGAACGTTTTTGAAACATTGGCAACATAACCAACGAAAGTAGCTCAGACAACAATGGACCTAGCAAAATCAGACTGCATTTAGAGTATTTATTTTCCTCTGCAGAAGCCCCTCAATCAACGTGATATATGTGGATTTATCTAAGGATATGCCCTTCTCACTAAGTTCTTCAAAGATTTGCATTGCTTCCTTGTATCTCCCATTGTTACATAACTCATTTATTTGCTCTGAGAACGCAATAGAACTTGAATCTGATTCATTTGGTGTTTCAGAAGTGAGAACATCTTGCCCATTATCCAATTGTAGGGGCTTTTCATTTAACTTATCCATCTCAATCATTTCTGAAATTAAATTTTCAGCTTCTTCCATCCTCCCTGCACCAGTAAGCGCATCAAAAATTACATTATATGTATACCTATCAGGACCTGGCTTTTTTACTTTCATTTCAGCAACAAGGCCCAAAGCATCCTCAAGTCTTCGTTCTTTGCATAGAGCTGTTACCAATGTATTGTATGTTACTGTATCCAATTCTTTTCCATTTGAGATCCAAGTTTGAAAGAGTTTAAGGGCTTTTTCCAGCATCCCTTCTTTGCAAAGCCCTTGCAGCAGAATATTACAGGTAAACACATCAGGCTTGAAAGAATTCTTAACCATCTTGTTGTAAAACTGAAATGCTTCCTCGATTTTCCTCTCCCAACAGTACCCATGGATTATTGAATTAAATGTTGTCTCATCAGGAACCAATCCATTGTCCAAAAGTTCATTCAGCATAACAATTGCTTGCACAGTTTTTCCTGACTTGCAGAGTCCTCCAATCATAGAGTTATACGTGACAACACTGGGTATGATATCTTTGCTCTTCATCTCATCCCAAAGATTCAGAGCCATATCAACATTTTCATTTCTGAAGTAACCCACAATTAAGGTGCCATAGCTTACCTCGTCAACAATGTAGCCTTGCCTTTTAGCACTTTTTAATAAGTCATATGCCTCGTCAAGCTTCCTCTCAACACAGAGAGCATGAAGTATGGTATTGAAGGTAAAAGTATCCATCTTCAGACCATTAGCACCCATTTCACTCATCATCTGCACAGCTTCTCCTAGATTTCCAGCTTTGCAAAAACCTTTTATCAAAGTATTGTAGGTTATGGGATCTGGGCCAAACCCATTACTTGTCATCTCCCGAACAGCTTCACCAGCCGCATTCATCATTCCTTCCATACAGTACCACTTAATCAATATATTGTAAGTCACCTCATTTCTTTGAACTCCGTTTTCTCTCATTTCCTCAAGCAACATCAGAGCCTCCGAACTGCCTCTCCACCGCAGGCAACCATTTAACAAGGTGTTATATGTTACCACATCAGGCATCAATTTGAAAGATTCCATCTCAACTAGAAGCCTTAAAGCCTCATCAATTCTCCCCTCACTACACAATCCATTAATCAATGTGTTATAAGTCCAAAGATCAGGCAAAATATCATTTAGTCTCATCAAGTCAATAAGCTTAGCAGCTTCCTTCAACCACCCCATTTGACAGTACCCATGAACTAATATATTATACGTGTTCTTATTCGGAACTAGCCCTTTATTCTTCATATCTGATAACAAATCTCTAGCCTCTTTCAACCTACCCTTTTTACAAAATGCATCCAATATAGTATTGTAAGTGATATTATCAGGTAAACAATTATACTCACCCATAGTATTCAACAACTCCATTGCATCACTAAACTTATTCTTCAAACAACATCCTTTGATCACTATGTTAAAAGTAGATGTATTTAATACAACACCAAGCTCTATGGTATCATTAACAACTGCTCTACAAATTATAATGGAATCGGGAGACGGATTGTTTACCAAAGAAGAAAGAAGTGTGTTGCAGGTAAGTACATTGGGCCGGAACCTTAGGCTCTTCATTTTCTTAAACACCTTGAGGGCGTGTTCCGGATAACCACATTGTATGTACGCGCCAAGGGCAGTGTCGAGGAGGGCTTTGTTCGGCCGCGGCAGGGATCGGGGAGGACGGAGAAGTAGGCCATGAAGGCGGTGGTGATGGTCAGAGGAGATATGTTTGAGGAGAAGGGCTTTGGCGTCTGCAAATTTGTTGTTGCTGAAGAGGGAGGGGAGGATTGTGAGGAGTAGGGAAGATGGGGTTTCATTGTTGCTCGAGAAAGTGTGAGGAATGTAAGTCTGTGACCATCTGAAGAAAGATAAGAGAGTATTGGGGCGAGAAGAGAGGGTTTTTGAGGAGAGAATTGAGAGGATTACTGGTGGAGTTAGGTAAGGAATGAATTGGGCGAGTGATTCGTGTAAGTTTTGATCAGATGAAGGGGATAGTGAGGAAGAAGAACTGAGGATTTCGGTGATTGTTTGTACTATTTCAGAAGGTTTAGTGGTAGATGATGGCGTCGACGCCGGCGGAGTGTGCTCCATTCCGCCGGAGAAGTGTTGCAGGGAATACCAATCTACTGTAACCAAATGTATAAAACAATTGGCGTAACTAATTTGGAGATGCAACAAACAAATTTAGGGATCAACTTGTCTAAACCATAATATTTATCTCTTAAGTTAACAATTGTTTTTATTTTAATTTTTTTTTTAAAATTTAAAAATTTAAAATTTATTTAGGAGAAAGTAACCTTCAAAGATTCAGAGTTCAATTCTTATTAGGAAAATGGATCCCTAAATTTACAGATACATATTTACTTCTGCTGCTTCGTATATTTTTATTTTTAACCTATAAAAACTTATGAAATGTCATTTTATTATTATAGTATTTCTATTAATTTTATTATCTCCATTATTTAACGAAAATTATTATAATTATTAATATTATTACTTTAAATAATATCAATATTAGTACTTTAAATTAAAATTTTAAAAAAAATAAAAATTATTATTTTAAATGTATATATCTAATTTTGCAATTGATGAAATGTTTCATTACAATTTAGATGCAAACAAACAGGGATGTACGTACTGTTTAGAAAATATTTTCAAAATTTTATATTTTTAATAACTTTTATTGTTTGTGACTAAAAAATATTTATATTTTTTCTAATGTTAGTAGAAAATCAAAATAAAAAAATTTATTTTTTTAATAACTTTTTATTGTTTGCGACTAAAAGATATTTATATTTTTTCTAATGTTAGTAGAAAATCAAAATAAGAAAATTATTTTTTAAATCTTTCCATTTTTCTAAAACTTTTCACATAAATAACTTTTGTATTTGAAATGAATAAAATATTTTCTTGAAAAATAATCTATGTATCTTTATATTAAGATCATAACTAACAATAATTATATGTTAGAAATTATAATATTTGAAGATAATGTATAAACACTACACTTAGAATTATTAGATTTTATGATCGTACTGAAACTGAAAATACGGTTGGTTTTGTTTAATTATTATCCCTCTGTTCATCGATGGATAATAGACAAACCAATGAAAGTTATCTTTTGATAATATAATATGCACATCAAAAGATAATTTCGAGGATAATTCATCACAGTAATTATAGAGAATATTCTGTAGCAATAGTTGCTGAATTGAGAAAAAATTGTTGAATTGAACTAAACTTGAAGATTGTTGCAACATCAGCATTTGAACTTCAGTATTGGATAAAGATGTTCATCACTGAATAAGCTATCAGAGACTAATTTGCAGAATTAGTTCAATAATGGATAGTGTCATTGTGAGAACTCGAAAAATAAAATGAGTTTTGTTGTAAATTAATTCATTTTATGATTAGTTTTATTGTATGATTGATTCATATTATGATTAATTTATTTTATGTATGAAGGTTTAAATTTTTATTCGGTATGAATAATAAATTCATATCTTAAATGAAAATTTTATGACAATGTGATATCCAAAGGTTTATAAATATATTTTTGAGCTCAAAGCCTTAAATGATTATTTTACCCAATTATTATCAAGAGTAAGTGTATTTATCACGTGGGAAGGCAACACACGGGTGTGAGCTACAGTAACCTTTTTTTTAAAAACCAAAGACTGCAGTGAGACAAGTTACAATTACTCTATTTCAGGGTTATGTGCACGTGATCTGTTAATTGAAAATCAACTACAACAGTACACTGGAGTGTTGCCTATGATAGACGATTGACTGACTATTAGCAGTCGTAACACCGCCCTTTTAAAACCAATCAATTCATTTTAAAGCTTGTTATTGCCTTTTTCCAGCCAACGGTTGAAATCAAATCTCAAACAATAATCCAACAGCTCTTGTTGCTCGGCAAGTGATATAAATATATCATTTGGAGTACAACCTTAGCCCCATTTTCATAAAATTTTTCTATACAGTCAACCACCAAATCCAAGTTCACTTTCAGAGCAACTGTCTTTTTTGAAGAACAACCCAAGTTTTTAACTCCTTTTTTACAGTCAACGAGGTAAGAGCACTATATTAAAGTCATGTTTTGTTCCTGTACCATTTTGTTCTGTTATGCATGTCATGTTTGTCAAAATACTTTGTTTATTCACTCCCAAAAGTATGACTTAATGCATGTTTTTAACATCTGGAGTTAATGCCATTTATTTCAAAAAGCTATCCAAGATAAGAGTAAGAAATGTTGACGACCACCTAGTAGACAAACCTTTAACTGCCAATTATTTCTTTTTATCAGTGGTTAAAACACCATGTTCGAGCCTCTGTTAACCATAGATCTTGAAGTCTAGTAGTGTCTATAAGGATTAGTAGACAACAAGAATGATACACACTGCAGAAAATATGATGAGAGTTGCCTTAGTTTGGTTATCTAGTGATAACACCACCTCTGAAGGGTGATGAAGTCACCACTGTATCGGAGATAAGTCCTAGCTTAGTCTCCGTCAATGAGAAGTTTGTCTTTGACGGTATAAAATAGTCCCTGGGAGATTCCAAGTTAGTCTCTGACAGTATGAAATTAGTCTCTGATAGGCTAAAGATACTAGTCTCCGATGAACGAATTTTGTTAGTCTCTGATGGGAAATTTCTTAGTCTCCGATGAGTAATTATTCTCTAAAGAGTTTGGTGTTGGCTTACTAGTTCAGCGATGACTTATTGAGTTAGGCGCTGAACAAATTATCCACTGAGGAGTTTAGCGATGACTTACTAAGTTTGGCGTTGAGCATATTATCACCCGATGAGTTTGACGATGAACAAAACCATCCCCTGACGACCGAAGACCATCCCCTGACGACCGAAGACCATCCCCTGACGACCGAAGACCATCCCCTGAAGACCGACGACCATTCCCTGATGGTCGAGGGCCATCCCCTGATGGTCGAGGGCCATCCCCTGACGGGTGGTCTATCCCCCTGATAGGTGAACTAGTCCCTGATGACTAAATATCCCCTAACGGGTAATTATCCATTGATGACTAGTCATCCTCTGATGTATAAATTATCCATTGATGGTTAATTTATTCCCCGTTGGTCATTCTTAGCCCCTGATGACCATTTTTATGCGTCAACGTTTATCCACTGATGCGCAGCTTGTCTTCGAAGGTATAAAATATTATTTTCTTAAATTATTTTAAGATGTTATTAATTATTTTTATTATTACTATTATTATTTTAAACCTCAATGGTTCAGGTGTCAAATTAAGACATTAAGAGTTCACGGACATCACATGTGCATTTTTCTTATATCTTTGCCAAAGGTATAATTTTTTCATGATTATATGCATGTTTTACAGAGTGTCTCACTCACAAGTGAATTGAATTTGATATTTTTTTGCTAAGAACCAAGACAAGTATATACTCACTCTACTTTCCTTTAATTAATATGCATAATCATTCTTTCAATATGCGTAATGTATTCAAGATATTTTTATGTCAATATTTATGATTTAATTTCTTCAAAGTTAAGTAACGTATGATCTTTTGATCCAATGTACGTGAAAATGATTGTACTAGAATTAAGCATTCTTTGGGTGGATGCTAGTTATTCAAATTCGCTAACACCCCAAGGTAAATCCTATACAGATAGAAAAAAAAGACATAATTTTTCTCACCCATACTTATAAAGTATATCCATGTGGGTAACTAAAGGCTAATGAGTTGCATTTGCCTGACACCCTAGGCTTAAGAATGATAGAGAACGGAAGCCGAGACATCGGTGATCGAACCCTCGCAGACAAAAAGTTTCTGCTTCGACTACGTATGTCATTATGATGAAGTCAAATGGTGGTCAGGCTGGCCAACTGATATACTGTTTGACATGAAGTTCCTAAGGGCACGTGCGCCAAATGGACATGGATATAAGGCGTATGTGAAATGATTCATTATTCTTTTAGTAAAGGTTCAAATCCCTCGTTATCACTTAAGGACCCTGGAATCTATTTTTCCTCCAAGTTATTAAGAGGCGTGTACATTGTTTTTGTCCAACCTCATAAACACTTAAGCCAATAGATTATCCATACTTCAAAACCCACCAATACTTAATTATATACTTGCAAGCGTAAATCGCTCATATTGCTATTATTTAATGTTTTACAGGACATGGAGAGAAGGACAAGTCGTCTGCTAAAGGCAAAGCAAGGATGACATGATGAACGCTTCCTAATTGCCCTCTTATGGATTACATTCAGGGGGAGAATGAAGCGTGAGGCGATTATTGAAATATTTAGATTGTAAGGTCTGTGTGGGCCCCTTATAGACTTTCGCTGTTAGAATTCTTATTTTGGATAAATGTAATAGGGAATACTATTTATTTATCTTATTTATTGATATTAATGCTTGGATAACGTTTCTTTTGTCAATTTTTGACGGTGCTTGAAGTCCGGTATGGGGTTTTGGGGTCGTCACTGTCATTTTCAGGTATAACACATCATCAGAGGATGTTATCCACTTAAAATACAATGTCTCTACAAGGAATGATGGTTTGTACCAGCAAATGAAAGGTCAAAGCAATACTGCATCTCACCTGTAGAATTGTATTATCGGAGACTAAGGATCAGCCTATCGGAGACTAAGGATCAGCCTATCGGAGACTAAGGATTATTTTACCGGAGACTAAAGATTGTTCTATCAAAGATTATTGTTGAAATTGCACAAGAACTCCTAATATGCATTAAAAACTAAATGACCATCAGAGACTAACTCATCAGAGTCCAAATGATTATAATCAGATATTGAAGATGAAATATGGGATGACATATGGCTGACTACAGTAGTTCGTTAGCTCAATTGGGGTTCTGAAGGAGTTATTGCACCAGACAAATATGAAGAAAAGTCTCCAAAAGAATACACTCAATCAGAGAAGGAAAAGGCTGCCAAGGATAAGAATGTCAGAGATATCCTTATCACAACACTTGATAACAACATGCTATACAAGGTTATGAAGTGCAAAACGTCCAAATAGGTGTGGGACAAACTCACTGTCCTATGTGAAAGGAATGATCAAATCAAGTTAAATAAGCAACTCCTGTTGATTCAACAATATGAGTTGTTATTGCCAACGATGGTGAATCTCTTGATGATCTATATGAGAGATTCATCAAATTGATAAATGATCTGTCTACCTATGGCTAGGAGTATTTAGTGCTTCAAGAAAAACATAGATTCCTGAGAGCTCTTCCAATACATTAGGATCCAAAGACTAGTGCAATCAGAGAATCCAACAAGGAACTAGGTCTTTTAACACTGAATGAGGTATATGGAAACTTGATGACTTATGAGTTGGAAATCCAGTAATGTAATAAGCAACATTCCAAAGAAAAATCAATACATCAATCAAATCACAGATTCCTAAGAGCTCTTCCAAGACATTGAGATCCAAAGACTAGTTGTTAGAAATTATAGTATTTGATGATTATGTATAAACACTTAGAATTGTTTGATTTGTAATTATAAAAGTACCTGCAGTAGTGCACTATGTGAAACTACTATCAGAGACTATAGGTGAGCATCAGAGATTACAAGAAATGCATTTGGAGAGTTCAAAAAAAATCAAAGTTGGTTAAGCAAAATTAGCCTATTGGAGACTAAGTTTTTGTCTATTTTAGATTATGATTTTGCCTCTCAGAGACTAAGGAATTAGACTCTCGGAGACTAAGTTTTTGCCTATCAAAGACTACGAGTTAGAGACTAAGGTTTTGCCAGTTGGAGCCTAAAATTTAGCTTATCGGAGACTATGATTTAGAGACTAAGTTTTTGCCAGCCAGAGACTAAAATTTAGACTATCGAAGACTAAAATTTAACCTATCGGAGTCTAAAATTTAGCTTGTCGAAGATTAAAACTTTAGCCTATCAGAAACTAAGGTTTGATCTATCAGAGTCTAATACAAAAACTCTCTATTTTATTGAAGTAGACTTGAGAAGATTTGACCATTGCTAAAGTTATTTGACTAACGTCAAACTCAACATTACTCAATGCTAAAGTCATTTTGACTGCCGCCAAAGTCGTCGAGCAAATCAACAACAGCGTCAAACTCAAAATGACTATCGCCAAAATCTTTGGGCAAATCAACAACACTGCCAAACTCAAAAATGAATATCGCCAAAGTTATCGGAAAATTCTCTATCGCTGAAGTCAAGTGAAACCCCAAAATTACTTATCACCAAAGTCATCGGGTAATTTACACTAGCGCCAAAGTGCTCGGGCATCAGTGGATAAATTGTGAAGTGTCAAAGTGCTCGAGCATCAGAGTATAGATTTATCGACATTAGGGGATAAGTTTCTCAACGTCAGGAGATAAAATGATCAGAGACCAAAGATGACATATGGGATGACACATGATTGAGTTCACAAATCCACTAACTCAAGTTTAAAGGCAGTGAAATTAAAATATAGATGTTGGTCCAATAAGGAGAGATTGACTACCAAAGAAACTTAAAGGAGATAAGTTATACACTACAGGTGTGAACACTGATAAAGTAAAATATGGAGATAAGTCATACTTATACACTTGCATGCATATATAGCTGCTGGTGTGAAAACTGCAGAGATAACTTATAGAAACTTGAAGGAGAAAAATATAGAAGCTGGTCCAATCAAAAACCAGGAAGCTCATATGTGACGACCTGGAAAATTTGTTTATCTATAAATAATTTATTTACTCATATTTGTTTTCTTATTAACATGTATAGTTAATATATGATGTTTTTGAATGTTTAAATATTTTTGTACCCATTAAAGGGTTATATTTTGATGGATGTTGATTATAAGGACAAGCAAATTATGTTTATATGTTGGTAACATTTGTTATTGGTTGAAGGAGCCACACGTCCAGATTGGTAAGTCCCATGAAAAACTTAATAGCTTACGTAAGAATGACTACCTCATAAGTACGTAGGTTAAGTTGATTAGTAAGGTGCTTAAGTGACTAGCTTATGTGCATGAAGGACAGCAGCTGCTTATTACATGTATCAGTTGTTAAGAAATCATGATTAGTAGCCGTTCTATTAACCAATGATTTTATCTCAAAACTAAATTTTAGCCTGCTATAAATACCTCATTTGGAGGTAAAATTTTAATTTCTTTTCTAAAAATTTCTCTTCCAAAGTTCTTCTATAAACCTACCATCTTCATACAATTTCAAGTTCTTTCTTTGGAAAATTTCTTCCAGACAAGCTTTGAATCTATTCCATCAAAGTCAAGAGGTAAGAATCTTAAGTTCTCCTCTGTGTTTCCTTTTTTGCATGGCATCCGAGAGTAGTAGTTGTGTGTGCTAAGTCCTTAGGAAAGAATAAAGCTTTTAAAAGAGTATGTTGTTTTGTGTTTATGAAAAGAAGTTTACACACAACTGGTAGGATTTTATTGCATCCTAGGTTTGAGTTTGTTCATTTCTGGGCATCATTCTTATTCTTGAAAGATTTTCTTTTATAACAGAGACAAGTTCTACGAACAGTCCCTTATGGGTTAATTAGTCTTTGATGATGACGTCAGCATTAGTCTCTTATGGGGTTAAGATGACATCATCAGTCTCTTATGGGTTAATTAGTCTCCGATGATGATGTCAGCATTAGTCTCTTATGGGTTAAGATGATGTCATCAGTCTCTTATGGGTTAAGATGATGTCATCAGTCTCTTATGGGTTAATTAGTCTCCGATGATGACATCAGCGTTAGTCTCTTATGGGTTAAGATGATGTCATCAGTCTCTTATGGGTTAAATAGTCTCTGATGATGTCATCTTTAGTCTCCGATAGGTTAAGATGACATCATCAGTCTCTGATGAGATATTTGTTAGTCTCTGACGAATAAGTACCCACTAATGTTTGACTATTTCCCTAAGGGATGATTAATCCCCTGATGGTTAATTCAGTCCCTAATCATCATCCCCTATTTTTGCATACTCCCATATTTATCTTCCAAAGTATGGATTTCTCATGTTATACCAACCATGATGCTTTACAGAATTCTTTTGCATCCAGTATAGTGAATTTTAGCGAAAGACTAAGGCAAGTATATACTCATTCCACTTTCTTTCTTACTGATTACGTAGAATCATTATTTCGATTTATGTAAATGAATGATGTTAACGCCTATGCAAGATGATGATCTTTTTTTATGATTAAGTATCATACGATCATTGATCCGATGTACGTGAAAAGATGTTGATGATTGAACTATGTGTTTTTGGGTGTTTGCTAGTTGTTTAAAGTCCCTAGCACACCAAAAGATGATGAAGATGATGTAAGGGTGTTGCAAGTCGTGATCTTGTATGCACACCCGAGCAACTCCCGTATGGATATATAGTTACGCTATTGGCCGTCACTGCTTTTATTTGTTGAGCACGCCAATGTTGTTGGCAGTCGCTATTTTTAATTGTTAAGCACGCCAAGGCTATTCAAAATGAGAAAATGTTTTCAAGAAGATATATCCATATAGGAGGTTAAGTGGTTGTTGAATGCTTTCGCCTGGTATTCTGGTCAATGATGATAGGGAATGAGAGACGGAGGCATCGGTAATCAATCCCTCGCAGATTAATTGGTTTCTGCAAGTGACTACATATGTCAAATGATGGAATCAAACGACCAGGCTGACCAGTTGGGATGGAATTTGATTGTTAGAGGAAGCCAGATAATGATCAGTATGGACAAGTGATGCATTATCTGATGAAGAGAGGGCGAATCATGATTTATTGTAAGAGGGTCAACCTTTGATATCACTCGGGAACCCTAAATGACACATGTTTGTTGATTTATCAGTAGGCTCGGGCATTGCTTCACCCAACCTCAATGAATATTAAAGCTTTTGAATTATCTGTTCTTCTAGCTTATGATTATATACTTGCTGAGCGTAAACGCTCATGTGGAATGTTATGAAATGTTTTACAGGTTATGTCATGAAGGCCGAGTCGCCTAATAAAGAAAAAGAGAAAGTGACATAGTGAGAGCTTCTTGATTTCTCTCCTATAGATGACTTTTAAAAGGAAGTGAAACGGAAGGCCATCATAGAAATGTTAGGTTGTAAGGCCAGATGGGCCATCTAAAGTTAATTTTCGCTGCAGCTTGTTTAATTCCAAGCTCTGAAGTTTTGTAAGAAGAAGTGAACCTTAAGATGTTATTTTAATGTATTTGAGAATATATTCTCATATAATTATTAAATGCTTGGCTATGATGTATCTGTCACTTTTGAGTTGTTGTTTTGTGTTTCCTGGCGGAGCCTGGGGTCCCAGCTTGGGGACCTTGGGGGTCTGTCACCCATATTTCTGACAGTGCCCGAGGCCCAGCTTTGGGGGATTTTCGGGGCCGCCACATCATAGAGATAAGTTATTCACTACAGAGATAACTTATCATGGGTAACTCCAAGAGGAAATTAAGAGAGTTGGTGTGCTGATACACCAGAGATGTTATATAACAAGTTGGCATGCAAGGAAGGTTATGCAAAAAGAAGAAATTATGTGATAGAGCTGCAATTACCAAAGAATATCAGAGATGTTTTTGGAGGCAACTCACTGAAGAAGTTTGGAGGACAAGGGAGCTATGTTTATAAATAGAGACATGAAGCAGCTGAGATAAATCATCACAGATACAACCAGAAGAATACTGAGATACACAAAAATACTAGTATACATATTATCTCAGATTATATAGCAGCTTTAATAAACTTTCAGAGAGAGTGTAACAAGTTTTCATAAACTTAAGAGAAGGCAGAATTCATATTCTAGAGTGCATCTGTTATTATCAACAGAGATTGTTTGAATACCGGTCATTTACATCAGTGAGCTTTTGTAATCTGTTATTGATTAATAAAAGTTTAGAAGTACTTGTGATATATTGTATTCATTCAATTCCGCAACTTTTAATTCAATATATTCACTCAACTCACACAATTTAAAAGAATTTTGTGACTTGTATTCAACCCCACCCCCCTCCGCCCCTCCAAATCATATTGTGGGACAAACACTAGTGCAACTAGAGAAAGGTTGGCCTACATTGCTAGTAAATTTAAGAACCTAAGCTTTCAAAGAGGGAGAAAGTTCAGGAAGGGCTCATCATCATCAACATATGTTGCTGCTAAGCCAAGTCAATCAACCATGATTGACAAATCCAAAATCAACTGTTATAACTGTAATGAGATTGATCACTTTGCCAGTGAATGCAAGAAACCCAAAGCTGAGAAGAAGAAAGACTTCAAGGCTGATCAAGTTGATTACAAGAAGAAGTACTTTGATTTTTTCAAGAAAAAGAGAAACACATTTATAGCTGAAGACAAGGATTGAGTGAATTTAGATGAATCTGATGTTGAGGAAGAGATTGTAAATTTGCATTTAATAGCTATATCCTCAAGCAATTCTGAAGGAGAATAAACTAAATCTCAAAACTCATTAGCAGCTAAGGTACTTGATTTTAATATCACTTATGTCTCTAAGAATGAATGTGATGCTACTATTCAATAAATGACCAAAGAGATTTATGACATACATGCTAGTTAAGATCTCTTACAAAAGAAAATAATAGGATTACTGAGACCAATAATGCTCTTTCAAAGAGAAATACTTTCTTAGAATTTGAATTGTTAAATTTAGAATAGGCCAAAACTGAAGCTCTTAATGTTAAGAGACATCTTGATAATGCCTTGAAAAGAGAAATATCTAGCTGTGAAGCTCAAGGTAGAATAAGATAAAATAAAACAATGAACACAATCCTCACAAAAGTGCAGGATCTTCTAAACTCACAAAATCCTAATTATTTCCTCACGTCCATCTCCAAACATATTAAATATAATCATTGATGTAGAATATAGGCGATTATTGGAGCTTGCATAATGCTGCGAAAGTTGAACAATTCCTAAATCCTCTGAATATAATATTTTTCTCCTTGGTTATAGTTATAGCAGTGACTCGGGGTGAATTTCTGAGGTTGATATGAACTAGGAATTATTGGTTGCTCTTAATCAAGCCTTACATTCAATTACATCGAGATGTTTAATTTCATATCATATATTCTTCTAAGTAATTTTCATTCAGAATTCAAAAACACATTTTATCACTAACATCACATTCTGGTTAGCTTGTTCCTTTTTTGATTCTCTCTTCAATATTCCCACTTGACATGTTGTCTTCCTTCAAAAATTTCAACAAACCATGTAAGCTTTCCAGTTGAGAAAACAAGATATCCAGTGGCCAATCCACATGCTAATCCACATCCATATCCTATTAGTATCACTATAAAATCAAACACATTGTTTAAATCATCATCTTCTTCATGTGGTGGTTTCGGCATTTCTTTTGCAGCATCATCTCTACATTTTCTTGTCAAAGGAAATCCACACAAGAGCAAGTTACCAAGATATGAATTATTGTCAAAAGTTTGAAACTGTGTGCCTTGAGGAATTTCTCCAGAGAGATGGTTCTGGGAAAGGTTCAGTACTGCCAGAAATGTTAAATGAGCCAATTGCCAAGGAATCATACCTGTGAGTTGGTTTGAAGAGAGATCCAATGATTCAAGCATGGTCATATTTCCCAGCAAAGACGGAATATTTCCTGTTAGGCCGTTATGAGATAGATTAAGCAACCGAAGTGATTTAAGCTTGCCAATTACAGTTGGAACTTCTCCTTCCAATTTGTTGCTTGATAAATCAATACTCGTGTAAATATAGAGGATTTTTTTCACATCCAGCTCCAAACCTTTCACAATTAATGTGACAGAAAAATCATATAATGAATCTCCTGAACCTGTGTGTTGCATATCCATATGATGTTCCTCCAGATTAATTATTGCTTTAAGATTATTGAAATATATAGTCGGAAGAAGGCCAATAAACTCATTATTAGAGATATCCATGATTTGCAACGCGGGAAATGAAAGTTCTGTCTTGTTAGCATCAATCGTACCATGTAATCTATTTGACCGCAAGACAAGTACCTTGAGCTCCAAAAGTGTTTCTAGCCACCAAGGAAATGTATCCTCTAATTTGTTGTTTCCAATATCGAAAATCTCTAAATGCCTACAATTAGCCAAAGCTTGTGGCACCAGACCCCCCAATTGATTGTTGTTCAGGTTTAGATTCCTTAATTGACAGCTCTCTGAGAAGGTTGATGGTATTGTTCCACGAATGTAATTCTTATGAAGATCTAGTATTCTGAGTTCACTGCTAAAATTTCCCAAACATTGTGGAATTTCACCAGATAGTATATTACTTGACAAATCAAGAATCGCAAGGGAAGTGGAATAACAAATTGTTGGCGGAATTTCACCTGCAATTTCTAATCACTTAGAATTGTCTCAAATATATTCGTAAGAGAGATAGTACAGAAACAAAGTTACTTTATCCTCATAATTGGCTCTAATAAGATCTCAATCTCTAAATAGGAATAAATTTGAAAATCTCAGTAAGAAATGTAATCAATCTTTAAGTAGATAAAACTGTGACCCTTTTAATTTTAAAATACTTCTAAATTGACATCCATTTTTCACTCCATTATTGTTAAAACTAGAAGAAAAGTTCACATGGAGCACAAACTGCATTACATAATTTTGATTGAAATTATATGAATTACTGAAAAATATACGGTAACAATAATAGTAGGAGTATTAACATAGTGTAAGTCAGTTTTGCTTAATTTTGCCAACACTGGAATTGAAGTCACCATTGAACTGTCATTAGATACTCCACATGTGACAAAAATTGAATCTTTTCATTTTTATTTATCATTTCAAACTGTTTAATGTATGAAACAATGGAGGTGCAACGGAATGAGAGCACACCTGTAAACTGATTGCCACCGAGAAGCATGTACCAAAGATATGGATGAACACCAAATGCCTCGGAAATGTTTCCGGTGAAGTGGTTCCTCCCAAGATGCAGTATATTCAGTTTGGAGCAATCTCTTAAGCAACTCGGTAAAGTTCCAGTGAAATTGTTCCCATCTACCAAAAATTCAGTAAGAGCTAAACCGTTGCATATTTCTGGTGGCAAATCCCCAGAGAAGTTGTTGTTTGATAAATAAACAGAAGCCAAAGCTTGAGCATTTTTCCCCATGTCCCTTGGAATACTTCCAGAAAATTTATTATTTGACAGATTAAGAAGTCTCAGATTACTGAGATCAGCAATGGTGTAAGGAAGTTTTCCTCTCAACTGATTATCGGAGAGATCAAGAATAGTTAGCGACTCTAACAGTCCGATCTCTGTTGGGATTTCTGTGAGAGAATTCACAGAAAGATCCAAGTAGGTGAGATTGGTACACAAGCCAAGTTCAGAAGGAATACTAGAGGTCAAATTATTTTTATTGAGATCAAGAAGATAAAGTTCCTTAAGTTGACCTAATGAAGAAGGAATGGTTCCTTCAAATGAATTATTGGACAGCCATAACCATTGAAGACCAGGAATTTTGAAACCTATATCCTTTGGAATAGAACCTGATAATGTATTACTTCCTAGGTGAAGTCTTTTTAACTTGGAAAGCTTGGATATATTTGGTGACAACTGCCCGAAAAACAAATTTCCAGTAAGATCAAGATGCTCAAGATTACAGAAATTGGTGAACAAAGATTCAGGAATGAGACCTGTAAAATTGTTGTAGCTAAAGTCGAGGTGAGTCAGGTTATGGCAATTAGTTGTGGAACTAAAGATAGACAATTGAATTGGACCTCCGAAATGGTTGTCGCTGATATCTATATAGGTGAGATTTGGAAAAGAACTGAAACTGAACTGATCAAGTGTTCCTGTAATCTTGGCAGCCAGCTCTATCTTGGAGACTGTACCAGCAGAATTGCAGACAATGCCGGTCCAATTACAAAAGCTTGTGAGGTTGGAGACGGACCACGAGTCGAGTGTAGAAGATGCTGACAAGAAGCTGTTCTTCCATTTCACAAGTGCTTCTGCTTCTGGTGATGCTTTAATATCTAATGGAAGAGTACAGAGAAAAAGAACATAAATGAGCATCACAAAACAAAGCTTCTGAAATAATGTTGCCATGTTTGTCCTACAGTATATTTGGCTTGAATGTTGCCTTTAAATTCTGTTTTATGGTGCAAGCAAGACTGCATATAAAATCAAGAGATGTATTTGATTAGAAAAAGACATTGCTAAACACAGTTATTGTAAACTACTTTAAATTGTAGTATTGAATAAAAATGACCTTTTTCAAATCACAGTTGAGTTCCATGTGTCCGACTTTGTTGCACTCACTTTACTACATTCCTTGAAAATGAGTCCAAGAGGATATTATATAGAATGAATGGCCTCATTCTATTATATTTTTCAGCAGATAAACGCAAATGACAGAAACTAGGAAGTTGTTAGTAGTCTTTAGAGGGTTGGTTGTTCCCACAAAAGGAATCTTACTCGGCAAAGAAGCTGATACAAAAGACAAGATTAAACAAGATTAACAATGTAAGCACTTTCTCCGTTCCAAAATTAAAGATATGTTTCAATACATAAAATATGTTTGTAAAATCTTATAAATTAAAATATAATTGAAAGTTTCTACTTTCAATAAATTTAAAGTGAAACATTACAAAATATACGAACAATCCTATTAAATACAAACTTTTATATTTTAATATTTTTACAAATGCATATCATAAATAAAATTATAATAATTGCAAATAGTAATATATTAAAAGAGAAACGAGTAATTGATTTCAAAGCCCAAAAACAATTGTAGAACATTAACATATTTTTCGAGAGTTTTTAACAAGAAGAAAAGAAGTGAATGGGAAGTTCTCTTTTGTTTGGAAATTTTTTTGGAGAGAACAATAAACTTGGGACACGAATGAAATAAAAAAGTTATTAACAATAGATTAAAAGGATAAAGTTAGTATTTTTAAATTATCACTTAGAAGACTAAATAGTGTTTCTCTCTGATTTACTCCATTTTCGAGAAGAAAATTTTGGAAAGAAAAATTAAGTATTTCTCTTTCCTATTCTTTTCTTTTCTTTCTTTAAAAAATAAACAAACATCAATCCTCTCTATTTTTTTCTTTCCTTTCCTTTTCTCGCTAAATAAAAACTGTCAAACGCTATGTAAAATGAATCATAGAGTAGCTCAATTGACAATTAATGACATGTAGATGTCACACACGTCCTAAGGAAGAAATGAACCAGAAAATGGGGGAAATAGACAGAACTCTAGAAGAGGTGAAGATGCTCCTGGTTGGGATGCAGAAATCTTCTATGGGTCACCCTTTTAATAATATAAATTACGCTATCATAATCAAAAAATTTAAAAATTTAAGCTGGTTGGGATGCAAAAATCTTCTATGGATCACCCTTTTCATAATATAAATTATACTATCATAATCGAAAATCTTAAAAATTTATCTACAATACTCCTGACTTCTGCTATGGGTTTTCTCACGTGAAGAGTGAGGGAACTTCCACCCCAGAGGATGTAATCAACCATACTCATTTATTTAATTCTCACACACAAACTCCGTTATTTCCTCCTGGGTTTTCTGTTCCCCAACACACTCTGGGATTTCATATTCCTACATCCAACCTTGCAACCTTCCAAAACCACACCACTCCTCATTCACCTGTTTACTCAACCATAACTTCTTCTATGAGCCACCAAAACACATAATCAAAACTTACCTCATTACTCTTTTCAGCAACATCTATGGAATATATTTCCACCACCTCCTCCTTACTTACACCACCAATTTTAAGGACCAACATCTATGGAGATGTTTAAACCCCACACACTAGATGATGCAGTCAAACTAGCAAAACAGGAAGAAGCTAAGGATACTCATATCCACAAAACTCAAATTCAGAAAACACTTCACATGTTAAGTAATCATATGAGGCCTAGTACCAGCTATGGAAGTAAAGGGAAACCTACTGGACCTGTTAGCGAAAATGGGAAGATAATTAAAACTAGATTGACTCAAGCTGAAGTGGATGAAAGGGAGAAAAGAGGTATTTGTTTTCACTGTGATGATCCTTACTCATTTGGCCATCCATGCAAAGTCAAACTTTATATGCTTATTGGAGAAGAAGATGAGGAAGAGGAGGGGATAAACGAAACAAATGAGCTTATAGATGGAGAAATCTCTCTCAATGCTCTTACCCGGCACCAGTATCGCCCACACTATTAAATTGAAAGGAATGGTCAGAAGGAAGAAAGTTAACATTTTGGTGGATAGTGGATCTACTGACAGCTTTATAGATCCAAAAACTCTCAAACAAATGGGGTTAAGTGCTGAGATGGCAACCTCTTTAGTTGTATCTGTGGCCAATGGAGAGAGGTTAATCAGTGACTCTGTGTGTAAAGGGTTAAAATGCAAGGTCCAAGGACAAGTAATTGAAGCAGATCTGAGGGTGCTAATGTTGGAAGGTTGTGATGCAGTACTTGGAGTCGACTGTCTTAAGCTTCATAATCCTGTAACGTTTGATTTTGAGAAGCTTCAGATCACTATTTCTAAGGGTAAACAAAAGTTGACTTTACAAGGCACCAAGGAAGAAGAAAGCATCAGTATGATAAGTGGCAAGGCCCTCCACAAACTAATTAGAAAGGCAACACATGGAATTAGCGATATTTATTCTTTATGACTGCAAAAGAAGGTGAAGAACTACCTGATCCTAGAGTACAAGAGATACTAATGAATTACAAAGATGTCTTTGAAGAGCCTAAAGGACTTCCACCTACAAGGTCTCATGAACATCAAACACACTTGAAGGAGGGTAGTCAACCAGTGAACTTGAGACCTTATCGAATCCCTCATTTTCTGAAAACTGAAGTAGAGAGACAGATCAAGGAGATGTCGGAAGCAGGGATTATACAAGCAAGCACCAGCCCATATGCATCACCAATCATTCTGGCGGTTCGAAAAAAGGATGGTGGGTGGAGATTATGTGTTGATTATAGAAAGCTTAATGATCTCACCGTAAAAAATAAATACCCCATTCCTTAAATACACGAACTCTTGGATGAGCTTAGACGGGGTAGACGGTTTACGAAATTTGACTTAAGAGCTAGATACCATCAAATTAGAGTATGTCCTTGGGATGTGCATAAAACAGATTTTCGAACTCACCAAGGGTTGTACGAGTTCAAGGTTATGCCTTTCGGATTGACAAACGCTCCGGCCACCTTTCAAGCTCACATAAATGAAGTTTTTCGGAATCAACTAAGGAAGAGTGTGTTGGTCTTTTTTGATATTTTAGTTTATAGCCCAACCTTCGAGTCTCATTTGGAACACTTGCAAGTGGTCCTAAAAATTTTAAGGGAAAACAGGCTTTATGCTAAATGGAGTAAATGTTCTTTTGCCAGGCAACAACTTGAATATTTGGGTCGTTTGTTTTCTGCAGAACCTGAAAAACTTAAGGCAATGATGGAATGGCCTATTCCCTAATCTCTTAAACAATCGAGAGGGTTCTTGTGATTAACGGGATATTACAGAAGATTTGTCAAGAGCTATGGAGAAATCAGTAAACCATTAACCCAACTGCTGAAAAAGGATTCTTTTGTATGGAAGGACCAAGCTACAACAGCCTTCAATAATCTAAAAACTACGATGACCACTACACCTGTTCTTGCTCTTCCTGACTTCAACCAACCTTTTGTTCTTGAAACAGATGCTAGTGGCGTTGGTATTGGTGCAGTTTTAATGCAAGGAGGTCGACCCATATCTTATTTGAGTAAGGGATTAGTCACCAAGCATCAAGGTTTGTCCACATATGAGAAAGAACTATTAGCAATAGTGATGGTTGTTCCGAAATGGAGTTCTTATCTCCAAGGCAATCATTTTATCATCAGGACGGACCATCAAAGCCTAAAATATTTGGGACTACTACAACCACTCCCTATCCCTTAATCAAATTTGGGAAGATATATCGATGGACTTCATTGAAGGACTCCCACACTCTCAAGGGAAAGACATGATTTTGGTTATTATTGATAGATTTCCCAAGTATGGACATTTCATTGCTTTGAATCATCCCATCACTGCAGCTCAATTAGCTCAAGTGTTCTTGGATCAAATATATAGGTTGCATGGTCTGCCAAAGACTATTGTAACTGACAGAGATAGACTATTTGTTAGTAATTTCTGGCAGGAGTTGTTCAAAGCCATTGGCAGAAAATTTACTCTAAAATGTCACTTATTATAATATTGAAGGAGATCTAGATAATAATAAGGACACCAACAAATAAATGTACATATACTCCCTCCATCCCAATTTAAGTGGTTTAGCTATTATAGCGGCACACATTTTTATATTAAATTTATTATACGCTAGATATTTAAAATAAATTTAATTTTTATATGGTATTAATCTTCATGTTCTAAAGTTATATTTGATTGTTTTTATTAAATAAAATAAAATATTTAACATGTATTAAACTATACCTAAAACATATATTAAGCCACTTATTTTAGAACAGATATATAAATAAATATACTATTTTTCATATAATTTGATGATATAGATTCTTTGATTTAACGATTGAAAAACTTTAACACATTAAAATTATATCAAATTTCAACTATTAAGATAAATGTATTTTACAACATTGAATTATATGAACATATGCAAACACTTATTTTTTTCATATTCTATATGTCCAAACGGTTGAAATTACACAAAATAAATCATAATTAAAATAAAAAAGTACATTAAATTTTTTTTAGAAACGATGTAATAAAGCGAATTCAAATTCGTATCGGGTCATACTCATTTGGGGTGAAAGCAAAATATGGAGACTTAGAATGTCTTTTCTTGTCCTTTTTTTCATTTGTAACTAAAAAGAAGAATGTCTTTCTTCTTTTTTTTCTTTTTTTTTGTGTCGAAATGATTTTTAATTCTAGTTTTTTCTATTACATATACAAGTCTTGATACTGCTAATTAATTAAATGAAAATTCAAAATTCATTTATTAAATGAAATTAACATGCAAGAAAATATATCAAACTAGTTACTGCACTACTTTTGACTAGTTCATGTCCACAAAAATGACAAACTCAACTTCATCTCATTTATCAGTATCTTCCCTGAGGTCAACTTCAACCTTACTGTTCCATTGCCTTGAACTTTTGCAGGTCTCAAATCTCCCATATAAACTTCATCTTCTCCTTCTATTGGTGTGTAGATGCTGAAATCTGAACGGTTTGCGCAAATGTGTTTTGTTGCGCCAGATTCTACTATCCAAGTCTTGTCATTGTCTACCATGTTTACTTCGGTCACCACAACAACAATAGCATCTTTGGCAGTCTCCACACATACAATGATATAATCAAGAAAGAGAGATTACGAGAACTGCTTAAACAAAGATCAATATGTCTTAATCTCTCTTGCCACAAGATACTTGGGGGAAGATCAAGAGTTCTTTATCAAGTAAATAAAAAATAGAATGAAAAGGTCTCCCATGCATTCCTATGTTTTCATATCTTATAGTTAAGAATGTTAGTTGGGGGGTAAGAGCTTTACCTTGGGTAAAATTTTAATTATTTCATTCAATTCATCTTTAAAATTTGCTTCCAATCCTGTCCACTTCATCAATCACGAGGCATTGCAAGTTCAAGATATTGATAACAAACATAACCATAATTCAGAAATCGATACCACTTCATGAATTTTCTCTTTATGGCCTCAAACAAGCACCTAAATAATGGCATGTTAAATTTGATAGTGTTATGTTATCTTTTGGTTAATTAATAAAGTTAATAGATGCATATACACTAAATTTAAAGGGGATAAAACTGAAGTCATTATATGTTTATATGTGGATGATCTGTTAATTTTAGGTACATCTTTAGATGCTATATCTGAGACTAAAGCTCTTTTATCTACAAACTTTGACATGAAAGACTTAGGAGAAGCTAATGCCATTTTGGGCATAAAACTGAGTAAAGCAAAGGAAGGCCTAATGATTTCACAAGAACATTTTGTTGAAAAGATTCTCCACAAATTTGATCATTTCAATGTGAAATTATTAACTACTCCTCATGATGCCAGCTTACATCTTGCTAAATGTTAGTGCAATATAAGCACAAGTGTTTGTAGAAGTGCAATATAAGCACAAGTTTGCTCTTCTCAACATAGCTGCAAGTATGTCACATCGAAACTTTATGTGTCAGACTGCTGCATGCTTTGTTGCTACTTTTCTTCCCCTGATCTGTGTGCATTTAATGCGTGAGAGTTCTCATTGGACCACAAACAAACTTCAAGAAATATCTTTCCAGTTGATATTTCTTGCTTCTGTAACACGTTACGTTGATTTCTGTGTAAGAACTAATGACGGGTGTATGATGTCACAACAATCCACTGATTGCCAGCCCTGACAGACTTTGATCAGTGCTTCTGGATCCCCTGATGCTTATTGACTGGATCAGGGCTTCAACATTCACTTGAGTTTCACTCAGTGCTTCTTGATCCTGATGGTTATGACTGACGACATTCACTGATAGCTTCCACTGATGTCATGTTGGTCATTTCCCCTGACGGGTTACCCTGATTGGTTTGCCTAACAATGACATATCCTGAAGTGTTTCCCTGATGAGTTGGTCTGCCTTCATCATACCCTGATGGGTTCCCCTGATGGGTTCCCCCTGATGGGTTCCCCCTGATGGGTTCCCCCTGATGGGTTACCCCTGATGGGTTCCCCTGATGGGTTCTCGTGATGTGTTCCCCTGATGGGTTCCCCTGATGGGTTCCCCTGATGGGTTCCCCCTGACGGGTTCCCCCTGATGGGACTTAATCAACGTAACTTTGATTAGAATTTCTGATGTGCAGAATACTTTGACTGTTTACAAATAGCATCAGACATTCTTCTTCACTTTGTCAAGTCCTTTGAATGTTTCTGTTTTCTGACTTGTCTTGTGAAGTTATTAACCATCCACTGATGAATAAGTGTATCATCAGTGGGTGCAAAACTTGTGCTGATCTTAAGGTTTATAAAATACCTTAAGTATTTACAGTTGCACAATTTATTACATAATCATCATCATCATTTATCTCTAACAATCTCCCCCTATTTATGTTTATCAATTTGATAACCATAAATTCTTAGAAGCACTGATGATGATGTCAAAACCAATACTAAATACATGAAAGAATTTTGAATGAATTAACAAAAGTATTTTTTGTACAAGTATGACCTACATCTATTACAAAAAGAATGTTGTATTTAGACATCAGAATCCCTTTTCCTTTTTGCTGAGACAAAGGGCAATGGATGACTTGATTCAATAGGTTGAGAGTCACTTCCAAGGCCTTGTCTTCTTTGTTTTGGGTTTTGATCAGGAATTCTGAGTCTGTTGTCTACTACTCCTGTCTCCAGCTGCTCTAGTTCCTTCTGAAGAAGCTTTCTGAAGTTGACTATGTTGACATTTCTACTTGTTTCCAAAGCTTCATGGACTGTCTTGATTTCTTGAATGTTGGCTGCAGCAAGTTGTGACCAGTAAAAGGTAATGATCTCCCCCTTTTTATTTTTGAATTGTACTCCCATGGGGCTGGTGATCATTTTAGGATAGACTTTGAATCCCTTTACTGGTGGCACATCCCTTACTGCAGTGTTCCTCTCATCAGCTCTGGTTTCTTCAATCTCTTTCAGTACTCTTTGAATCAGCAGGACTCTAAATTTGATGACATGTTCGTTCTTATGATTTGCAATTTGACTCAGAACATGCATTGCTTCCTCCAGGTTTAGGCCATCAACTTCTTTAATCCTTATACTTTTCTCCTGCCCATCAGTGGATTTATAAAATAACTTTAGTGGACTTTCCAATGCTGTGGGCAGGCTCCTTTCATTGTTGATGACACTCCTCAGCCTGTCGATTATCCCCCTTAAGTCTTTATTAGCCTGTGAGGATCTTGGAATCAGGTTTAGAACCAGTCCTAATTGCTCAGCATCCATTCTCCTGAACCAGTCCATTGTCACATTGAATTCTGATCCATTCTTCAATTGAACTGTAATTAGTTGATCCCTTCTATTGTTGAACCTGACATCTATGCTTTTTATTGAGAACATAAATGTCAGGTTTTTGCGCCTTTCTTTTCTGAGAAATTCAGCTAGAGTGGGTGGACCATATTCTTTGGTAACAGGAGAAGGTGCTTTGTCCTTGGCTTCATCTAACTTCTTTGTAGTGACATTAGGGTCTTTAGATTTATATTGATTTTTATCCCCTGATGCACTTTTAGGGTTCTGTAATCTTCTAGGTTGAGGTTTCCTGGAGGTCCTGGGCCTGACATTCTTCTTCTTCTTCATTTCTTCCTCCTGTTCCCTTGCCATTTCCCTCTCCTCTTCTTTTTGAAGTTGCTGTGCAAAGATTGCATCAGCTTCTACTGGCTTTTTATCTTGAGGGTAGACCAGCTCCATTTTCCCATCAATTATAACTTCAACAGGTGTTGGAAAGTGGGCTGTCTTCATGGCGTCTCCAAGTAGCTTAGGCCCTGATTGAGTGTTGGATGTCTTCTTGGGTTCCTCAATCAGGATGCCTTTGCCTTTGTCCTTGGGTTTTGGAGCAGGAACAGAAGTAGTCACATCCCCTGATGGTTGACTTGATTTCTCAGCAACATCCCCTGACGACTGCTTGGTTGAATTCTCCCCCTTTTTGACAGCATCATCAGTGGGAGTTGAGAGTCGGGATGTGACTTGAAGAAGTTGTTGCATAGTGTCAGCCATGGATTGTTGCAGAGTGTCCATGCTGTTCATTTAAGTAGAAAGATCAGCAAGCTTGTGGTCAACATTGTCAACTTGTTTCTTCATTCGGAGTAGAGTCTGGCTGGTGACCAAAGAGTCGACAACTTGCTGTATATTTTGTAACTTTGTGGAAAATCGTGTATACAATTTTTGGTTTTCTATATCTATTGACTGACCAATCATGATCTGTGACTTTAACATTTTGATCAAGACTGGATCAGTAGTCCTAGCTAACTCTTGCTTCAATAACTGTACAGTATCAGACATTTGGTTCTGTCGAAAGTATAAATCAACTCCAATGAACTGGGAAAAATCATCTTGTGGAGCATCATCTTCATCACTTGCAGAGGAAGAAGTAATATTTACAGTATCTGTGTTTTCTCTCTGTTCTTTATTTACAAGGATCTCATCCTTATCTCTCTCATCCTCTCCTTTTTCTTTGCCATCTAAGGCATCACTCAAATTCTCTCCTTTTTCTTTGCCTACTAAGGCAGTACTCTCTTGCTCTCTTTTTGCCAAAGTCCTCTTAAAGGTTTGACTTTGCCTCTTTGCACTAATTATTTTCTCATTCTCACTCAAAATTGTCCTAGAGGGGCTCCTATGGGCTTGGAAATCATCAACTGTGACCAGTTCAAGTGAAGTATTTATAGGTTCTGGTTCGACAGTTGTGATTAGAGAAGGAGAGGAAGTAAATTGAGTATGTATAATTGGAGAAGTATAGGTTTCTATAGAGGAAGTATATACAATTGGGGGTACATAAAGAGTTATGGCTGTAGTATGTACAGTGAAATTTATGTCCCCTGCTTGATCACTAGTGTTTGTATCAAGTAAAAATGAGTCAATCATGTGAGAATAGTGACTGTCAAACACTGTGTCAGAGAGTGTTGGCTCCTCCACGAATTGAGAATGTGGAGAATCTGATTGTATGACACTTAATGTTTGTGTCATTATATCTGAAGAAATATGGGAACAGAGAAAGAAGGAAGTGGTGTAGATGGGAGTGTTGGCTGAATCACTGAACGAGGAGGTGATTCATCAAAAGATGCTGTAGAAGAATGCTTATGACTCATGTTGATCTTATTAAGAAGCTTTTGAACTACAACATCTGGAGTGGTGTGTGCACTCACTGTGTCAGATTTCTGCAAGTGGCTCTCAGAGACCCTGATGGTAGGTTCATCAGTGTCTATGGTCAGTGTATGTGCCTCACTCAATTGTGTCCTTGGTTGAGGACTATTTTCAATAACTAATCCCTTTTGAGAGGAACTAGTTAGAAATATGTTTAATTCCTTATCAAAGGCTATATCCTGTTAAGAGGATACGCCCTGGTCAGGTTATTGGGTAACACTCGTGGCTCCCGTCTTCTTATTCAATCTCCTCTTATAGCCAATCACTCTCTCTCCTTGCTCCCCCTCAGTTGTTGTGGTAACTTCACTGGGTTTTCTTTTAATCCCAACAGTCTTTTGGGAGACTGTGGGTTGGGCTGTCGAGAGTGGTTGTGAAGAAATTGGTTTTTCTACTTGGGTAGGCAGAGAGGTGGTTGTTTTCTCTGCCATAGTAGATGAAGGTGAAGAATGTACAGTGTTAGAAATAGAAGGTGTAAAATTTACTACATGTATCATATGCGTTGGGAGAGCAAATGATTCAGTTGTTTATGATTTCTTCAGTATTTCTGCAAACAATTTCTTTGTTTGCTTGTATGTCTGTACAGGTATATCATTCTCAAAAGAAAAATTAGTAATTTGATCTTTAGTAATCATGTACAAAAATCTAGCATAATATATTTCAGATTTCCTATTATTAACATTACCTAATTTATTTACTAGATCATCAAAAATTATTTTTCCTATATTTATATTTACATTTTTAATTATTGCGTATGCTATTTTTAATGTTAAAGAGGTAATTACCTCAAAGTTAGAACACTTACCTGAGAACACTTTGGTGATAGTGTCAAAGAGATAAGAAATCTCCCTCTTCACATTCACCCTCTTGAGATCCTTGAACTTTAACACTGCATTGGAAGCAGCGTTGTAGTCCAGTTTCCTCAAGAAATCCAGTAGTTCGGCATCACAGGGTACATCCACCAGTTCTTGAGCAGGTAGCCCCAAAACAGAGTTAAGTCTGGAAGGAGTTATTTTCTCTTTCTTAGACGAAACTTTGAATGAGATACCCTTGACCACATCCGGCTTGGTGGTGGAGTACATAAACTTAGCACTGGTCCACAGTTGTGACAGTGCCTCCCCCGACAATTTTTCATCGGTAAAGATGGCTTTTCTATACTCAGAGTTGAGCAGATAGTTCATCATCGGTTTAAAGCGATCACTTACCTCATCAATGTTAGAGAAGCCCACAAAGTTTGTGGATGGAACTGTCAAGTTCCTCTGGATTTGTTGACGTGCCATGGATGCTTTGAAGATTTGAAGTTCTAGGGTTTCTGTAAAGTCGAGAGAAAAAGACTCTAGCAAATATTAGGTTTAGATTAAGTGTTTGAGGGTTTCAAAAAGTAGGAGAGATAGAGTATTAATACCCGCCTAAAGACATTTGAAAACTTCTCCTGAAAACACGCTATTAGGGAGTCAGTTCAGTTTTTGTGATGACACGTCATCAGTGAGAGAAGAACTTACTGATGAGCTGTCATCACATAACTAACCTAGAATCCCGATGCAGTAAAAAAATTTAAAACTTTACCCTTATAATATACTAAAGTATACACCCTGACCCTGATGCACAAGACGGGCACCCTGACCCTGACACACAGGTCAGATACCTTGAACCTGTCGAGCATGTCGAGCACCCTGACCCTGATGAGCGATCTAAACACCCTGACCCTGATGAGCGAGCCGTGTACCCTGACCCTGATGCGTCCTTAAGGAAGCCCTGACCCTGATGCATCAGTCCAAAACAAAATGCAGAATATACAAGTATATACATATTTACAATTTGAGCACATATAACCACATATCAATTGATTTTATCAAGAACTTATGAAATGAGTTAGAAATACCAAATCTTATGAGTTTGACTCTGACCTTGACGCATAATTCACCATTCCCAGCTCTCCAACAAGATTTGAGAATGTGGCTTCATCAAGAGCTTTGGTGAATATGTCTGCCAGCTGCTGATTTGAAGGTACAAACTGTAATTCAATATTCCCATTCATAACATGTTCCCTGATAAAATGATATCTGATTTCTATGTGCTTAGTTCTGGAATGTTGTACTGGATTTTTAGCAATGGCAATGGCACTAGTGTTATCACACCTTATTGGAATCTTGGAATAGTTCAGACCATAATCCATTAGCTGATTTTTCATCCACAGAATTTGTGCACAGCAACTTCCAGCTGCAATGTATTCAGCTTCAGCAGTAGATGTAGAAATAGAATGCTGCTTTTTGCTGAACCAAGATACAAGCATTCCTCCCAGAAACTGACAGCTTCCTGTTGTACTCTTTCTGTCAATCCTGTATCCTCCAAAGTTAGCATCAGAATATCCTAGTAATTCAAATCCAGACTCATTTGGATACCAAAGTCCCAACTCTGTAGTGCCCTTGATATATCTCAAGATCCTGTTCACTGCAATGAGATGAGATTCCTTTGGGTCAGCTTGATATCTTGCACAAAGACATGTTGCAAACATTATGTCTGGTCTGCTAGCTGTCAGATATAGCAATGATCCAATCATTCCCCTGTAAGTCTTCAAATCAACTTTCTTTCCATTCTTATCAGGGTCAATCTTGGTTGCAGTGGCCATTGGTGACTTTGCTACTTTTGAATCCTCCATATCAAATTTCTTGAGAAGTTCTTTGGCATATTTTGTCTGATGAATGTAGATTCCATCAGAGTTTTGTTTAACTTGTAATCCCAAGAAGTAAGATAATTCACCCATCAAGCTCATTTCATATTTGCTTTGCATGAGTTTGGAGAACTTTTCACACAGTCTTGTGTCAATGGATCCAAAAATGATATCATCAACATAGATTTGAACCAAAATCAGATGACCTTGGTGTTGTCTGAAGAACAAGGTTTTGTCAATGATACCTCTTGAAAATTTGTTTTCCACTAGAAACTTTGACAGTGTATCATACCAAGCTCTAGGTGTTTGCTTCAGTCCATAAAGTGCCTTTTCCAGTTTCTAGACATGATTTGGAAATTTTGCGCATTCAAATCCTGGAGGTTGTTGGACATACACCTCCTGTTCCAATTTCCCATTTAGAAAAGCACTTTTCACATCCATTTGATATACTTTAAAATTTGAATGTGCTGCATAGGCTAAGAAAATTTTTATAGCCTCAAGTCTGGCTACTGGTGCAAAGGTTTCATCAAAATCAATTCCTTCTTCTTGAAGATATCCTTTTGCAACCAGTCTTGCTTTGTTTCTTACAACAATGCCAGCTTCATCCATCTTATTTCTGAATACCCACTTAGTACCTATTATGATCCTATCTTTGGGCTTAGATACAAGCTTCCATACTTGATTCCTTTCAAATTGATTTAGCTCTTCCTACATTGCCAAGATCCAGTCTGCATCTTGAATAGCTTCTTCAAACTTCTTTGGTTCAATTTGAGAAAGAAAACAAGCATATAGGCATTCATTAGATGTTGCTTTCCTGGTCTGCACACTTTTGCTTGGGTCACCAATAATCAAATCTGTTGTGTGACTTCTGGCCCATTTGGGATTGGAAATGCGTCTTGATGAGCTTGCTTGACTATCATCTCCTCCCCCTAAGCCTGTGCTACCAGCTACTGAAAACTCTCCCCCTGAATTAGTGGAAAATTCAAGGTTCAAGTTATCCCATAATGGTGCATGTCCTGATGAATGATCCCTTGATGAAGTATCACCTGATCTGTTGTCCAAGAGATTAACTCTATCTACTGAAGGGGATTTTAAATTGTTTGGATTTACATCAGGAATGGGTAAATTCTCCATTTGTCTGCACTCATCGGCTTTATTCTCTTGATAATCAATATCATCTTCATTTTCAAACCTGAGTTCTTCATGAAAACCAGGGTCTTCAAGCCCAGAAATTTCTTGATCATCAAAAGCTACATTTATAGACTTCATTACCACTTGAAGTCTTTTGTTGTAAACCCTGAAGGCCTTGGATGACAGAGAATAACCTAGAAAAATTACTTCATCAGCTTTTGAATCAAATTTTCCAAAGTTCTCACCAAAGTTCCTCAGAACAAAACATTTGCATCCAAAAACATGGAGGAACTTGATACTTGGCTTTCTCCCTGTCATTATCTCATATGGTGTCTTGTTGTGAGCCTTGTTGATTAGTGATCTATTCTGAGTAAAGCATGCAGTGAAAATTGCTTTAGCCCAAAAATAGGTGGGAATCTTTGCCTCTGCTAGCATTGACCTAGCAGTTTCTATCAGGGTTCTATTTTTCCTTTCCACTACACCATTTTGTTGAGGAGTCCTTGGAGCAGAAAATGTATGTGTTATGCCTTTTTCCACACAAAATCCCTCAACAGCTGCATTCTTGAATTCAGTTCCATTATCAGTTCTCAACATCCTAACCACTGACCCTGATTTTGTTTCCACTTTCTTGATATGGTCAATAATTTGTTGAGATACTTCTGATTTAGCATGCTGAAACTTTACCCAAGTGTACCTGGTGTAGTCATCCACAATGACCATTGCAAATCTTTTCTTTGACACTGACATTATGTTGACAGGGCCAAAGAGATCCATATGTAACAATTGAATTGGATCTTTGATCATAGTGGCTTCCTTGCTGACAAAGGATGATTTCCTTTGCTTCCCTTGTTGATAGGCTGAACATAATCCTTCTTGGATAAACTCTATTTGGGGTAGTCCAGTTACCAATTCTCTCTTCACTAGATCATTAATTGACTTAAAGTTCAGGTGAGAGAGCTTCTTGTGCCATAGTCTGCTTTCATCAGGAGTTGCCTTGCTATAGAAACATGATTCTCCACTTACTGAGTTAAATTCAGCAACATAGAGATCTCCTTTCCTTATCCCTGACAAAACCAGCTTCCCATCACTTTGATTTGAGATTAGGCACTGATCTCCTTTGAAGGAAGTGCTGAATCCTTTGTCACTTAGTTGACTTATGCTTAGCAAATTGTGCTTAAGCCCATCAACCAGTGCTACATTTTCAAATGAGACATTCCCACTTGCTGCTTTGCCATAACCAAGAGTTAGTCCTTTGCTGTTATCACCAAATGAAATTACTGGACCAGCCTTTTCTTGGAATTTTGTGAGCAGGGCTTTGTTTCCTATCATGTGCCTTGAGCAGCCACTATCTAGAAACCAGATTTGACTGCTTTTGACTTTTCCCTGCACACAAGAAAACATTTAAATAGTTTTTGGTACCCAGTGTGTTTTGGGTCCTTTAGGTTTAGTCACAATAATAGATAATACAGCCTTTTCTTTATCAGTGACTTTTGGTTTTGACAAATTTAAAACTTTCTCCTTTTTAGGAGCTTCAATATATGCTTTTGATCTCTCAACAGTTATCTTGCCTTCTTTCTTGGAGGAGCAGGCTTTAACAGTTGGTAAATCATTAGCATATAAAATTGTGCCAGTCAAAATTTGTGGTTTTACTTTGCATTGAAAAGATAAATGTTTACAGTTACCACAATTCCAGCACACTTTTCTAGGGGCTTCATGACTAGAAGAATAATTACTAGTTTTATTAACACCTAGCTTACCATTTCTATTCTTCCTACTTTCCCCTGACAGGCCTTTTTCCCTTGACGGGCTACAACGGCCTAATGCACTCTTTCCCCCTGACGACTGTGTATCCACTGATGCACAGTCTTGTTCTTTCATAATTGGAGGGTTGAGCGTTTTGGCAAGAATAATTTTCTTGCCTCTCCCACCATTAGTGGAAGTTTCATCTACTGGGAAGATATTCCCAGATTCTAGCTTTACTGCTGCCTTAACAAACTTGATAGTTTGAGATGGCGTTTTTCCAAAGCTAGCTGCCATCTCAACCTCAATGGGAGGTTGCTGCATTTGAGTCTCTTCATAGCCCAAACCAGATTTTGGATCAGATTTCTAACTTTTCAAACGATCCTCCAGTTTCCTGCTTGACTCATTCCATCTTTTAATGACTTCCCTTTCTTGACTAAGAAGATTTGATGTCCATTCCTCTCTTTTAATAGCACAGTCGAGAAGATTTTTAGTCGTTGAGAGTTCTTTTTCAAGACTCTCAAGTCTGGAGTTTTCTGATTCTAAAAGAGTGTTCTTAGCAGATAACTGTTCATTTATTTTCTGCACTCTCTCAGTTTCAGCTACAGCACTCCTCAAGGTGTCATAGAGATCCTTTATCTCACAGGCCATTTCCTTAACAGTTTTAACACAATCAGTTTTAGACATGTTAGAGGAAATTTTGAGGCTTACCTGTGAGCTGCTACTATCAGTGGATGAGGCCATAAGGGCTAGGTTGACATACTCTTCCTTTTCTTCCTCATCAGAGTCAGCCCAGTCCTTTCCCTCTGCTATATATGCTTTTCCCTTCTTGTTTGCATTAAGAAGGTCAAAGTATTTCTTCTTGTAGTCCACAAAAGCTTCTTTGTCTCTGGATTCACCATCTTTTGTGGCCTTGCGGCACT
>CM025787.1:20190576-20206298 GCA_014636745.2 Centella asiatica
TTTTTCCTCTATCGTCATTTCATCAGTTGTCTTTGGGACAAGCTTTTTAGGAATACTGACTCCATTAACGACTTCTATAGGATGAGCTTCTTGGGAACGTGAGGTCCTTCTTCTAGAATCTGCAAGTATTCATCATCAATAACTCTAAGATGAACTATTATTCTTTGTCTCCAGAAGAAGTATTTGCCCCTTTCCAACAAGGGGACTTTACTGTTTCCAGCTTTATTGGCCATAGATAATGATCGAGTTTAGCAAGTGAAATCTGCTAAGTGGCTCTGATACGAATTGTTAGTGCAATAAAAGCACAAGTGTTTGTAGAAGGGGGGGGGGGGATGAATACAAACACCTGAAACTTTTCGCTCTTTAAAACTTATAAGGCTTACTGGAAAACAGTTGTAACAAACAGAAAAACTATAAGAAATGAACACACGGATTCAAGTTAAAATAGTTATATTAAAACTTGAGGTTTTTCTGGATATCTGTATAATCACAAATGTGATTTACAGCTACAAATTCTGTGAATAAAGTTCACAGCTTCTCACACTCACTAGCTTCTAATTTTCTTTGAAATATCTCTCTCAAGATCTATTACAAAGCTTCTCTCTAGTGTTTGTGTGCTTCAGTGCTTGTTTGATCTGTTGGATAGATTCAATCTCTGTTATGTTTGTAATGAGAGCTCCGTTGCTTATATATAAATCAGTAGGATGAAATCACGTGCTTGAGATGTGCTGCTCTTCTCAACTTAGATGCAAGTATGTCACATCGAAACTTTATGTGTCAGACTGCTGCATGCTTTGTTGCTACTTTTCTTCCCCTGATCTGTGTGCATTTAATGTGTACGAGTTCTCATTGGACCATAAACAAACTTTAAGAAATATCTTTCCAGTTGATATTTCTTGCTTCTGTAACACGTTACGTTGATTTCCGTGTAAGAACTGATGACGGGTGTATGCTGTCACAACGATCCACTGATTGCCAGTCCTGACAGACTTTGATCAGTGCTTCTGGATCCACTGATGCTTATTGACTGGATCAGGGCTTCAACATTCACTTGAGTTTCACTCAGTGCTTCTTGATCCTGATGGTTATGACTGACGACATTCACTAATGGCTTCCACTGATGTTATGTTGGTCATTTCCCCTGACGGGTTACCCTGATTGGTGTGCCTGACAATGACATATCCTGAAGTGTTTCCCTGATGAGTTGGTCTGCCTTCATCATACCCTGATGGGTTCCCTTGATAGGTTCCCCTGATGGGTTCCCCCTGATGGGTTCCCCCTAATGGGTTCCCCCTGATGGGTTCCCTTGATAGGTTCCCCCTGATGGGTTCCCTTGATGGGTTCCTTCTGATGGGTTCCCCTGATGGGTTCCCCTGATGGGTTCCCCCTGATGGGTTCCCTTATGGGTTCTCCTGATGGGTTTCTCCTGATGGGTTCCCCTGATGGGTTCCCCTGATGGGTTCCCCCTGATGGGACTTAATCAACACGTAACTTTGATTAGAATTTTTGATGTGCGGAATACTTTGACTGTTTACAAATAGCATCAGACATTCTTCTTCACTTTGTCAAGTACTTTGAATGTTTCTGTTTTCTGACTTGTCTTGTGAAGTTATTAACCATTCACTGATGAATAAGTGTATCATCAATGGGTGCAAAACTTGTGCTGATCTTAAGGTTTATAAAATACCTTAAGTATTTACAGTTGCATAATTTATTACATAATCATCATCATCATTTATCTCTAACACTAAACATGAAGATCATGGTGTATCACAGTCTGAGTATGCAAAAGTTTTTGGTAGCTTGATATACTTGATGAACTGTAGTAGACCTGATATAGTTGATGTAGAAAACAAACTAAGTAGGTACACACATAACTCAAATAAGGATCATTGGACTGCCCTTAGTAGAATTTCGAAGTATCTACGAGGTACCTTGGATTATGGTATATTCTACAATGGTACATAAGTTGTACTAGAGGGCTATTCAGATGCCAACAAGATCTCTGATTCAAATGAGACCAAATCCACCAGTGGATATGTTTTCACTTTGGGTGGAGGAGCAATTTCATAGAAATCCTCCAAACAAGCATGTGCAGCTCGCTCCACTATGGAGTCTGAGTTTATAGCCTTTGAGAAGGCCGATGCTAATGCAGAATGACTCAGAAACCTGTTGGAAAATATTCTCTTATGGTATAGACCAGTGCCATTTGTATCAATGCATTGCGATTGTCAGATTGTTATTCAAAGAGCTAAAAACACTACCTATTATGGCAAGAGTAGGCATATTTGCCTAAGGCACAATATTGTGAGACAACTATTAAATGATGGAGTTATGACTCTAGATTTTGAATTGCCAGAGCTGAATCTAGCAGATCCACTGACCAAACCACTTAGCAGAGTGCAACTGCATGTACAACGAGGGGGATGGGACTACTGCTTACCACCAAGATCAACGATGATGGTAATCTAACCTATATGATTGGTAATCCCATGAAGTAGGTTCATATGGGTAATAACATGATCTGGAGGCACTATCAACAATCTATTTTTGCGCCCTCCCTAAGGAGCAGAGTAGTGCATTAATATAGGGATGAAGTTGAGTCTTGAGACTCTTAATATATTCTTATATCTCCGATTGAATGGTATGCTTATGAGAAGCACCTAAGTGAGTGTGAGGTGGGATAGCCTCCATGAGAACAAGGTAGGTATCTGTGGCGGCCCCGAAAATCCCCCAAAGCCGGGCCTCGGACACTATCAACAATTTAGGTGATAGCCCCAAGATCCCTAGGCTGGAACCCCCGAGCCCCGCCAGAAAACAAATATAAAAATCACAACACAATTGAGACAGACACATCATAGCCAAGCATTTACATCAACTGGAAGAAACATATAATCTCAAAACATCATAATAAAATCTTAAGGTTCACTTCTTCTTACAAAACTTCAAAGCTTGGAGATAAACAAGCTACAACAGAAACTAACTTTAAATGGCCCATCTGGCCTTACAACCTAAACATTTCTATGATGGCCTTCCGTTTCACTTTCCCTTTAAAAGCCATCCATAGGAGAGAAATTAAGAAGCTCTCACTATGCCATTTTCTCTTTTCCCTTACTAGGCGACTCGGCTTTCTTGACATAACCTGTAAAACATTTCATAACATTCCACATGAGCATTTACGCTTAGCAAGTATATATTCATAAGCAAAAAGAACAGATATTTCAAAAGCTTTAATATTCATTGAGGTTGGGCGAAGCAATGCCAACACCTCCTGATAAATCAATAAACATGTAACATTCAGGGTTCCCGAGTGATATCAAGGGGTTGACCCTCTTTCAATAAATCATGATTCACCCTCTCTTCATTAGATAATGTATCACCTGACCAGCTTGATTATTATTTGACTTCCTTTAACAATTAAATTTCATCCCAGCTAGTCAGCTTGGTCATTTGATTCCATCATTTGACATACGTAGTCACTTGCAGAAACTAATTAATCTGCAAGGGTCTGATTACCGATGCCTCGGTCTCTCATTCCCTATCATCATTAGCCAGAATACTAGGCGAAAGCATTCAACAGCCCTTTAACTTCCCATATAGATATATCTTCTTGAAAACATTTTCTCATTTTGAATAGACTTGGCGTGCTTGACAATTAAAAGCAGCGACTGCCAGCAACATTGGCGTGCTCAACAAATAAAAGCAGTGATAACCAATAGCGTAACTATATATCCATATGGAAGTTACTCGGGTGTGCATACAAGTTCACGACTTGCACATCTTTATCATCTTTTGGTATGCTAGGGACTTTAAACAACTAGCAAACACCCAATAACACATAGCTCAATAATCAACATCTTTTCACGTACATCGAATCAATGATAGTACGTTACTTAATCATAAAAGAGATCATCATCTTGCATATGCATTAACATCATTCATTTACGTAAATCAAAATAATGATTCTACGTAATCAGTAAGAAAGAAAGTGGAATGAGTATATACTTGCCTTGGTCCTTAGCTAAATTCACTATACTGATTGCAAAAAGGATTCTGTAAAACATCATTGTTGGTATAACATGAGAAATCCACATCTTGAAAGATAAATATGGGAGTATGCAAAATAGGGGATGATCATTAGGAACTGAATTAACCATCAGGGGATTAATCATCAGGGAAATAGTCAAACATCAGTGGCTACTTATTCGTCAGAGACTAACAAATATCTCATCAGAGACTGATGACGTCATCTTAACCCATAGGAGACTAATGCTGACGTCATCATCGAAGACTAATTAACCCATAAGAGACTGATGACGTCATCTTAACCCATAGGAGACTAATGTTGATGTCATCATCGAAGACTAATTAACCCATAAGAGACTGATGACGTCATCTTAACCATAAGAGAGTAATGTTGACATCATCATCGGATACTAATTAACCTATAAGAGACTAATGACGTCATCTTAACCTGTAAGAGACTAAGGCTGACGTCATCATAGGAGACTAATTAACCCATCAAAGACTGATGATGTCATCTTAACCCATAAGAGACTAAGGCTGACGTCATTATAGGAGACTAATTAACCCATAAGAGACTGATGACGTCATCTTAACCCATAAGAGACTAAGGCTGACGTCATCATCGGAGACTAATTAACCCATAAGAGACTGATGACGTCATCTTAACCCATAAGAGACTAAAGCTGACGTCATCATCGGAGACTAATTAACCCATAAGAGACTGTTCGTAGAACTTGTCTCTGCTATAAAAGAAAATCTTTCAAGAACAAGAATGATGCCCAGAAATGAACAAACTCAAACCTAGGATGTAATAAAATCCTACCTGTTATGTGTAAACTTCTTTTCATAAACACAAAACAACATACTCTTTTAAAAGCTTTATTTTTTCCTAAAGACTTAACACACATAGCTACCACTCTCGAATGCCATGCAAAAAAAGAAAAACAAAGGAGAACTTAAGATTCTTACCTCTTGACTTTGATGGAATAGATTCAAAGCTTGTCTGGAAGAAATCTTCCAAAAGAAAGAACTTGAAATTGTATGAAGATGGTAGGTTTAAAGAAGAACTTTAGAAGATAAATTTTTAGAAAAGAGATTAAAATTTTACCTCCAAATGAGGTATTTATAGCAGGCTGAAATTAAGCTTTGAGATAAAATCATTGGTTAATAAAACGGCTACTCATCATGATTCTTAACAGCTAATACATGTAACAAGCAGCTGTTGTCCTTCATGCACATAAGATAGTCACTTAAGCAGCTTACTAATCTAATTAATATACGTACACATGATGTAGTCATAACTACATAAGCTATTAAGTTCTTCATGGGACTTACTAAACTGGACGCTTGGCTCCTTCAAGTAATAACAAATGTTACCAAACATATAAACATAATTTACTTGTCCTTATAATCAACATCCATCAAAATATAACCCTTTAATGAGTCCAAAAATATTTAAACATTCAAAAACATCATATATTAACTATACATGTTAATAAGAAAACAAATATGAGTAAATAAATTATTTATAGATAAACAAAATTTCCAGGTTGTCACATTATCCCTAGAGCACTCGTGATTTTCCAAGAATAGGTGCACGGCCATAAATGTGCCAAATTGCGTAGAACAACCAGTGGTTTGTACTCCTGGCTCACAAAAAAAGGAGGATGTTCATAGAAACTCTTGTTTCACCAAGTCCTGTGAGTCAAGTCTTATATACTTTATGTAGTGGTTCACAGTCCAAAAGACACCAGTACTTATGCACTATGTTCTTTTATTCTTAACCAGACATTCATACTCTCTTTTATCTTTCTGCACCTTTGATATATGTGGAGTATTGTTGGATAATGTTGTAAAATCGTAGTAGAAGTTTGGAGTATATCAAAAGTTTGAAACCCATTGGTTGAATTCATTCCTTGGTGGATAACTACTCTGCATCAGCATATACTGCAACAGTGGTTACTACACCAGCATAAATTAGTTTAGTTGTTGATACTACCTCATCAAAGGATAATACCTCGTCGGAGGGTATTATCTAGTTAGTGAACATCTCCTCTTCAGTAGATATATCCTCTTCAGACGATATTTATTGATCAATCGATATTATCCTCTAATAGTTGTTTTTCAATATTCCCCGATGTATATTATCCGCCGACAGTCTTTTTTAGTTGATATTCATTATCCTCTGATGCCTTTATCAACCTACAACCATTTATCCTTTGATTGGTTTAATGACTTTTTGTTGACCTGGTCACGTCGTATTGAGCTGTTTACATCGCTATTGTTCTGCACATAATTAACCCATTCCTATATCTATTTTATTTACCCGTTAACACGGTCACCCATAACAGATTAATTTGTTGTAATCCATAGTTTATCGATTAATTTTATTATCTCGATTATGAATAAAGATTAATCCGTTCATTATATAAACATAAATTGCATACAACTTTTATGGTATCTTTCTTCTGATACATGCCTAGTTAAAGAAAGTTGAAACTTGTTCTTGAACATTTATCTAGTTTTAGTGTCTAGTTAGATCAGTGAGGATTGTTGAATCTTGGAAGTATATTCTGTTTGAGACCCACGAGTATTGAGAAAATTCTCTAAGGAGGCAGAATATTTCCTTAAAGACAGCGAGTGTCACGCCTCAGTCTAATCAATAATTACTCTGAGTTTTTTCTAAATTACTTATGGTTCTCTTTTGATTGTTTGTCATCTGGTTTTGTTCAATTAATTGAACAACAACTTCAAAAAAGAATAAAGGACAAGAAATCTCTTAGCGCTTGGCAATACGCAGTAGCCTTGCTGCAACCCATCATTAGTGACCTACAATGCCAACAATTGGTCATTCAAATATATAAAATTTGGCTTTCATTGATTTTTCACGCTAAAATTGGACAGTTATATACCTTTCTCCTCCGATCATCCACATCGATGTAGACAAGAGCTGTCTGAAATGATAAGTGTGTAAGATCCTCAACCTGAGAACAAGAAAAATAATATACCAGTTAAAAATGAAAACAATAGGGTAATAAATTCTTAATGGAGAAGAGAAATCATAAGCTTGAAGCTTGAGAACTACCTTTTTAGCTTGTGTAGCAAAGAAAAGAGTTGTTTGCCTGGTCTGCACGTAAGAAATTTACAATGTTATAATCTTTTTACTTAGTAATATCATTTTGAAGAATATTAATTCTAAGATCTGACAACAAAAGTTAAAAATTGGGTAATCTCTTTCAGAACAAATTTGATGGTTACTCTTCAACTGAATAAGAGAAAAACTCGTGCTACTATTTCCAAGCCATAGCTAGAAAAAATTAGTGCAACTACTTATAAAAAAGAATCGATGCTTCGATTTTATGCTTTCACATTATAACTACGCACATATAATGATATAATCAAGAAAGAGAGATTACGAGAACTGCTTAAAGAAAGATCAATATGTCTTAATCTCTCTTGTCATGAGATACTTGGGGGAGGATCGAGAGTTATTCATCAAGTAAATAAAAAAAATAGAATGAAAAGGTCTCCCATGCATTCCCATGTTTTCACATTTTATAGTTAAGAACGTTAGTTGGGGGTAAGAGCTTTACCTTGGGTAAAATTTTAATTATTTGCTTCAATTCATCTTCAAAATTTGCTTCCAATATCCTATCCACTTCATCAATCACGAGGCACTGCAAGTTCAAGAAATTGATAACAAATATAACCATAATTCAAAAATCAATACCACTTCATACATTTTCTATCCACTAAGAAAGAAGAAGAAACTGGTATAGATGAAGTGAATTGAATAGAAAATGAAAGATCAACTAATTTGAGTCAATTCTTATCAACCAAATTAACTCACTTCAATTGAATATCGCCCTTTTCGATAGAAGGATATATTTGGGTACCTTTAGAATTTTGAAGTTGAAGGCTTTGGTGTTCTGCAGATGATCGAGGAGCCTCCCCGGGGTAGCTACCAATAGATATTTAACAGTTCATCTTCTTAATTAGCAATGAAATATGTTTGGTTGAGAAAAGAAAAAGCTGGGTCATGTATTGGAAATCGAGTTGTTCAATAGTCTTGAGGATGGGTTCAGAAATAGCCAACGAAGCAAATAAGTCCCTACTCATTATTCCATTACTTCCCCTTTCCTCCTTCCTCTTATTATTATCTTCTCTCTCCTCATTACTCAATTTTCTCTTCCTCTTCTTCTTTTTTACTTTCTTCGACACAGTGTTCTCGCCGCTTGCACCACCATTGTCGTGGGTTTCATTATCCCCGTGTGTTTCTTCTGGGGTTTGTATGGGAGCTTCTGTCATATTGATTCGTCGTTGATATGCTCAGCACGACGACGGTTATAAAGCAAAGCAAAGGATATTGGTTGATCTGATATCATATATATACTATTCAATGACAGACAGAGTATAGTTTATTCCAAAATTGGACTTTTGTTAGCAAATAAAAAAAGAGACAACAAAAGGTGTTGGACTCTTTGAACTTGAGCCAGTTTCAAAATTGACCAAATTCCTTTTTTTTTTCCTCGACACTTTTGATGAGATTATATTCAATTAATAAAATCTCACAAAAAAAAAAAAACTTAAAGTGTTGTAAGAATTATTCCCTTCGGTTCACAATAATTTTGTCTTTGGTTTTTTGCACCTAAGTTTATATGATGCCTTTTATATGTTAAATTTTTTATTTATATTAATTTTTATATCAAATAGATTGATCTTACATATTAGGTAATATAATACTTAGACTAATTCAGATCTCCAAACATTTAATGTTGCTAACATCTCTCACATTCTTATTTTCTTGTTTCTTCTTGTAGCTCTCTTGTTTAATGTACTTGTTTTCTTACATTGTCGTTCTACAAATGTGACAAACCAACTAGGCCCTCTGATTATGAAAACTATATACCTCATGGATAATCCATATACTAATCGAGATCCATATCCCATTAGGATCACTTTCCAATCTAACTCACTGTCGTCAAACTCATCTTCTTCTTCTTCATCATGTGCCTGATTTGGCATTTGTTTTTCCATATCTTCTCTACATTTCTCTGTCAAAGGAAATCCACACAAGCCCAAGTTACCAAGGTATGAAGTATTTTCAAAAGTTTCAAATTGTGTGCCCTGAGGAATAACTCTAGCAAGATAGTTTTCTGAAAGGTTCAATATAGAAAGAAATGTCAAATGAACCAAATGCCAAGGAATCACACCAGTAAGTTGGTTTGAAGAGAGATCCAATGATACCAGCGAAGACATCTTTCCTAGTGAGGATAAGATATGTTCTGTGAGGCTGGTATGAGATAGATTAAGCAATCCAAGTAACTTAAGATTCCCAATGACAGTTGGAACTTCTCCCTCAAATTTTTTGCTTGATAATTCAATGCTTGTGTAAATATTAAGGATTCTGTTGAGACTTGGTGGAAATAAAACAAGAAATTTTATTTATATAATATATTGAGTACAAGATTATTAGTGTTTCTCTCAATCTCACTCTTGAGAATTCTTTCTCTCCAATGTATCTAGAGTTATGCCCATCCACCCCTTTTATACTAGTCCAAAGGAGGTGGGTATGTTTCTAGGTCTTTCTTCATTAATTGCATTTCTAGATCTTTCCTAATAGATTACAACTCATTACATAGTTCTAATAGGTTCTACATACTTCTTAATTGCATGACAATAAAATGAAAAATCTAGAGAAAAAGATAATTAAAGAAAATTCTAGAAAAGAGGAGAGAGAGAGTCGGTGTATATTTTCAACACTCCCCCTCAACTACTACTCTCTCTTAGTGTTGATCTTGAAACCATGCCAAGCTGCTCCTTGAAACTTTTGAACTTTGTAGTACTCATTCCTTTGGTGAAGATGTCCGTAACTTGGTCTTCCATTTTGATATATTTCATCTCAATATCTCCTTCAAAAACTTTGTCTCGCACGAAGTGATAGTGTACCTCCACATGTTTAGTTCGTGCATGAAATTCTGGATTTTCTGCGAGCCGTATAGCTGACTGATTGTCACAATGTAGTAATATTGGCTCGTCAACTGGCTGATGAAAGTCTTCAAGAAGTTGTAGCAACCATTCACTTTCTTGAGCTATCATTGCTGTTGTTATATACTCTGTATCTTTAGTTGACAATGATACTGTTGGTTGTCTCTTGCTGCACCATGACACAGTTCCCGATCCAAGACTAAATGTATAACCAGTTGTAGGGCGTCTTGTATCATGGTCTCCAGCATAGTCAGCATCACAATGGCCTACGACTTCATATGATGTATTTTTCTTATATAGAATGCCAAAATCAAAAGCTCCTTTGACGTACCTCAATATGCGTCTTACTGCATCCAAGTGAGGTTTTCTCCATAAACTGACTTACTACTCCAACTGCGAACATGATGTTTGGTCTCGTGATTGTTAGATAAATAAGACTTCCAATGAGTTGTCTATACATGGTGGAATCCTCCAATTCACAACCTTCGACTGCGCACGACTTTATATTTGGCTCTATAGGAGTTGAGATAGGCTTGCAGTCAAGCATCCCATATTTTTCAAGTATATCTTTCGCATACTTCTATTGGCATAAGAATATTCCTTCTTTAGTTCGTTCCACCTCGAGGCCCAAAAAGTGTTGTAGTTGTCCAAGCTCTTTTATTTGAAAGTGCACTGATAAATTAGTTCTTATTTCGTTGATCTCCTTTTCGTGATCTCCCGTTATGATCAAGTCATCCACATAAATTAGCACCACAGAGATTTTCTATCCAATGTATTTCACGAACAAACTTGAATCAGATGGTGCAATTGAATAGCTACTTTGCACCAAGAATTCTGCTATCTTCCTGTACCATGCTCGTGGTGCCTGTTTTAATCCATATAGTGTTTTCTTTAGTTTACACACATACTGCAGATGTGTTTTGCTTCGGAGGGGTTCCATGTAGATGCTTCAGTCTAATTCTCCGTGTAAGAATGAATTCTTTACATCCATCTGCCAAAGCTTCCAAGACTTTCTTGCTGCTAGCGCTAGCAAGACTCACACAATAGTGATCTTAGCCACCGGAATGAACGTCTCATCATAATCAAGGCCATACTTTTGAGAGAAACCTCTAGCTACCAACCGAGCTTTATATCTCTCAATTGTGCCATCAGGACGAGTTTTTAACTTATAAACCCATTTACAAGTAATTGGGCGTACCTTTTTAGGTTTAGGAACCAATTCCCATGTCTCGTTTTGTCTTAACGCCTCAATCTAAACATAATTGTACATGATGAACTTAACAGTGATGGTTTTGATGTTTCAGTTCCTCAATGCCCAGTCATCAATATCTTAATCATCTTTAACAAATCTCCCCCTGTCCTTATAAGAATTGCTTTTTGCTCCCCTTTCCTCATCATTCTCCCCCTTTTTAACATCAGCATCTTAATGTTGGAGGGTAGAAATCACCAGTTAGGTTGACTAGTAGGAAGAAATGTTTGAGCTTTGTTTGAAGATCTTTGATTATGAAGTGTTGGAGCTTCATGTTGTATTTTCTTTTATCAATGCTTCAAAAACATTTTGTGAGTACAACTGCACTTGATCTTTGTGTGATCAAATATTATGATATTAAGTATGTTGTTTCATCATCCAATAATATTGTGTTGCTTGCATCCAACCAAACAATCATAAGTTCTTATCTCAGCGTCCTCTGATATTTGATCAAAATTAGGGATCAAATAATAAATGAGCTATAAAGGTAGTGAGTGAAAGAATTTCTCTCTATTCTTTTCTTCAAGGATCTCATCCTTGCTCACACCCTTTCCTTTTACCTGACTTTTATAAGACAGCCTTGCACATTTATTTTCCAAAAAAAAAGTTCGTCTCCGACCGTATAAAAAAAATTCCTTGGGAGATTCCAAGTTAGTTTCCGACACTGTAAAAATTAGTCTCCAACAGTATTATATTAGTCTCTGGTAGGCTAAAAATATTAGTCTTTGATAGTACAAAAATACTAGTCTCCGATGAAGGAAAATGTTGTCAGTCCCCGATGAAGGAAAATGTGGTTAGTCTCCGATGAATAATCTATTAGTCTCTGATGACTAAAGATATTAGTTCTCTAAGAGTTTAGCGATAGCCAACTGAGTTTGGTGCTGACTTAGGTAGTTTGGCGCCGAACAAACTATTCACCGAGGAGTTTGGCATTAAACAATTATCCACCGATGAGTTCAGCGATGACTTATTAAGTTTGGAACTGAACAAATTACCACCCGAATAGTTTGGCGATGAAAAAATTTATCCCCTGATGGTCGAGACCATCCCCTGATAAGCGGAGGTCATCCCCTGATGACCGAGGACCATCCCCTGATGGTCGAAAGCAATCCAATGATGACCAGTCATCCCCTGATGAATACTTATCGACCGATGACCAGTCATCGCCTGGCATGTAAATTGTCCATTGATGAAAAATTATTCCTTGATGGTCATTCCCTGACTGCCATTTTGCAGCCCCTAATGGATCAAAATTTATTTCCTAACGACCCCTTTTATGTCGCGATGACTACCCACTGATGCACAGTTTGTCTACGAAAGTATAAAATATTATTTTCTTAAATTATTTTAAGATGTTTTATTTATTTACTAAACCTCAACGGTTCTTATGTCAAATTTAAGACATTAAAAGTTTGAAGGACATCACATGTGCATTTTTCTTACATCTTTATGAAAGGTATAAATTTCTCATGTTATATGCATATTTTACAGAGTGTCTCACTCACAAGTGAATTGAATTTGATTTTTGCTAAGGACAAGGTACGTATATACTCACTCTACATTCTTTCAATTAATACGTATGATCATTCTTTCTATATGTGTAATGTATCCAATATATTATTATGTCAATACTCACAATTCAATTTCTTCAAAGATAAGTAATGTATGATCTTTGGATCCGATGTATGTTAAAATTTTGTGCTAGAATCAAGCATTCTTTGGACGGATGTTAGCGATTCAAATTCGCTAATGCGCCAATGTAAATCCTATATGGATAGAAAAAGATTAAATTTTTCTCACCCCATACTTGTAAAGTAAAGGCATGTGGGTAACTAAAGGCTAGTGGGTTGAATCTGCCTTGCACCCTGGGCCTAAGAATGATAGGGAATGGAAGTCGAGGCATCGGTGAACGAACCCTCGTAGACAAAAGGTTTCTGCTTAGACCACATATGTCATGATGATGAAGTCAAACGATGAGGCTGGTTGGCCGATATGTCATTTGATGAAGAGATGATGAAGTCAGATAGTTGTCAGGCTAGCCAGGTGATGCATTATTTGATTAAGAGAAGGCAAATGAATGATTCAAGATTTCATTCAAGTAAAGGGGTAATTCCCTCATTATCACTCGGGGACCCTGGAAGTTATTTTTCCTCTAAGTTACTAAGAGGTGCAGACATTGTTTTCGTCCAACCTCATAAACACTTAAGCCAATAGATTATCCATACTTCAAAGCTCACCCTATAATTGATTATATACTTGCGAGTATAAATCTCTCATGTTGCTATTATCTAATGTTTTACAGGATATGGCGAGAAGGCCGAACCATCTTCTAAAGACAAAGCAAGGATGACATAGTGAACACTTCCTAATTGCCCTCTTATGGATGACATTCAGAGGAAGAGTGAAGAGTAAGGCAATTATTGAAATGTTTAGATTGTAAGGCCTGTGTGGGTCCCACATAGACTTCCGTTGTTAGAATTTTATTTTTGGATGAATGTAATAGAGAATACAATTTATTTCTCTTATATAATGATATGCATGTTTGGATGTTTTACTATTCTCTTGTCAATTATTGACGGTGCCCAAAGTCCGGTATGAGATTTTTGGGGCCGTCATAGCTGCAATTCAGACTTGCACAAACTTTTCAAAATATCTTATTCAACAAAGTTGAGCATACCTAGTTCACTTACCAACCGGTTAAAGCTGCTTCTCAGTTGGAACAAAATAAAGTTCCACAATACCATTCATCACATTTTCTCTAATGAAATGGTATCTGATGTCTATGTGCTTTGTTCTAGAGTGTTGCACAAGATTTTCTGTAATGGAAATAGCACTAGTGTTGTCACAATAAATAGGAATTTGATTATACACCATACCATAGTCCATTAGTTGATTAATCATCCATAAAATTTGAGTACAACAACTCTATTAGAGATAAATGATGATGATGATGATTATGTAATAAATTGTGCAACTGTAAATACTTGAGGTATTTTATAAACCTTAAGATTAGCACAAGTTTTGCATCCACTGATGATAAACTTATTCATTAGTGGATGGTCAATAACTTCACAAGACAAGTCAGAAAACAGGAACATTCAAAGGACTTGACAAAGTGAAGAAGAATGTCTGATGCTACTTGTAAGCATTCAAAGTATTCCGCACATCAGAAATTCTAATCAAAGTTACGTTGATTAAGTCCCATCAGGGGAACTCGTCAGGGGAACCCATCAGGGTATGACGAGGGCAGACCAATCCGTCAGTGAAACACTTTAGGACATGTCAGTGTCACGCAAACCCATCAGGGTAACCCGTCAGGGAGAATGACCAACATGACATCAGTGGAAGCCATCAGTGTAAGCCGTCAGTTATAACCATCAGGATCAAGAAGCACTGAGTATAACTCAAGTGAAGGTTGAAGCCCTGATCTAGTCAATAAGCATAATGGGATCCAGAAGCACTGATCAAAGTCCATCAGGGCTGGCAGCCAGTAGATCGTTGTGACAGCTTGCACCCTTCATCAGTTCTTACACGAATATCAACGTAACGTGTTAAAGAAGCAAGAAATATCAACTGGAAAGATATTTCTTGAAGTTTGTTATTGATCCAATGAGAAATCTTTCGCATTAAATGCACACAGATCAGGGGAAGGAAAAAGAAGCAACAAAGCATACAGCAGTCTGACACATAAAGTTTCGATGTGACATACTTGCGGCTAAGTTGAGAAAAGCAGCACGTCTCAAGCACGTGATTTCATCCCACTGATTTAACATATAAGCAACGGAGTTCTCATAATAAAAGTACGACAATTGATTGAATCTATCCAACAGATCAAACAAGCAGTGAAGCACACAAACACTAGAGAGAAGCTTTGTAATAGATCTTGAGAGAGATATTTCAAAGAAAATTAGAAGCTAGTGAGTGTGAGAAGCTGTGAACTTTACTCACAGAATTTGTAGCTGTAAATCACATTTGTGATTATACAGATTTCCAGAAAAACCTCAAGTTTTAATATAACTATTTTAACTTGAATTTGCGTGTTCATTTCATATTGTTTTTCTGTTTGTTACAACTGTTTTCAGTAAGCCTTATAAGTTTTATAGAGCGAAAAGTTTCAGGTGTTTGTATTCATCCCCTCCTTCTACAAACACTTGTGCTTTTATTGCACTAACAATTTGTATCAGAGCCACTTAGCAGATTTCACTTGCTAAACTCGATCATTATCTATGGCCAATAAAGCTGGAAACAGTAAAGTCCCCTTGTTGGAAAGGGGCAAATACTTCTTCTGGAGACAAAGAATGATAGTTCATCTTAGAGTTATTGATGATGAATACTTGCAGATTCTGGAAGAAGGACCTCACGTTCCCAAGAAGCTCATCCTATAGAAGTCGTTAATGGAGTCAGTATTCCTGAAAAGCTTGTCCCAAAGACAACTGATGAAATGACGATAGAGGAAAAA
>CM025787.1:20242886-20260145 GCA_014636745.2 Centella asiatica
TCAGACATTCTTCTCCACGAAGCCAAGCCCTTCAAATGTTCCATTTTTTGACTTGTCTTGTGAAGAACTAAATCATCCACTGATGGATATTATTATGATCAGCGGATGCAAAACTTGTGCTTATTTCAAGGTTTATACAACACCTCGAGTATTTACAATTTGCACAAATTATTACTAAACCATCATCATCAGTGTTTAACCTTAATATCAGTAGTCCTAGCTAATTCCTGCTTCAATAACTGTACAGTATCAGACATTTGGTTCTGTCTAAAGTATAAATCAGCTCCGATGAACTGGGAAAAATCATCTTGTGAAGCATCATCTTCATCACTTGCTGAAGAAGAAGTAATATTTACAGTATCAGTGTTTTCTCTCTGTTCTTTATTTACAAGGATCTCATCCTTATCTCTCTCATCCTCTCCTTTTTCTGTACCTTCTAAGGCATCACTCATATCCTCTCCTTTTTCATTGCCTACTAAGGCAGTACTCTCTTCCTCTCCTTTTGCCAAAATCCTCTCAGGGGTTTGACTTTGCCTCTTTTCACTATATATTCTCTCAGCCTCACTCAAAATTGTCCTAGAAGGGCTCCTATTGGCTTGGAGATCAGTTATTGTGGCCAGTTCAAGTAAGGTATGTACAGGTTCTGGTTCCACAACAGTGATAGGAGAAGGATTGGAAGAAGAATGTGTATGTACAATTGGAGAAGTGTATGTTTCTGTATGGGATGTATATACAATTGGGGGTACATAAAGTGTTATTGTTGTAGTATGTACAGTGGAGTTTATGTCCCCTGATTGATCATCAGTGTTTGTATCAAGTAAAAATGAGTCCACCATGTGAGAGTGGTGACTATCAAACACTGTGTCAGAGAGTGTTGGCTCCTCCACGAATTGAGAATGTGGAGAATCTGATTGTATGACACTTAATGTTTGTGTCATTATATCTGAAGAAATTTGAGGAACAGAGAAAGAAGGAAGTGGTGTAGATGGGAGTGTTGGCTGAATCACTGAACGAGGAGGTGATTCATCAAAAGATGTTGTAGAAGAATGCTGATGACTCATGTGGATCTTATTGAGAAGCTTCTGAGCTACAACATCTTGAGTGGTGTGTGCACTCATTGTGTCAGATTTCTGCAAGTGGCTCTCAGAGACCCTGATGGTAAGTTCATCAGTGTCTATGGTCAGTGTATGTGCCTCACTCATCTGTGTCCTTGGTTGAGGACTATTTTCAATAACTAATTCCTTTTGAGAGGAAATAGTTAGAAATATGTTTAATTCCTTATCAAAAGCAGCATCCTTTTGAGAGGATACTGCCAGGTCAGGCTTTTGGGTAACACTCGTGGCTCCCTTCTTCTTCTTCAATCTTCTCCTATAGCCAATCACTCTCTCTCCTTGCTCCCCCTCAGTTGATGTGGTTCTTTTAATCCCAACAGTTTTTTGGGAGACTGTGGGTTGGGCTATTGAGAGTGGTTGTGAAGAAATTGGTTATTCTACTTGGGTAGGCAGAGAGGTGGTTGTTTTCTCTGCCATAGTAGATGAAGGTGAAGAATGTACAATGTGAGAAGTGGAAGGAGAAGAATTTACTACATGTACCATGTGCTGTGGAAGTGCAAATGGTTCGGCTATATAGGACTTCTTTATTATTTCTGCAAACAATTTCTTTGTTTGCTTGTATATCTGTACAGGTATATCATTCTCAGAAGAAAAGTTAAAAATCTGATCTTTAATAATCATAAACAAAAATCTAGAATAGTATACTTCAGTTTTCCTATTATTAAAATTACCTAATTTATTTACAAGGTCATCAAAAATTATTTTACTTATATTTATATTTACATTTTTGATTATTGCGTATGTTATTTTTAAAGTTAAAGAAGTAATGACTTCAAAGTTAGAACACTTACCTGAGAACACCTTAGTGATGGTGTCGAAAAGGTAAGAAATCTCTCTCTTCACGTTCACCCTCTTGAGGTCCTTGAACTTTAACACTGCGTTGGGAGCAGCGCTATAGCCCAGTTCCCTCAAGAAATCCAGGAGTTCCGCATCACTGGGTACTTCCACTAGGTCTTGATTAGGTAGTCCCAAAGCAGAGTTAATTCTAGATGGGGTTATTTTCCCTTTCTCAGAAGAAACTCTGAATAAGATTCCCTTGACCATATCAGTGCATGTGGTGGAGCACATGAACTTGGCGCTTGTCCAAAGTTGAGACAATGCCTCCCCCGATATTTCGTCATCGGTAAAGATTGCTTTCTTATAATCAGAAGTGAGTAGATAATTCATCATAGGTTTAAAGCAGTCATTTACCTCGTTAATATTAGAGAAGCCCACATAGTTTGTAGGTGGGACTGTCAGGTTCCTTGGAATTTCTTGGCGTGCCATTGATGCTTGATAGCTTTGGAGAACTAGGATTTCTGCGAAAAAAGAGAGAGAGAAAGAGAAACAAAAACTCGAGCAAATATCAGAAAAAGATTAAATGTGTTAAGGAGTTTTAACAAGTAGGAGAGATAGAGTATTAATACTCGTCTGTTGACGTTTGAAAACTGCTCCTTTAAACACGCTATCAGGGTGTTAGTTCAGTTTCAGTGATGACACATCATCATGAGATAAGAGCTTAATGATGAGTTGTCATTACTTAACTGAGCGTGATTCCCGGAGTGGTTAAAACATTTAAACTTACCCTGAAGTTTACCATATTTACATACCCTGACCCTGATGCATAAGTCGGACTTCCTCACCCTGACGCGTGAGTCGGACACCTTGACCCTGACGTACTAGTCGGACACCCTGACCCTGACGTACGAGTCGGACACCCTGACCCTGACGTACGAGTCGGACACCCTGACCCTGATGCGTCCTATTGGAGGCCCTGACCCTGATGCATCAGTTCAAAAAGAAAAACACCAAACAAACAAAAATATAGTATGTACAAGTATATATTTACACATTTACATACACCAAACATATATAATCACATATTAATTGTTTTTATCAGAAACTTATGAAATGAGTTAGAAATACCAGAACTTAGTAGTTTGACCCTGACCCTGACGAATAATTCACCATGCCCAGCTCTCCCACAAGTTTTGAGAAAGTGGCTTCATCAAGAGCTTTGGTGAATATATCTGCCAGCTGCTTGTTGGACGGTACAAATTGTAGTTCAATATTTTCATTCATGACATGCTCCTTGATAAAATGATATCTGATATGCTTGGTTCTGGAATGTTGTACTGGATTTTCAGCAATGGCAATGGCACTAGTGTTATCACACCTTATTGGAATCTTGGTATAGTTCAGGCCATAATCCATCAGCTGATTCTTCATCCATAGAATTTGTGCACAACAACTTCCAGCTGTGATGTATTCAGCTTCTGCAGTAGATGTAGATATTGAATTCTGCTTCTTGCTGAACCAAGATACAAGCCTTTCTCCCAGAAATTGACAGCTTCCTGTAGTACTCTTTCTGTCAATCCTGCATCCTCCAAAGTCAACATCAGAATATCCTAGCAATTCAAATCCTGATTCCTTTGGATACCAAAGTCCCAACTCTGTAGTGCCTTTAATATATCTCAAGATCCTCTTCACTGCAATGAGATGAGATTCCTTTGGGTCAGCTTGATATCTTGCACAAAGACATGTTACAAACATTATGTCTGGCCTGCTTGCTGTTAGATACAACAAAGATCTAATCATTCCCCTGTAAGTCTTCAGGTCTACTTTCTTTCCATTCTTATCAGGGTCAATTTTAGTTGTAGTGGCCATAGGTGTCTTTGCTACTTTGGAGTCCTCCATATCAAATTTCTTGAGAAGCTCTAAGGCATATTTTGTCTGATGAATGTAAATTCCATCAGTGACTTGCTTCACTTGTAATCCCAAGAAATAAGACAACTCACCCATCAAGCTCATTTCATACTTGCTTTGCATGAGTTTGGAGAACTTTTCACACAGTCTTGTGTCAGTGGATCCAAAAATAATATCATCAACATAAATTTGAACCAAAATCAGATGACCTTGGTGTTGTCTGAAGAACAATGTTTTGTCAATGATACCTCTTGAAAATTTGTTTTCCACCAAAAACTTTGACAGTGTATCATACCAAGCTCTAGGTGCTTGCTTCAGTCCATAAAGTGCCTTTTCCAGTTTGTAGACATGATTTGGAAACTTTGAGCATTCAAATCCAGGAGGTTGTTGGACATACACCTCCTGTTCCAACTTTCCATTTAGAAAAGCACTTTTCACATCCATTTGATAGACTTTAAAATTCGAATGTGCTATATAGGCTAAGAAAATTCTTATAGCCTCAAGTCTGGCTACTGGTGCAAAGGTCTCATCAATGTCAATCCCTTCTTCTTGAAGATATCCTTTTGCAACCAGTCTTGCTTTATTTCTTACAACAATGCCAGCTTCATCCATCTTATTTCTGAATACCCACTTGGTACCTATTATGATTCTGTTTTTAGGTTTAGCTACAAGCTTCCAAACTTGGTTTCTCTCAAATTGATTTAGCTCTTCCTGCATGTCCAAGACCCAATCTGCATCTTGAATAGCTTCTTCAAACTTCTTTTGTTCAATTTGAGAAAGAAAGCAAGCATATAGGCATTCATTAGATGTTGCCCTCCTGGTTTGCACTTTCTTACTTGGGTCACCAATAATCAGATCTGATGTGTGACTCCTAGCCCATTTATGATTAGAAATGTGTCTTGATTAACTTGCTTGACTATCATTTCCTCCTCCTAAGTCTGTGCTCCCAGCTTCTGTAAACTCTCCCCCTAAATTAGTGGATAATTCAAGGTTCAAGTTATCACCTGATGTTGCATGTCCTGATGAATGATCCCCTGATGAAGTATCTCTTAATCTGTTGTCCAGAAGATTGACTCTATTTGCTGATTGGGCTTCTACAAAATGTGGATTGACATCAGGAATAGATAAGTTATCCATTTGTCTGCACACATCGGCTTCAGTCTCTTGATAATCATCTTCATATTCATTTTCAAATTTCAGTTCTTCATGAAAACCAGGGTCTTCAAGTCCAGAAATCTGTTGATCATCAAAAGCTACATTTATAGACTGCATAACCACTTGAAGTCTTTTGTTGTAAACCCTGAAGGCCTTGGATGACAGAGAATAACCTAGGAAAATTGCGTCATCAGCTTTAGGATCAAATTTTCCTAAGTTCTCACCAAAATTCCTCAGAACAAAACATTTGCATCCAAAAACATGAAGAAACTTGATGCTTGGCTTTCTCCCTGTCATTAGCTCATATGGTGTCTTGTTGTGAGCCTTGTTGATTAGAGATCTATTCTGAGTAAAGCAAGCAGTGGAAATTGCTTCAGCCCAAAAATAGGTGGGAATCTTTGCCTCTGCTAGCATTGACCTAGCAGCTTCTATCAGGGTTCTATTTTTCCTTTCTACTACACCATTCTATTGAGGAGTCCTTGGAGCAGAAAATGTATGATTTATGCCTTTCTCCACACAAAATCCCTCAACAGCTGCATTCTTGAATTCAGTTCCATTATCTGTCCTCAACATTCTAACCACTGACCCTGATTCTGTTTCCACTTTCTTGATGTGGTCAATAATTTGTTGAAGCACTTCTGATTTAGCGTGCTGAAACTTAACCCATGTGTATCTGGTGTAGTCATCCACAATGACCATTGCAAACCTTTTCTTTGACACTGACATAATGTTGACAGGGCCAAAAAGATCCATATGTAGCAATTGAATTGGATCCTTGATCATGGTGGCTTCCTTGTTGACAAAGGATGATTTCCTTTGCTTCCCTTGTTGACAAGCTGAACATAATCCTTCTTTGATAAACTCCATTTGGGGTAGTCCAGTTGTCAACTCTCTCTTCACTAGATCATTGATTAACTTGAAGTTCAGGTGAGAGAGCTTCTTGTGCCATAGTCTGCTTTCATTAGGAGTTGCCTTGATGTAGAAACATGATTCTCCATTTATTGAATTAAAATCAGCAATATAGAGATCTCCTTTTCTTATCCCTGACAAAACCAGCTTCTCATCACTTTCATTTGAGATTAGGCACTGATCTCCTTTGAAGGAAGTGATGAATCCTTTATCACATAGTTGACTTATGCTTAGCAAATTGTGCTTGAGCCCATCAACCAGTGCTACATTTTCAAATGAGACATTCCCACTTGCTGCTTTGCCATAACCAAGAGTTAGTCCTTTGCTGTTATCACCAAATGAAATTACTGGACCAGCATTTTCTTGGAATTCTGTGAGCAGGGCTTTGTTTCCTGTCATGTGCCTTGAGCAGCCACTATCTAGAAACCAAATTTGACTGCTTTTGACCTTTCCCTGCACATAAAAAAAACATTTAAATTATTTTTGGTACCCAATTGGTTTTGGGTCCTCTTGGTTTAGTCACAGTTGTAGATAACACAGCCTTTTCTTTATTAGTGACTTTTGGTTTTGGCAAATTAAAAACTTTCTCCTTTCTAGGAGCTTCAACATATGCTTTTGATTTCTCAACAACAGATTTGCTTTTACTCTTAGAAGAGTCAGCTTTAGCTGTTGGTAAATCATCATCATATAAAATAGTGCCTGTCAAAATTTGTGGTTTTTCTTTGCATTGAAAAGATAGATGATTACATTTACCACAATTCCAACACACTTTTCTAAGGGCTTCATGAGTAGAAGTGTGAATGCTAGCCTTATTAATACCTAGCTTACCATTTCTATTCTTTTTACCTTCCCCTGACAGACCTTTTTCCCTTGATGGGCTACAATGGCCTGATGCACTCTTTCCCCCTGATGACTGTGAATCCACTGATGCACAGTCTAGTTGTTTTCTAACTGGAAGTTTGAGTGCTTTGACAAGAATATGTTTCTTGTCTCTCCCACAACTAGTGGAAGCTTCACTATTTGGGAAAACATTCCCTTTTTCTAACTTGGTTGCTGCCTTTACAAACTTGATTGGTTGTATTGGCCTTTTTCCAAATCTAGCTGCATTCATAACCTTAATGGGAGGTTGCTGCACTAGAGTCTCCTCGTAGCCTAAACCAGATTTTGGATCAGATTTTTGATTATTTAGTTGATCCTCCAGTTTCTTGCCAGACTCACTCCATCTCTTAATAACTTCCCTTTCTTGACTAAGAAGATTTGAGGTCCATTCCTCTATTTTTATAGCACAGTCAAGAAGATTTTTAGTCCTTGAGAGTTCCTTTTCAAGATTCTCAAGTCTAGAGAGCTCTGATTCTAAAAAGGTGTTTCTTGCAGTCAACTGATCGTTTATTTTATGCACTCTTTCAGTTTCAGTCACAACACTCCTTAGGGTGTCATAGAGATCCTTTATCTCACAGGCCATTTCCTTAACAGTTTTAATACAATCAGTTTTAGACATGTTAGAGGAAACTTCGAGACTTACCTGTGAGCTATTGTTGTTTGTGGAAGAGGCCATCAAGGTTTGATAGATCGTTGTTAGTACGTGTAATCTGCTAAGTGGCTCTGATACCAATTGTTAGAGTAAAATAAGCTCAAGTGTTTGTAGAAGGGGGGGGGGGATGAATACAAACACTCAAAACTTTTTCCCTCTGTTGAACTTAGATAGCTCCTTCCAGAAATAGCAAGATAATAGAAAAACAGTGAAATAATAACACTCAGATTCAAGTTAAAATAGTCGTATTATAACTTGGTGTTTTTCTAGAAATCTGTAATATCACAAATGTGAATTACTAGCTACAATTTCTGTGAATGAAATTCACAGCTTCTCACACTCACTAGCTACAAAGATTTCTCTCTGACAATAAATCTCTCAAGAAATATTACAGAGCTTCTTAGTGTTTTTGTGTGCTTCTATTCGTCTCTACTTTTCATCAATGAAAACTCCTTTATATATGTAAATCAGTGGTTGAAAATCACGTGCTTGAGACGTGCTGCCTTTTTCAACTTAGCCGCAAGTATGTCACATCACTGCCTAATGTGTCAGACTGATGCATGCTTTGTTGCTTCTTTTTCTTCCCCTAATCTGTATGCATTTAATGCGCAAGAGTTCTCATTGGATGGATACAGACTTCAAGAAATATCTTTCCAGTTGATATCTCTTGCTTCTGTTCAAGTTACATTGATTTTCGTGTATATGCTGATGACGGATGTATGCTGTCATAACGATTCACTGATGGTCAACCCTGATGGATCTTGATCAGTGCTTCGGGACCCCTTGATGCTTATTGACTGGATCAGGGCTTCGTTCTTCACTTGAGATTTACTCAGTGCTTCTTGATCCTGATGGTTATGACTGATTGCATACATTCATGGCTTCCACTGATGTCATGTTTGACCAATCCCCCCCGACAAGTTACCCTGATGAATTGGCCTGACACTGACATATCTTGAAGTGTCCCCCTGATGGGTTGGTCTGCCTTCGTCATCCCCTGATAGTTCCCCTGACTGGTTCCCTTGACGAGCTCCCCCTGACTGGTTCCCCTGACGAGCTCCCCCTGACGGGTTCCCCTAACGAGCTCCCCCTGACAGGTTCACCCTGATGGTATGAAATCAACGTAACTCTTTTTAGAATTTCTGATGTGCATAATACTTTGACTGTTTGAGTAACATCAGACATTCTTCTCCACGAAGCCAAGCCCTTCAAATGTTCCATTTTCTGACTTGTCTTGTGAAGAACTAAATCATCCACCGATGGATATTATTATGATCAGCGGATGCAAAACTTGTGCTTATTTCAAGGTTTATACAACACCTCGAGTATTTACAATTTGCACAACTTATTACTAAACCATCATCATCAGTGTTTAACCTTAACATCAAACATATAAGATGAGTTTATATTGTAATTAAGACTAGCTTATATAATTTTTAATGAATAAAAACATACTACTAAAATAATAACTAATAATTATATATATAATTTATAAATAATATAAATTATTAAATTATTTTTATTGATATTATTTTATATAGATTAACTTACAAAACAATATTTATAACAAACAAAAAGTAATTTTATATTTAAGAAACTTAAGAAAATATGTTATTTTGCCAAAAGACTCAAAATTATGTAAAATTTGAGTTACATATTTATAAAAATTTAATTTAAGAGTAATTTTAAGTGAGTTATTCAAATAGTAATGTTTAAACAGGTTATTCGTGTAGTAATGTGTAAATAGGTTGTTTGGGTTATCTGAGTTATTCAGGTTATATGGATTATTCGTGTTATATGAGTTATTCGGGTTATATGGGTTATTCGGGCTATCTGGGTTAACCGTATTATTCGTGTCGTGTCGTGTTCAGGTTTTAAGTTTTGACCCATTTATTAATCGTGTCGTTATATGGGTCGACCCGACATAAACACGACCCACCAACCCATTTTGTCACCCCTAGGTGATACAATATAATATACTCCATATTTTATATTAAATTATACATTAAATTTTATAATATATATATTCATGTATATACGTATTTATGCATGTATGTATAGTACAATATAATATTAAAGAACATTATTATATATGCGGTATAATATATGTTATATATCATAATTTTAATATATATTCATACTTGTAATATTATAAATCTGTATAGTAAGAAATTTGTTGAATGTCGTTAAGAGGTGTTCGGGGATGATGTTGATTACTAACATCGGCTCCTGATGTCTACCAGATGTAATGGCCAAAATAAGAGATCAAGATTTGATGGTCCAAATTAGTTCAACCTTTACTTTTAGTTCTCTTTGTACTTTTTTTTTTTTGTTAAATTAAGTGCAACATAAAAGAGGAAAAAATTACAAAAGTAATGAGAGGCATGCCCCCTGACCTGCTAGAACAAACAGACTCTAGGTAGGATAATAACCGATAGTACAAACAATAGGGCGGATAGGGCATCCCTTGATGCTAGCATATCCTAAAAAGACAATAATAGAGCCGATAGGAATCCCCTGATGGCTAGGTAGCCATTCCTTGACAGGCAGAGGGCATCGCCTGACGTGAATAATCATCCCCTGATGGTTTAAAGCATTCCCTGATGCACGCGAGACTTCCCCTGACGCGAGCAAACCAACCCCTGATACAGGTAGACACGAACTTGCATCCCCTAACATTGGGTCGGTGCCAGTTCTCGACTAACTTAAATATCCCCTGACTCTTGGCATCATAACCCCTGACGTGATCAGCGTATCCCCTGACAACCAATCTACGAATCCTAGATAGACAGGCAACATCCCCTAACATGGGAAGGGATATCCCCTGATAGTCATTGTTTATCCCCTGAAGTAGTCCAAACATCCCCTGACATGGCAAGATTACCCCTGACATCCAAGGTATTAATGACAGGGTATCCCCCGATGCAATGTGACATCTTCTGAAGCAAAGTACATTTTCTGACCCAGAGCACCCCAAAGCACCCCAACTGAGTTTCATTGACCATATGTTAAATTTGAGCAGTCCCTGAGAGTGACCAGTACCGGTAACAGGGAAAAAGATTGTTAAGTTTGTGGAATTTTCGAGAGCTATGCAATTTACTTTTAACTATATTTACACAATCAGATGCCAAACAACTTCCAAAAATAGGGGTTCCCTAATGTAACCTAGAGTTCCTCTCGCACCAGATCTAGACGTAGACAGAGAAAACAAGTCGTTTAAAGTAGGACCAAAATTTTTGATTTATGTCCAGAAGACAGTCGCCTAGAACTAGATCCCAATCTGTCCATGGAAGGTTCCTACCCATAAGGTGCAATAGCTCGCCCAAAATCTTACAAGAATAACTGCAAGAAAAAAACAAATGATGCATTGATTCATCAGAAGATTTGCACAAAGAGCAAGGAAGAACAGATCGTGGAAGGAGCCGATTATGGAGACCCAACTAGAGAATGAAGGAGAAGCGAGGAATATGCAGTGGGTGCCAAGCTATCTCCCAGATAGGATTTTGGGGGCTCCTAAGCCTAATGGATTCCCATATGTGGCTGACTTTGACTGTGTTGATGTCGCATCCACTCCAGGAAATGTTGTTTGAGCAGTTTTGGTCAATAGGAATTGCAGAAATCTTATGTTTAAAATTGAGGACAGACACAAGGTAGTTCGCTGGAAGGCACCAATGGTCACCAGAGATGATGGAACTTACATGGGAATTGAAATCAATTTGTAATTCTTGGACTAGTAGGTCAGTTGGCTTGTAACATAAAGGAGTCATATCACACCATGGGTCTTGCCATAACAGGAAAGTGTTGCCATTTCTGAGATTATATTTTAGGAAATTGAGAGCCAGAGGGCGTAAGTTAAGAATTTTTTGCCAACTCAATGAGCAGATAAGGAACTTTTGAGGTCCAAAACTTGAATTTCTCCAGGAGAGTACTTTGAGCCCACTCTACCCAAAGGTTTGTGGAATGAGGATTAATTAGGGAAAGGAAGAAGATGAATCTATTGGGCTTTGTTCCATTCCTCCACCTTTTTAATACCAAGCCCTCCTTCCTTGAAAGGGAGGGAAACAGTAGAGTAGGCTATCCAGGTAGAGCTAGATCCGTTCCAGAGAAAGGCCATAAGAAGTTTGTCAATTTTTCTCGCAACAAACTTTGGAGAGAGGAACATTCTGCTCTAGTAGGATTGGATAACAAAAAGAACCGAGCAAATAAGTTGTCTTCTACCTGCAAATGATACAAACCTTTTAGTCTAGAAATTTATTTTCTTGGTGATCAGCTGGATAAAGGGTTCGCAATCAGAGGCAAAAAGCTTTTTGGAGATGAGCGGGACACCAAGGAACTTGATTGGCTCGTTTATGACTTGCATTTGAGATAGAGCCAGGATCTCATGCAGATATTCAGACTTAACATTTGAGTAGAATAATTGACTTTTGGTTGAATTCCTTTGAAGACCTTAGAGGGAGGAGAACATATCCAAAACATGGAGGAGGGTTTTGACTGATGATACATCACCTTTGTAGAAAAGCATGAGATCATTGGCAAAAATGAGGTGGGAAATTGTCCCAGCTCTCTAGTGATGATAGAAAAGAGGATCTGTAGTTTCCTTAGTCAAGATCATGTTGAGCACCTCTATGACAATAACAAATAAGTAGGGAGAAAGAGGGTCTCCTTGGCGTATCCCCCATTTACCTTGGAAGTAGCCACACAGGGAGCCATTGACTTTAATAGAGAACATGGCAGTAGAAATACACGATTTTATCTAGTCTACAAATTGAAGAGGAAAGTTCATCAGCTGCAAGGTATCAAAAAGAAAATCCCATCTGACCGAGTCGAAAGCTTTACGAAGGTCAATTTTTAAAGCACATCTAGGGGGCCCAGCTTCCCTGTGATAACCTCTCAATAATTCTTGAGCAATAAGGATATTGTCTCCAATTTTTCTACCCTTGACAAAAGCAGCTTGTTCTGGAGAAATTAAGTTTGGAAGGACCAATTGTATTCGATTCACCAGAATCTTGGAGATACACTTGTAAAGAGTGTTATAGCAAGAGATAGGTCTGAAGTTGCCCATAACAGCTGGATTTTGAACTTTTGGGGCTAGATCAATAGCAGTAGCATTAACTTCTCTAAGCATCGTACCATTATTAAAGAAATGAAGGACAACTTTTGTAAAGTTATCTCTAACAGTGTCCCAAGTGTGTAGGAAGAAGTTAACATTAAAACCATCAGGTCCAGGGGCTTTGTTCCTTTTCATACTCTTTAGAGTGCTAAAGACCTCATTGGCAGAGATGGGGTTAATCAGCTGGTGGGCTAGGTCCAGTGGCAGGGATTTATTTATGTACCTTTGAAGATTCTTTTTCCCTGTGTAATGGCCAAGGGAGAAACCTAACAGCTCTTTGTAGTAGTTCACTACCTCTCTCTTAATATCATCTTGGTTGTAGAAAGAGTTGTTAGTATTATCATTAAGCGTGAGGATTTTGTTTTGGTTCCATCTGTTATGCAACTGAGCAAAGAAAAATTTTGAGTTCCTATCCTCGTAATCAAGCCATTGAACTCTAGATTTTTGCCTTAGGATTCTTTCCTCATTAACCATAGCGTCCTCAAGAGCTGCGAGAAGGGCCTTTTCAGTATCAATATTTGACTGGTTGATATCCGCGGGGGAATGTTGTAAATGCAGTTGGAAGTCAAGGAGGTCCTTCCTTGCCTTAACTGAAGAAATCGAGTTCTTACGATGGTCGGAGTTTAATTTGATCAACCCTTTCTTGGTGATTCTCAATTTTTCAGCAAGAACAAACATAGGGGACCCCTGGACTCTGGCATTCTAGGCCTCGGACACCACAGTACTAAATCCCTCCAAATCCAGCAAGTAATTAAAGAATTGAAAAGGCTTAAAGGAGGGCTTCATTTTTATACATGTATCTAGAATGATAGGAGCAAGATCTGACATGCCCCTAGCCCCGAATATAGCAGTCGAATGTGGCATGTTGGTAAGCCAACAGTCATTCCCAAGGCTTTGTCAATGTTCCAAAAAATTGTGAAATTTGCTTGACCATTCTACCATGTATGATGAGGACCAACTGCTCTGATATATGTGAGATTGCAGTTGAGAAGGTAATTTTTAAAATCATGCATCCCTGCATCATATACCCCCCCCCCCCCCCCCCCCCCCGACCACCCCATGCATCTTCCAAATTGAGAATAACATTGAAGTCTCCAGAAATGAGCCAACTGCACTGCAGGCTAGCATTGATAGCACAAAGATCAACCCAGAGGGATTTCCGTTGTGAGGCTAGGTTGAAGGCATAAACAACAGTAACCCAAAAAATAGTCTTTGTCTCAATATGGTGGAGACGCTACTGCATATATTGGCTAGACGTATGCAGAACTGAAACTTGAACTGTACGATGGTCCCAGCCCACCCATATTCTTCCATTCTGATGGTGGCTATAATTTTGAAGCCAGTGCCAATTTTTATTAAGCTTGGAGGCAATAACATCTGCTTTGTGAGGTTTAACTCTAGTCTCCAAAAGACCCACAAATGAGATGCCATTATCCACAAGGAAAACTCTAATTTCCTCTTGCCTAGAGGATTTTTTGATCCCCAAACATTGTAGGTACAGATCTTCATAAAAAAATAGAGTGGGAAAATTATTTTTTTCCCCTTCCCTTTTTCTTCTTGGAAAAAGAAATTTGGGAATGCGAAGGTAGAGGTGGGTTGTCCCCATGACCAATGGAATTGATTTCATGATCTTTAAGAGCTTTAAGCTCCATTTCATCTACCCTTTAAGCTTGCCAAGGATTTTGTTGTCGAAAGGGAAAGTACTACCATCAAAGGAACCTTCACCTTTGTCCCGAGTACTCCCCAAGTCTTTGCTTTTCTTCATAGAAACTTCAGTCCAACCTTCATTAATTTCAGAGGTTATCACAGTTTTCCCAATAGCGGAAGGAACAAGAGAGAGAGGTTTGGTCACAAGAGGCACTGCAGGGACCACAGGTTGACCAGCTGTGGGAGGGCCAGTTTTTGAAATATCAAGAGTCTTCGGAACCCAGACATAGCGATCTTTTGGACATTTAATAAGAGAATGTCCAAAGACTTTGCAAGTAGGGCAGGAAGGAGGCCGATTTTGATACTCAACAGCTACGGTGACAGGGACGCCAGTACCATTGCCTTCATCAAGGGTAAAAACTGAAATTTTTTGTTTTGGTCATATGGAAACAACATCCATTTCAACACATACCCTCGCGAAGGGCTTAGGATCGAAGCTCTGAGTAGTTTTGTCAAGGAAAAGAGGCTTACCTATACCACTTGCAACATAGCTTAAGCCCTCTTCTGTCCAGTAGGAGAGCGGAATGTTATGGAATTTTACCCATATTGAGGCCTTAGTACAACATTCAGTATTGGTAGAGAACCCCTCCTTCCAAGGCTTGAGAATAAGTAGTTTATTATGGATATAGTATGGTAACAAAGCCAAAACATTGTCCCTATCTACAATCGTATTGAAACGAAACATAAAGAAGTTTTGATGAGTGAAAACCGGTTTGAGACCAAAATTTCCCCAAAGATTTTGGGCAATAGGTGCAACAACAATATAAGGGATTCTAGATTAGAGGAAATGACCCACCAAACAGGTTTCAAACTCTCTAATACCTTTGTTTAACACGTCTACAGGTGCCCTAACAAGCACCGTTCTGCTTTCCATCTTGGGGGGGGGGGGGGGGGGGGGGGGGGGGGGGGGGGGGGGGAATTGAAGATTTGCTGGTTTAATAAACTCATTACCAACAATATTACTCCAAGATTTTGGGTTTTCAAGATGCAACAGATTTGGCCCCAAATCGGGACCAGATCCCGAAGTAGAGGTTGGGGGAGAGGAGGGAAGGTTTTAGAAAGAGGTAAAATAGCAGGATCTCCAATCTCAAAGCAAGGAGAGGGATTAGTGCTTATAGAACAGCCTGTAGGGGAGCTAACAGAAGAGGGCTTAATAGGAATAGAACCTAAAAGAGAGAGCTATTGTACATCAGCAAGGGACTAACCAGCAGAGTTGAGGAATCTAGTTAGGACTTCATTCTTCCTGCGCTTAAAGGCAGTAGAAACCCTATCACTCTTAGATAGTGAGGAGGCAGCAGCAGCAAAGATATCTCTAGTATTATCAGAAAAGGTGTTCGAAACAAATTCCCCATCTTCTGAGCTAGAATCATCATCAGCAACAGAAACCATGTTAATGGGGGTTAGGGATGGGTTGGACTCCACCATCGGCAAGATTTCAGAAGGAATAGAGCTAACACTATGAGTCGCCCCATCCAAGCCTAGTTCCATGGGAGAAGAAAACGCAGAGATCTAAGAAAAGAGGTTAGGGATTATTGGAAGGAGGGAGAGGGTAAAGGGTTTGAGGGTTTAAGGGTTTAAGGAGGGTTAGAGAGAAGGAGGAGCATTTTTAGAGGGAGAAGGAGGAGCATTTTTAGAGGGAGAAGGAGGATTGTACTTCAATCTCAAAACTCCATTGCTTCGCTTCTTCTGACTACTCCTTCACTTTCCCGACTTCCATTTATGCCCACCCACACCCATGACTAAATTACATTTAAAACTATCAATCTGCCCCTGCCTTTATTTTGTGAACTTTTCAAACCCACACCTAAAATTAATAGCAGTATATTAAATCCTTTTAGCTTAGAATTGTCAAAGAAGAGAAAAAGTTGTAGTAAATCAAACCCACAATCAGAACCTCAGTAGATCTCATTTGATTATTTTTTTATGGTACAACACGGGTGGGAATTCCATCAAGGTTCAATATTAATGTTGATGTCGATGATTAAATTTTGATAATGAAATTGGTATTTTTCCAAAAAAAAAAATGGTTTGGGAAGTGAATTATATTCTGAAAAAAAGCTTTGTTTCTTCAATTATTTGTTGTGCTTCAAATTTTCAAATGATAATAGCCATTTATACACAGATAGATTTCAAAAAGAAACAAAACAATCAACATTCAACCAGGAATATTCAGGATTTGAAACAAAATTTTGAAGTCACATTAAATAAAGGGAAATACATAAAAATCAGTTGTACTGGTTGACGGAGTACATTTGTTCAGTCTTGGAGTAAAAACCAAGTTCTTACACGTGACTAGTTGTAAGATTTAATTTTGATTGTGGTGATACTAAAAGAGACTATGGGAGTAAGGGATAGTGGAGATCCCGGAGGAGAAGGGGATACATTCTAGATAAAAGAAAAAGTAAGTGTAAAGGTGATTTTAAACGAAAATAAAATGTTGAATTAATTTGGACCATCAAATTTTAATCTCTTATTTTGGCCGTTAGATCCGGTAGACTTCAAGAGCTGATGTATATATATATATATATATATATATATATATATATATAATTTTAAAGTACTATTCAATTATATAATATAGTTAGATGTTATTTTAATAATAGATATAAAATAATATAAAAAGAATTAGTATAAATATATATTGATACCGTGTTGTCCTAGTGAGATAGCCTAGAACTTGTAGAAGGGGGGTTGAATACAAGTTCTTGAAACCTTTTTAAATTCTTGTTCTTCAAAGTATTATTTCTTGCTGAAATTAAAGAACAAAAACAAGAATAAATCTATAAACAATTATTTTTATTGATTAACAATTGATTACAAATTCTAATAATCACAAATTGATTATCAGTTTCAATTTCTGAACAATATATACAAATCTATATAATCATACAGCTTCCAATATAACTCTGTAAAATTAATTTCAGCTTCCAAATCTGAATCGAAATACAGCTTCTAATCCTATTCAATATGTTTTTTTCTATGTAAAATTGGAATAGATTTTTCTCATTACATGATGAAAAACTATTTTCCCTCTCTCTAGTTAGTTTTCT
>CM025787.1:20260155-20275847 GCA_014636745.2 Centella asiatica
TCATTACATGATGAAAAACTATTTTCCCTCTCTCTAGTTAGTTTTCTAACCAGCTTCATCTTCAATATCTCTTCAATGTTCATGTCGAAGATAACTTCTAATTCAAATAGAACTATGTACTGCATCAGAGAGTAATCTCCACTTTAATCACTGACTGCTTCAACTTTAGTCTCTGATCAATTATGTTTAGTCTCCGACAGCTTAAATGTAGTCTCCGATGCTTTAATCTTAGTCTCCAATGACTTATGCTTAGTCTCTGACGACTTAAGATTAGTCTCCGATGCTTTAAACTTAGTCTCTGATACTTTAAGTTGTAGTCTCTAATGGCTTGTGTTTAGTCTCTGATAAGCTTTTGCCTTAGTCTCCGATAGACTAAACATAACTTTTGACATGTTGAAATCTCTGATGCAATTCTGGTAGTCTCTTACAATACAAATTAACTTACTCTCATATAAAAATAAATTACATGAATCTAAGAGTAAACTACCAGCTACAAAATTCAAATGCTATTAACTAGCACTAACTGTACATTTGTATATCTAAGTATTCTAAATACAATCATCATCAAATGTTATAAAACCTAACAATCTCCCCCTATTTATGATTATCAAAGTGATAAACATAAATTAAGGTTGATGATGATGATGATGTCAAAACTCAAAAATTACAAGAATAACTTAGAATCAAAAATTTAAAGAATATGCCAACTACAAATGTACCTGAATTAAGATCTTCGATCATAAATTCAGCTTCACCAAGACTCATGTTTAAATCCTATAAGTCTGGCTTCAAAACTAAAAATCAACAACTACAACTTTATCCTTCCTTTCTTTTGCTTTCTCTGACTTTATCTTCCAGCAGCTTTCTAAACTTGATCTCATCTTCATCAATTGAATCTTTAAGTAAATCAATGAATCCTTCAAGTTCACCTAGACTTGTTGTATTGATTTGTTTTTCATAATCAAAGAAAATTACATCCTGATGAAAATTCTCATACCATAACCCATATGGAAGTGGATGAATATCTACTCTTGGCAACTTGATCAGCTTCTCTATTTTTACAAGCTTCTTTTGAATTTGCTTCCTGAATTCCAAATTTGGCACGAAATTTTTAGGTACAACCAACAACAGTCATTCCATATCTTTGAATGACCTCATCTCCAAGCTTGGTTTCACTAGACTCAAAGTCTCTCCATCTTTCTAAATGACTTTGAGATACACCTTGTCCTTTTTATTCTTTTCAAGACTGATGGACTCAACACTCTTTTTGAATGCTTCTTTCAACTCAAAAGTGTTAGTCATCCCAATCCTGGAGATTTTACCACTTGGAACTGATTTTGATTCATTTGATTCAGACACAGTTACCAAAGCAGTTTCAGCTTTCTTTGGGGGCTCATTCATCAATGGCTTCCTCCTAGCCCTTCTCTCAACCTGCTCAATCTCCTTATTTCTCCTTCTAGTCTCAACAGACTTTTGAGCTTTTGTTTTCTTTGTTTTTAAGGCCTTTTTTTTTTAATTCTTCCTGCTCCCTAGCTGCAGCCATTTCCTCTTCTTCTTGTAATTTCTAAGCAAGTAATGCATCAGCTTCGATTAACTTCTGCTCCTGAGGATAAACTAACTCTATTTTCCCATCCACTATCATCTCCACTAGGGTGGGAAAATGAGCAGTTTTCATGGCATCTCCTAATAGCTTAGGCTGTCCTGGTTGAACAGACTTTTGCTTCTTTGGTTCTTCAACCAGAATACCCTTGCCTTTATCTTGTTTTGTAATTTGAGCTGTTGCAGTAAAGGGAAGAACTGTTGTTGTTGTTGTTGTTGATGTTGTAATACTAGACTTGATGGCTGCATCAAGATCTCTCTCTTGGAATCTTGTAGTCTTGTAAGTTCAGCCATCAAGCTATCATAACTTATTTTCTCAAGAACAACTTCTTGTTGTGGAATTTGAACTGCAGACCTTGACTGACTACTCTCCCCCTTTCTGACATCAGAGTCGAAGGAAGTAAGAGAAGCAGTAGCTAGTGTTGGTATGGCCTGTTGAAGAAGTTGTGTGAGATGTTGAAGAGCAAGATCAAATTTGTCTTGCTTCTGCATGATGGACTGGACATTTGATTCCAGTGCTTGAAGGCGTCTCTCAGTTGTGGATTGCTCCTTTAGTCGTGTATCAATTTAAGTAAGCATCCTCCTAGGAAGGTGTCCTTCATAGCAGCTTCTTATTTTTTCTATTTCCAGGTCCATCTTATTCTCAACCTTCTAAAGTGCAGCCTTGAGACCAGTGATCATGAAGTGCTAGAACTTCGTATGTTTCTTGTCAATCTTGATCAATTCCTCATAGACTGCACCAGAAGTAAACTCAGTTGCACGAGACCCTATGTTGGTCAGATAATCTTGTCTTAATTGGGCAGCTTCTTCATCCAAAGAATTTGTGTAGCTTGCATCTAGCCAAGCATCCAAATTCTCTTCTTCAATCTTAATAGTCTCAAGTTCATGTGCAACTCTTGTCTTCAATGCTGATATGTGATCTTGTTGTTGTTGAAGGCCATATAAAATCTCAAAATCAGCATTGGACATGTCAGCTAGTAATTATAAAGCTGCATCCCCTGGCTGTGAGCTTCCCTCAGTTTCCTCTGTTGGAGTGGTTGATGTAGGAATAGAGGAAATTTGAGCTGCAATGGTGATGGAAGGCTCAACAGGCTTGAGAAAATCACCTGCAGAGAATGTATTTTTCTCTCGTTTATTTTGTTCAAGGATCTCATCCCTGCTTACTCCCTCACCTTTTGCCTGGAGTTGGACGTCCAGCTGCTCCATATCTCATTTTTTCAAGTTGTCTAAAGCTTGACTCTCAAGTGTTTGTGTTATCTTTCCTTTTTCCAGGTCAGGAACCTAACTCTCACTAATTATTCTCTCTGTCTCACTCATTTGGATAGTATCACCCTATCCTACAAAATGAGGAGGTAAAGAAGAAATAGTTGTGACTCCAAGGAGAGGGGGTTCCCTTTGTATATCAGTGGTTAGGGATCTCTCCAAGGAAAAGGTTGGAGAACTGACTGCACTTATATTTTGAACAAGTGGTTCTTGTGTGTCAATCTCTGGTGAGATACAAGCATTAGTCTCTGGTGGTTGTCTAGTCTTCGACCAGTCCATGTGAGAGCTAGTCTCTGATGTCTTAGCTTGATCCACCTGGAGTGTTGGCTCTTCTTGGAAAAAATCAAGAAAATTTGAACGGTCAAGTTCTAAAGAATTAAGAATAGGAGAAGAGATAAGGGAATGTACAGATTGTAGTGTTGGTTGCTCCTCAAGAACAGAAATTTGACAAGCATCAAGTTGGATAGACTCTGTGTGTGCACTCCTTGTGTCACTCTTTCTTTTTTATTGTCTCTCTCTTTGGTCTTACCCCTTTGTATGTACAGGGGGTTGTGCAGACTCTGTACTTGTTGTTCCTAGTTGGGAACTTTCTTCAATGTTAGCATCCTTTTGGGAGGATGTTAACAGAGTGTTGTTTTTTCTTTAAACCTCCATTGCCTTTTAAGAGGCAATGGATTGCTTTTGACTTAAGGTTAACACTCTTTTCTTTCTCTGAGGAGCCACCCCAGCTTGCTTTACTCCCTCAGCCTCACAGTCACCCTCTTTTGTTTTTCTTTTAATGGGTAACTTTGTAGCTTTCGTTGTTTTTACAACCACGGTCTTTTGAGAGACTGTGGAAGAGGCTGTAGATTGTTGTTGTGAAGAGGGTGTTGGAGGATCAACAGGGTTCCTGGTTTGTTGCTCAAGATCTTTAAAATAAGATGAAGTATAAAGGTTTGGAAACCTATCTATGAGAGTTGATCTCATGATAGGAGGAAAGGAAATAAGAACCTTTACCTTTGCTGCCTTTCTCTTCACATCAATGAATATGCGTTTACTCTGCAAAACAGTTGGCACTACTTGCATACTAATGATATTTAGGTTAAGAATCAGATAATTGGCAATCATCATCAAAAACCAAGCATAATAGATTTTATTTTTATCACCAGTTTTAAATTTAGCCATGAAGTTATGCAGAATCAACAACCCTAAATTTATGTGCGTATCATACAATACACTATATGCAATCTGTTGTGTGAATGTAGTGATGGTATTATAACTACTGCATTTAGAGGTGAATGCTTTAGTGATAATGTCAAAGAACAGAGACCATTCCTGTCTTAAGGTGAGGTCTAGTAATTGAACCTACGGATGCAATTTCTTTATCATAATGCAGGTTTTTAAACATAGCAAAAATTTCCTCATCAGAGGCAAGAGGATCAAATGTATCATGCATAGGCAAATTTAAAGCTGTTAGAGATAAATGATGATGATGATGATTATGTAATAAATTGTGCAATTGTAAATACTTGAGGTATTTTATAAACCTTAAGATCAGCACAAGTTTTGTATCCACTGATAATAACCTTATTAATCAGTGGATGGTCGATCTCTTCACAAGACAAGTCAAAAAAACAGAAATATTCAAAGGACTTGACTGAGTGAAGAAGAATGTCTGATGCTACTTGTAAACAGTCAAAGTATTCCGCACATCAGAAATTCTAATCAAAGTTACGTTGATTAAAGTTCCATCAGGGGAACCCATCAGTGGGAACCCATCATGGGGAACCCATCAGGGGGAACCCATCAGGGGGAACCCATCAGGGGGAACCCATCAGGGGAACCCATCAGGGGGAACCCATCAGGGTATGACGAAGGCAGACCAACCCGTCAGGGAAACACTTCAGGACATGTCAGTGTCAGGCCAACCCATCAGGGTAACCCGTCAGGGTGAATGACCAACATAGCATCAGTGGAAGCCATCAGTGTATGCCGTCAGTCATAACCATCAGGATCAAGAAGCACTGAGTGAAACTCAAGTGAAGGTTGAAGCCCTGATCCAGTCAATAAGCATCAGGGGATCCAGAAGCACTGATCAAAGTCCATCAGGGCTGATAGTCAGTGGATCGTTATGACAGCATGCACCCGTCATCAGTACTTACACGGAAATCAACGTAACGTGTTACAGAAGCAAGAAATATCAACTGGAAAGATATTTCTTGAAGTTTGTTTTTGATCCAATGAGAACTCTCTCGCATTAAATGCACACAGATCAGGGGAAGAAAAAGAAGCAACAAAGCATGCAGCAGTCTAACACATAGGGCTACGATGTGACATACTTGCGGCTAAGTTGAGAAAAGTAACACGTCTCTAGCACGTGATTTCATCAACTAATCAACATATAAGCAAAGGAGTTCTCATTACAAAAATACAGAGATTGAATCTATCCAATATATCAAACAAACAAAGAAGCACACAACAATAGGAAGCTCAGAAATATATTTCTTGAGAGATTTATTTTTTTCAGAGAAAGTTTTCGTAGCTAGTGAGTGTGAGAAGCTGTGAATTTTATTTGCAGAAATTGTAGCTGTAAATCACATTTGTGATTATACAGATTTTTAGAAAAACCCAAGTTTTAATATATCTATTTTAACTTGAATCTGTGTGTTCATTTCTTATAGTTTTTCTGTTTGTTACAACTGTTTTCAGTAAGCACTTTTAAGTTTCAAAGAGCAAAAAGTTTCAGGTGTTTGTATTCATCCCCCCCTTCTACAAACACTTGTGCTTATATTGCACTAACAATTGGTATCAGAGCCTCTTAGCAGATTTCACTTGCTAAAAACGATCATTATCTATGGCAAACAAAGCTGGAAACAGTAAAGTCCCCATGTTGGAAAGGGGCAAATACTTCTTCTGGAGACAAAGAATGATAGTTCATCTTAGAGCTATTGATGATGAATATTTGCAAATTCTAGAAGAAGGACCTCACGTTCCCAAGAAGCTCATTCCAATAGAAGTCGTTAATGGAGTCAGTATTCCTAAAAAGCTTGTCCCAAAGACAACTGACGAAATGACGATAGAGGAAAGAGAAAAGGTGAAAAAGGATCTTAAAGTCACTGGGATCCTATATAATGGTTTAGACGATGATATGCTGAATAGTATCATGAATCTTACCACGTCTAAATCAATATGGGATACCATACAAATCCTTTGTGATGGTACTGAGGAAGTGAGGGAAAATAAACTGCAGCTATTGACACAACAGTATGAGTGGTTCACAATGAAGAATGGTGAAACACTCACTGAAATGTTCGACAGATTGAACAGGTTGATAAATGACTTAAGATTATATGGGAAGGCTTATGCTAATAAGGATGTGAACAGAAAGTTCATAAGAGCCCTTCCCATATCATGGGATCCTAAGACAATAGCCATCAGGGAATCCAAGGACATGAATCTTCTAGACTTGGATAGGCTGTATGGTACTCTTAAGACATATGAACTAGAGGTTCAACAATGATCTGAAATGTCAGGGGATACTAGAAAGCTTAAATCTATAGCCCTGATGGCTGCCACAAATGATAAACAAGAAGCAAGGCCAAGTGTCTTGATGAAGCAGCAACTAGAAGATGCTGACATAGAAGGGGACAAAGAAGCTGACTTCAAGGAGGAAGAGTATACTCCGGAAGAGTTAGAGGAGCTGGATGAAACCATGGCCTTTCTTGCAAAAAGGTTTTCCAAGCTGAAATTCCAAAAGCCTTCGGAATCTAAAAGATTTTCAGCAAGGAAACCCAGTAGCACGAAAAACTTTATTGACAAATCAAGAATAAAGTGCTACAAATGCAATGAGCTGGGTCACTTTGCAAATGAGTGCCGCAAGGCCACAAAAAATGGTGAATCCAGAAACAAAGAAGATGTTGTGGACTACAAGAAGAAATACTTTGACCTTCTTAATGCAAACAAGAAGGGAAAAACATATATTGTAGAGGGAAAGGACTGGGCTGACTCTGATGAAGAAGAAAATGAAGAGTATGTCAACCTAGCCCTGATGGCCTCATCCACTGACATTAGCAGCTTGTAGGTAAGCCTCGAAATTTCCTCTACCATGTCTAAAACTGATTGTGTTAAAACTGTTAAGGAAATGGCTTGTGAAATAAATGATCTCTATGATACCCTGAGGAGTGCAGTAGCTGAAACTGAGACAATGCAGAAAATAAATGAACAGTTATCTGCTAGGAACACTCTTTTAGAATCAGAAAACTCTAGACTTGAGAGTCTTGAAAAAGAACTCTTAAGGACTAAAAATCTTCTTGACTGTGCTATCAAAAGAGAGGAATGGACCTCAAATCTTCTTAGTCAAGAAAGGGAAGTCATTAAGAGATGGAACGAGTCTAGCATGAAACTGGAGGATTGTTTGAAAAGTCAGAAATCTGATCCAAAATCTGGTTTGGGCTATGAAGAGACTCAAGTGCAGCAACCTCCCATTGAGGTTGAGATGGCAGCTAGCTTTGGAAAAAGGCCAATACAACCTATCAAGTTTGGTAAGGCAGACACAAAGCTAGAATCAGAGAATGTTTTCCCAGTAAGTGGAGCTTCCACTAGTGGTGGGAGAGGCAAGAAACTTATTCTTGCCAAAGCACTCAACCCTCCAGTTATGAAAGAACGAGACTGTGCATCAGTGGATACACAGTCGTCAGGGGGAAAGAGTGCATCAGACCGTAGTAGCCCGTCAAGGGAAAAAGGCCTGTCAGGGGAAAGCAAGAAGAATAGAAATGGTAAGTTAGGTGTTAATAAAACTAGCAACTAGTCTTCCATTCATGAAGCCCCTAGAAAAGTGTTCTGGAATTGTGGTAACTGTAATCATTTATCTTTTCAATGCAAAGAAAAACCACAAATTTTGACTGGCACAATCTTGTATCCTGATGATTTACCAACTGTTAAAGCCTGCTCCTCCAAGGAAAAAGGCAAAATAACTATTGAGAAATCAAAAGCATATGCTGAAGCTCCTAAAAAGGAGAAAATTTTAAATTTGCCAAAACCAAAAGTCACCAATAGAGAAAAAGCTGTATTACCTATTACTGTGACTAAACCTAGAGGACCCAAAACAAATTGGGTACCAAAAACAATTTAAATGTTTTCTTGTGTGCAGGGAAAGGTCAAAAGCAATCAAATCTGGTTTCTAGATAGTGGCTGCTCAAGGCACATGACAGGAAACAAAGCCCTGCTCACAGAATTCCAAGAAAATGCTGGTCCAGTAATTTCATTTGGTGATAACAGCAAAGGATTAACTCTTGGTTATGGCAAAGCAGCAAGTGGGAATGTCTCATTTGAAAATGTAGCACTGGTTGATGGGCTCAAGCACAATTTGCTAAGCATAAGTCAACTATGTGATAAAGGATTCATCACTTCCTTCAAAGGAGATCAATGCCTAATCTCAAATGAAACTGATGGGAAGCTGGTTTTGTCAGGGATAAGAAAAGGAGATCTCTATGTTGCTGATTTTAATTCAGTAAATGGAGAATCATGTTTCTACAGCAAGGCATCTCCTGATGAAAGCAGGCTATGGCACAAGAAGCTCTCTCACCTGAACTTCAAATCAATTAATGATCTAGTGAAGAGAGAGTTGGCAACTGGACTACCCCAAATGGAGTTTATCCAAGAAGGATTATGTTCAGCATGTCAACAAGGGAAGCAAAGGAAATCATCCTTTGTCAGCAAGGAAGCCACAATGATCAAAGATCCAATTCAATTGTTACATATGGATCTCTTTAGCCCTGTCAACATTATGTCAGTGTCAAAGAAAAGATTTGCAATGGTCATTGTGGATGACTACACCAGATACACTTGGGTAAAGTTTTAGCATGCTAAATCAGAAGTATCTCAAAAAATTATTGACCATATCAAGAAGGTGGAAACAGAATCAGGGTCAGTGGTTAGAATGTTGAGAACATATAATGGAACTGAATTCAAGAATGCAGTTGTTTAGGGATTTTGTGTGGAGAAAGGCATAAATCATACATTCTCTACTCCAAGGACTCCTCAACAGAATGGTGTAGTGGAATGGAATAATAGAACTCTGATTGAAGCTACTAGGTCAATGCTAGCAGAGGCAAAGATTCCCACTTATTTTTGGGCTGAAGCAATTTCCACTGCTTGCTTTACTCAAAATAGATCTCTAATCAATAAGGCTCACAACAAGACACCATATGAGCTAATGACAGGGAGAAAGTCAAGCATCAAGTTCCTCCATGTCTTTGGATGCAAATGTTTTGTTCTGAGGAATTTTGGTGAGAACTTAGGAAAATTTGATCCAAAAGCTGATGAAGCAATTTTCCTAGGTTATTCTCTGTCATCCAAGGCCTATAGGGTTTACAACAAAAGACTTCAGGTGGTGATGGAGTCTATAAATGTAGCTTTTGATGATCAAGAGATTTCTGGACTAGAAGACCCTGGTTTTCATGAAGAACTCAGGTTTGAAAATGAAGATGAAAATGATTATCAAAAGACTAAAGCCGATGAGTGCAGACAAATGGAGAATTTATCCATTCCAGATGTCAATCCAAACAATGTAGTCCCCCCGTCAGCAGATATAGTCAATTTCCTGGACAATAGATCAGGGGATACTCCATCAGGGGATCATTCATCAGGACATGCACCATCAGGGGATAACTGTTAGAGTGTATGCCCTAGTGGCCAATTATGTAATGATTGTGACACTATATTTATGATATGTTTTTGGTTAATGATAATTTATTATGTTTTATTTACTGCGTTATATAAATAATTAACATAATAAATGTCCTTAGAAAAATGATACTAATTATATGGATTCAAGTATGTGACTTGAATATGAGATCATATAAGTATGTAATGTATCATTATTCTTAAATGTCCCTAGTCGAGTATCATTGTCATCAGGACAACAATAATACATTGAGACTAGTATGTGATTAACTGATGGCCATATCTCATTGGTCATAAATATATACGAGATATATTAAGTTGATTCATAGGTACATGTTAGAGAACATAGTACTGGACAGACCCACCATGAGAATTCTACATGGAGCGTTATGCTATGTGTCATAAGTAATTCTCATAGTGACAATGATGTAATGGTCCTTCGACCTGAAGTCATGACATTTCTACATAAGGAGTTATGCGTTTTGACATTATCAAAAGTCACCTTTAACCGGGTGGACGATAAAGGTGATTGTTGGATGCATAATGAGTTATGTGAGAAATGGGAATGATGTAGATGGAATTTAACCCTCCTATAAATTAGGGGTGATATCTATAGGCCTCTTGATTGAGTGAAACTATGAAATGCATGGCCATGCTCAAATAGAGATTTGTTTCATATAGTTTACTCATTGATCAAGAAAACTGAGATTAAATTATGAAGAGGATGACACATCCATGCCTTGAATTTAATCTTAGATATCATGGTTAAAAGGATTAAATTACATTGAAACATTGGTCACAAAAGGTAACGTCGAATCTATGACTTTATTATTACTTGGGTAACAGTGATGTATTACTAGATGCCGCTCACTGTTTATAATTTTATAATATGATTTAAAATTATTGCCAACGTAATAATAACCTACAGGGTCACACACATAGAACATTCGTCAAGGAGATATAATTTAAATGTCAATGATTTTAATATATCAATAAGATTGATTTAATTAAATCATGACTTTAAATTATATATATATATATATATGTAATCTGTATGAAGAAGAGTCATTTGGAAGGAAATACGAATATATATTTATTTGTACATATATTAATTAAGTGAGACTTGATTAAATATATATCTAATGAATATAGGATTCGGATTCTAATCTCCTAATTAGATTAGGTTTTAGAATCTACTCTATAGAAGGCTATATATATATGATATATCAGCTATTCTTTAAGAGATAGAGAAAGATATAGAATTTTTCTCTTAAAAACCAACGTTTTGACGTAGCCGCTCATAAGAGAGGTTAAGAGAGATAAAAGAGATATAGATTATTTACAGCTAGTACTGTTATCCTCTTTGCTCGAATCGTAAGACGGTTCGCGGGTGTTCGTGTGGATACCGTAGAGACGCTGTCCAGTTGGGTTGCGTTAAAGATTTGGAGACGATCAACACCTTCACCAAAGTTTCAGATTCGCACTTTTAATCGGTAAAATCTTGAACTATCTGTATTAAACTGTTTCGCATAGATCCTCGAGTTTGGGTTTCGTTTTGTTTTATTTTAAACCGTATTTTTCCGCTGCGTTTGCTAGTACGAAACCCAACAATAACTTGAACCTTGAATTATCCATTAATTCAGGGGGAGAGTTTTCAGAAGCTGGGAGCACAGGCTTAGGGGGAGGAGATGATAGTCAAGCAAGCTCATCAAGACACATCTCTAATCCTAAATGGGCCAGAAGTCACACAACAGATCTGATTATTGGTGACCCAAGCAAAAGAGTGCAGACCAGGAAAGCAACATCTAATGAATGCCTATATGCTTGATTTCTTTCTCCAATTGAGCCAAAGAAGTTTGAAGAAGCTGTTCAAGATGCAGACTGGATCTTGGCAATGCAGAAAGAGCTAAATCAATTTGAAAGGAATCATGTATGGAAGCTTGTACCTAAACCCAATGATAGGATCATAATAGGTACTAAGTGGGTATTAAGAAATAAGATGGATGAAGCTGGCATTGTTGTAAGAAACAAAACAAGACTGGTTGCAAAAGGATATCTTCAAAAAGAAGGGATTGACTTTGATGAGACCTTTGCACCAGTAGCCAGACTTGAGGCTATAATAATTTTCTTAGCCTATGCAGCACATTCAAATTTTAAAGTATATCAAATGGATGTGAAAAGTACTTTTCTAAATGGGAAATTGGAACAGGAGGTGTATGTCCAACAACCTCTAGGTTTTGAATGCTCAAAATTTCCAAATCATGTCTACAAACTGGAAAAGGCACTTTATGGATTGAAGCAAGCACCTAGAGCTTGGTATGATACACTTTCAAAGTTTCTGGTGGAAAACAAATTTTCAAGAGGTATCATTGACAAAACATTGTTCTTCAGACAACACCAAGGTCACTTGATTTTGGTTCAAATTTATGTTGATGATATTATTTTTGGATCCACTGACACAAGACTGTGTGAAAAGTTCTCCAAACTTATGCAAAGCAAATATGAAATGAGCTTGATGGGTGAGTTATCTTATTTCTTAAGACTGCAAGTTAAACAAGTCTCTGATGGAATCTACATTCATCAGACAAAATATGCCAAAGAACTTCTCAAGAAATTTGATATGGAGGACTCAAAAGTAACAAAGACACCAATGGTCACTGCAACCAAGATTGACCCTGATAAGAATGAAAAGAAAGTTGATTTGAAGACTTACAGGGGAATGATTGGATCATTGTTATATCTGACAGCTAGCAGGCCAGACATAATGTTTGCAACATGTCTTTGTGCAAGATATCAAGCTGACCCAAAGGAATCTCATCTCATTGCAGCGAAAAGGATCTTGAGATATATCAAGGGCACTATAGAGTTGGGACTTTGGTATCCAAAGGAGTCTGGATTTGAATTGCTAGGATATTCTGCTACTAACTTTGGAGGATGCAAGATTGACAGAAAGAGTACAACAGGAAGCTGTCAATTTCTAGGAGGAAGGCTTGTATCTTGGTTCAGCAAAAAGCAGCACTCAATCTCTACATCTACTGCTAAAGCTAAATATATTGCAGCTGGAAGTTGTTGTGCACAAATTTTATGGATGAAAAATCAGCTAATGGATTATAGTCTGAACTATTCCAAGATTTGAATAAGGTGTGATAACACTAGTGCCATTGCCATTGCTGAAAATCCAGTGCAACATTCCAGAACTAAGCATATAGAAATCAGATATCATTTTATCAGGGAACATGTTATGAATGGGAATATTGAACTACAGTTTGTACCTTCAAATCAACAGCTGGCAGACATATTCACTAAAGCTCTTGATGAAGCCACTTTTTCAAAACTTGTGGGAGAGCTGGGAATGGTGAATTATGCATCAGGGTCAGAGTCAAACTCCTAAAATTTGGTATTTCTAACTCATTTCATAAGTTCTGGATAAAATCAATTGATAAGTGGTTATATATGTTCAAATTGTAAATATGTATATACTTGTATATTCTGCATTTTGTTGTTTTGTTTTTGTTTTAACTGATGCATCAGGGTCAGGGCTTCCTTAAGGACGCATCAGGTTCAAGGTGTTGATCTTGTTCGTCAGGGTCAAGGTATCCGACCTGTGCATCAGGGTCAGGGTATTCGACCTGTGCGTCAGGATCAGGGTGTCCGTCTTGTGCATCAGGGTCAGGGTATGTACATATAGTGAATCATCAGAGTAAGTTTAAAATTTTTTTTACTGCATCGGGTTTCAAGGTCAGTTAAGTGATGACAACTCATCATTAAGTTCTTCTCTCACTGATGACGTGTCATCACAGAAACTGAACTGACTCCCTGATAGCGTGTTTTCAGGAGAAGTTTTCAAACGTCAATAGGCGGGTATTAATACTCAATCTCTCCTACTTTTTGAAACTCCCCAAAATGTTTAATCTCTACCTGATATTTGCTCGAGTTTTCTTTTCTCTCTCTCTCGTCTTTATAGAAACCCTAGAACTTCAAATCTTCAAAGCATCCATGGCACGAAAACAAATTCAGAAGAACTTGACAGTCCCACCCACAAACTACGTGGGCTTCTCTGACATTGATGAGGTAAGTGAATGCTTTAAACCGATAATGAACTATCTACTCAACTCTGAGTATAGTAAAGCCATCTTTACCGATGAAGAAATGTCGGGGGAGGCACTGTCGCAACTATGGACAAGTGCCAAGTTCATGTACTCCACCACCAAGCCTGATGTGGTCAAGGGTATCTCATTCAAAGTTTCGTCTGAGAAAGGGAAAATAACTCCTTCCAGACTTAACTCTGTTTCGGGGCTACCTACTCAAGATCTGGTGGATGTACCCAGTGATGTAGATCTGCTGGATTTCTTGAGGGAACTGAGCTATAACGCTGCTCCCAACGCAGTGTTAAAGTTCAAGGATCTCAAGAGGGTGAACGTGAAGAGGGAGATTTCTTATCTCTTCGACACCATCACCAAGGTGTTCTCAGGTAAGTGTTCTGACTTTAAGGTTATTACCTCTTTAACTTTAAAAATAGCATTTGCAATTATTAAAAATGTAAATATAAATATAGGTAAAATAATTTTTGATAACCTTGTAAATAAGTTAGGTAGTTTTAATAATAGGAAATCTGAAATATATTATGCTAGATTTTTGTACATGATTATTAAAGATCAGATTACTAATTTTCCTTTTGAGAATGATATACCTGTACAGACATACAAGAAAACAAAGAAACTGTTTGTAGAAATAATAAAAAATCTTTTTCAATCGAACCGTTTGCACTTCCATCGCATATGGTACAGGTAGTAAATTCTACACCTTCTATTTCTTGAACTGTATATTCTTCACCTTCATCTACTATGACAAAGAAATCAACCACCTCTCTGCCTACCCAAGTAGAACAACCAATTTCTTCACAACCACTCTCAACAACACAACCCACAGTCTCCCAAAAGACTGTTGGGATTAAAAGAAAACCCAATGAAGTTACCACAACAACTGAGGGGGAGCAAGGAGAGGGAGTGATTGGCTACAGGCGTAAAAAGAAGAAGAGAGCCACGAGTGTTACCCAACAGCCTGACCTGGCAGTATCCTCTCAAAAGGATGCTGCTTTTGATAAGGAATTAAACATATTTCTAACTAGTTCCTCTCAAAAGGAATTAGTTATTGAAAATAGTCCCCAACCAAGGACACAATTAAGTGAGGCAAATACACTGACCATAGGCACTAATGAACCTACCATCAGGGTCTCTGAGAGCCACTTACAGATATCCTCCACAGTGAGTGCACACACCACTCAAGATGTTGTAGCTCAGAAGCTTCTCAATAAGATCCACATGAGTCACAAGCATTCTTCTACAGCATCTTTTGCTGAATCACCTCTTCGTTCAGTGATTCATCCAACACTCCCATCTACACCACTTCCTTCTTTCTCTGTTCCTCAAATTTGTTCAGATATAATGACACAAACATTAAGTGTCTTACAATCAGATTCTCCACATTCTCAATTCGTGGAGGAGCCAACACTCTCTGACACAGTGTTTGATAGTCACCACTCTCACATGGTTGACTCATTTTTACTTGATACAAACACTGATGATCAAACAGGGGACATAAACTCCACTGTACATACTACAGCTATAACTCTTTATGTACCCCCAATTATATATACTTCCTTTATAGAAACATACACTTCTCCAATTATACATACACACTTTACTTCTTCTCCTACTCCTATCACAATTGTGGAACCAGAATCTGTACATACATCACTTGAAATGGTCACAATTGATGAATTCCAAGCCCATAGGAGCCCTTCTAGGACAATTTTGAGTGAGACTGAGAAAATACTTAGTGCAGAGAGGCAAAGTCAAACCCTTGAGAGGACTTTGGCAAAAGGAGAGCAAGAGAGTACTGCCTTAGTAGGCAAAGAAAAAGGAGATGAGTGATGCCTTAGACTACAAAGAAAAAGGAGAGGATGAGAGAGATAAGGATGAGATCCTTGTAAATAAAGAACAGAGAGAAAACTCAGATACTGTAAATTCTACTTCTACCTCTCAAAGTGATGAAGATGATGCTCCACAAAATGATTTTTCCTAGTTCATCGGAGTTGATTTGTACTTTCAGCAGAACCAGATGTCTGACACTGTACAGTTATTAAAGCAAGAGTTAGCTAGAACTAC
>CM025787.1:20293754-20324515 GCA_014636745.2 Centella asiatica
CTCATCGGGGATTATCAACCCGTCGGGGATTAACTCATCGGGGATTAACTCAAACCCGTCAAAGACTAAGTTAAAGTCTGTCTCAGATACAGGGTCGTCTTCCTCACTCCTCCATGTGTGGTGCCCTCAACCATATCCACACTTAGGTCAAAACTCATCATTCTCTCAGTGATACATAACATTTCTTTTGGTCTGCATGCCATCCTAAACACGGTTTAGGGTAAAGAAAATCAGGTTAAGGAATACTCAAGCATGGGGTTGCGACTACTGTCAACAGAATGTTTGGTAGTTAAAGGTTTGTCCATCAGATGGTTGTCAACAACACTACACCCAACTAGACAACTTGAAATAAATGACATTTACTCCGATCGTTAGAATATGCATTAAGTCATACTTTTGAAAATAAATGAACATGGTATTAAAGGTGGTAGGTAGAGCAGAGACGCAAGAAATTTAGCAAGACTTAAATAAGATGCTCTTACCTCCTTACTGTAGGAAGAAAATAAATGCTCCGGTTTATCCTTCAAGAAGAACTGCTGTCTCAAAAATTAAATTTAAGTTTGATGGAAGTTTAGAAAGGTAGAATCAAGGTTACAACAGCGTGATGTGTATATATATCACTTGGTTGAACAACAAGAACTGTAGGATCAACTTGATCTCAGCTGTTGGTTATGAAAAGAAAGGAAATGACTGAAGAAGGAGAGAGTGATTGAAATGGCTGCTGTGTCCTTCGGTCATCTTTCATAGCTGACTCTAGGGTAATGGTAGGGATGATGAGCATTTAATGCTGCTGTTCCCTCCCCCCATCAGTGGAGTATTTTAAAAAAAACGGGTACTGTAGCTACCCGAAGCATTCATACCAAAACACTCCTTTAAAGGTAGAACAACTTATAATCCTCATAAGCTTTACAAAATCATTTAGAAAATAAATCTTTTGGACATCACATTGCAGATAAATTTTTCATAATAAGAAAATAATTTCAATATTCACAACTTATAAGAAAATAATTTTCATAAAAAAAAATAAGCAAAAATAATTAGATTTCATAACGAAATTTATTTACAAATCGGGGTCTTCACACTCGTTCTTGTCCACGACCCCAACATGGTTAGTCTTTATGAAGTCGAAGTCGCCAAACTTGAAGCACACTGTCTTGGATGCCATTGATGATATCTGTGAAAAGCTTTAAAAAAAAATTCTTTGCAAAAAGGTTAAATCACACAAATATGAGAGTAAGAGTTCTTTGAGTGAATGAAATTGCAGTTGTGTTTGAAATGTGTTTGAATACAGTATTAAAAATGTTTGCAATTTCAAAGATAGTGAACGGTTTTCGATCATGGGTATGAGTAACTACTGATTTACCCCTTAATCAGGGATTGCCCTAGTCTCTGTCATATTCACTTGTCAGAGACTAATTTTAACTAGTCTACAATGGATTATTTTTAACTAGTCAGAGACTAATTTAAAAACAACAATCGGGGACTAATTTTAACTAGTCTCCGATAGGTTATTTTTAACTAGTCAGAGACTAATTTAAAACAACTATTGGGGACTAATTTTAACTAGTCTCCGATAGGTTATTTTTAACTACTCAGAGACTAATTAAAAATAACTATCGGGGACTAATTTTAACTAGTCTCCGATAGGTTATTTTTAACTAGTCAGAGACTAATTAAAAACAACTATTAGAGACTAATTTTAGTCTCTCACTCAAATTTCTTCAAAGACTAAATTAAACTAGTCTCTACTTCAATTCTATTTCATTAGTTATCCAATAATCAAAAAAATGATTATTAGCTTTAAAGATTCTGTTTGTTCATAACAGCTACATCTAGAAATTAAATTCTAGCTTCTAAAATTTTGTCCATTAAGAATAGCTACAATCTAGAGATTAAATTCTAGCTTCTAAAATTATGTTCATTAAGAACAGCTGCAATCTAGAGATTAAATTCTATCTTCTAAAATTCTGTTCACTAAGAACAGCTGCAACCTAGATTAAATTCTAACTTCTAACAGTTTTACAAACTTGCTTTTTGAAATTTTACTCAATTTTTAGAAGCATAATTCAACATATCTAATTCATAGACTAACCTAGTAAATGTAGGTTCATCTAAAGGCTTTGTGAATATGTCAGCAAGTTGTTTATCTGTTGTAACCCAGTGCAATTCAATGTTTCCTTCACTAACATGTTCTCTAATGAAGTGATACCTTATATCTATATGTTTTGTTCTTGAATGTTGTACTGGATTTTCATTTATGGCTATAGCACTTATGTTATCACAATAAATAGGAATTTTTGATAATATCATACCATAGTCTAGGAGTTGCTTTTTGATCCACAGGATTTGAGCACAACAACTCCCAGCTGCAATGTATTCAGCTTTAGCCGTTGAGGTTGACACTAAATTTTGTTTCTTGCTAAACCAAGAAACAAGTCTGCCTCGAAGAAATTGGTAGCTTCCACTTGTGCTTTTTCTGTTAAGCTTACATTCTGTATAGTCAGCATCTGAATAGCCAATTACTTTAAAATCAGATTCTTTAGGATACCATAACCCAAGGTTTGGAGTACCCTTTAGACATCTGAGTATTCTTTTAACAGCAATTAAATGTGACTCTTTTGGATCAGCTTGAAATCTCGCACACAAACATGTGGCAAACATTATATCAGGTCTACTTGCAATTAAATATAAAAGTGAGCCTATCATGTTATATCAACTTTCTTTCCCTTTGTATCCTTATCTAGCTTAGTGGCAGTAGCCATGGGAGTTTTTGAAGATGTACAATCAACCAAATCATATTTTCTTAGTAAGTCCTTAATGTATTTGGACTGACTAATGAAAATTCCATCAGTTGAAGAAAAATGTCAATTCACCTATCATACTCATTTCATATCTAGACTGCATTAATTTTTAAAATCTTTCACATAATTTTTCATTTGTAAAACCAAATATGATGTCATCCACATATATTTGCACAAGTATTATATCAGAACCTTGTTTTTTGTAAAAAAGTGTTTTATCTATGATACCTCTAACAAATGTATTTTCAAGTAAAAACTAAGAGAGAGTATCATACCAGGCTCTGGGTGCTTGTTTTAAGCCATAAAGTGCTTTATCTAACCTGTAGACATGGTTTGGAAACTTGGGATCTACAAAACCTGGTGGTTGTTCAACATAGACCTCTTCTTCCAATTTTCCATTCAAGAAAGCACTCTTGACATCCATCTAATATACCTTGAAGTTTTTATAGGCTGCATATGCCAAGAAAATCCTTATTGCTTCAAATCTTGCAACTGGTGCAAAGGTTTCTTCATAGTCAATTCCTTGTTCTTGAGAATAACCTTTTGCTACCAGCCTTGCTTTATTCCTTGTAATTGTACCAGCTTCATCCAATTTATTTCTGAAGACCCATTTGGCACCAATTATTGATCTATTCCTTGGTTTGGGTACCAATCTCCAGACCTTATTTATTGTGAATTGGTTCAATTCTTTCTGCATAGCTATAATCCAGTCAGGATCTTGAAGTGCATCTTCAATTTTCTTTGGCTCAATTTTTGACAGAAAACTGAGATAAAGACATTCATTTTGTGTTGCACTTCTTGTCTTGACTCCTTCTTCTAAATCTCCAATGATTAAATCTAGTGTATGATCTCTCATCCAAGGTCTTGCAGGTGGCAAATTTAATCTTGAAGATGAGGCTTCATCTTCTAGATTGACATTGTCCAATCTAGTTGTTGGATCAGAGACTGCTCCCTCTAAACCAGTGACTTCTTCATTATTAGCTCCCCCTGAGCTAGTTGTCTCATCTTGACTAGTCTCTGGTGTGTTAGTTGTCTCTGATTGTACATTTGTGTAACCAGTCTCTTGTGTTTCTTCAGATACTAATTCTCTAGTCTCTAATGTATTATGAGTCCTTGGTACCTCATGTACAATCATTAACTCCCCATCACTGCTTGGAGGAAAATTGTCATCTAGGAGTAATTCTTCAATCTCTGATGGATCCATTCATGCATCCAATTCATTTTCAAAACTAAGAGGTTCATGCAATCCTTGTCCAATCATTCCTGGAATCTTGCTATCATCAAAAACAACTTGTATGGATTCCACAATGACCTTTGTTCTTAGGTTATACACTCTATATGCCTTGCTTGATAGAGAATAACCTAAGAAAATTGTTTCATCAGATTTGTTATCAAATTTTCCTCTTGTTTCTGATGAATATCTCAACACAAAGCACTTACAACCAAACACATGCAAAAACTTAAGAGTTGGTTTTCTCCTAGCCATTAACTCATAGGGTGTTTTGTTGTAAGTCTTGTTAATCAAGGATCTATTCTATGTAAAGCAAGCAGTACTAATTGCTTCTTCCCATAAATAGGTTGGAAGCTTTGACTCTTGTAACATTGTCCTTGTTGCTTCAATAAGGGTCCTATTTTTCCTCTCAACAACTCCATTTTGTTGAGGTGTTCTTGGAGCTGAAAATTGATGTGATATCCCTTTATCAATGCAAAAGTCATTCACTTGGGAATTTTTGAATTATGTTCCTTTATCACTCCTTATAACCCTTACTGTTTTTCCTGACTCGGTTTTTATTTTCTTGATATGATCAATAATTAACTGAGCAGCTTCATCTTTTGAATAAAGGTATTTGACCCAAGTATACCTTGTGTGATCATCCACTATAACCAGAGCATATCTGTTTCTTAAGATTGACATCACATTCACTTGACCAAATAAGTCCATATGTAATAACTGTAAAGGATCAGTGATTGATGTTGCTAGTTTGCTCTTGAATGATACACTTCTTTGTTTTCTTTTCTAACATGAGTCACACAACCCTTCTTGTGTAAATTCCAATTAAGGAATGCTAGCTACCAAACCTTTTCTCACCAATCTATTGATGTTTTTGAAATTTAAGTGGGAGAGCTTCTTGTGCCAAAGCCAACTTTCATCAACAGAGGCTTTGCTATACAGGCATGTGATTTGATCAGTAGAAGAAACTAAATTTGCAGTGTACAAATTTCCTTTTCTTTTTCCTATCAATATCACATTCCCAGATTCCTTGTCACACACTTGGCATAGATCTTCTTTAAAGGTGACAAAGAATCCCTTATCACATAGTTGACTCACACTTAACAGATTGTGCTTTAAACCATTAACTAGTGATACTTCAGTGAAGATGACATCACCATGCTCAACATTGCCATAGCCTTTTGTATGACCTTTGCTGTCATCTCCAAATGTTACCTTAGGGCCATTCTTCTCTTCATACTGTTTAAGCAAGGACTTATCTCCTGTCATATGTCTTGAACATCCACTGTCCAGGAACCATGATTTTTTTTTTGGCCTGCACAGTAAGAATAACTGGTAAGAAGTTTTTGGGACCCATATTTTCTTGGATCCTTTCTCACTAGTTTTAGAATCAAGACTTGACTCAGATGGAGTTGATTGTCTTTTAGAATTTTTAACTTTTATTGAACAATCATTAGTCTTGCTTCTTAAAGGTGAGAGACTGCCAAGTTTAGCATATCCACTATTATTGCAAAGATGGTTAGACTTTTTTACAGGTGATTTTTCTTTGATTATCTTTGTTAATGCAATCTCTACAATAGGAATTCTATTTTTACTCCTACAATGTATAGCTATGTGATTGGGATTTCCACATATATGACATGTCTTTCTAGGAGCATTAGGCAGACTTGCATAATTAGTATATTTATTGATGCCTATTTTTCCATTCCTATTTCTTTTCCCACTGCTAGACTCCACTAACTTTTCAATCTTAGATTCAGTAAGATTTTCCAATTTTTTGTTTAATTGTGTCTTGGTCATGAATCCTATATTCAATATTTTGTTTTCACTCTTTTCAACAGTATTCACTGAATTTTGATTATTTTTTATAATTGCAGTGACATGTTGACTTTGAGTGTTGATAAATTTAGGTTCATTGACTGATGAGACAAAATTAATTCTTTTCATGAGAATTGGTTTGTTAGTCATGGAATTAGCAGCTTCAATTTTTTCTATATCTGGTTTTGTTTCTAGGAATTCATCATATCCTAAACCAGATTTTTGACCAACCATTTGATTTTCTACCAAGTCAGAAAGCTTTTTAGAGGATTGATTCCATTGTTTAATCTTAGCCTGTTCATTTTCAAGTTGTTCGACTAAGTAAAATTCCCTCTTTTCCAAAGCATCTATCATGTGATGAGCTTTATTCAATTCTGATTTGATAGTATCAAATTGTATTTGTTTCTCTTTAAGAAATCTATTTCTTTTCAAGAGTTGGTCATGTGATTCTTTTACTTTAGCATGTTCAATGGTTAATGATCTAAAACTAACATGCAAATCAGATATATCTTTTTGTATGCTTTCTACACTAGATGTATCAATTAAATTAAGCACATTAAAATTATGAATTGCATCACATACCTTAGTAGAATTACTTGGTTCATCTGTTTGAACCATCAAGGCAAAGTTGACAATTTCTTCCTCAGAGTCACTGTCAATCCAATCTTTACCTTCTGTAATCAAGGCCTTGCTCTTTGATTTGAATCTTTTGTCAGTAAGATCATTCCCTGATTTTCTGTTCTTGTAATCCATAGATCTTTCTGTAGATCTAGGCTTCTTGCACTTATTGGCAAAGTGCCCTATCCCATCACAATTGAAACATCTAATTTTCTTTTTGTCAAAGGTCACAGTTTGACCTTCTCGTTTTGGGATAGGCTTCCTTGATGATTTTCTTCCTTTCCTGCTAGCTCTAAATTTTTTGAATTACTTCACCATGAAAGCCATGAATTCCTCCAAGTCATCATCAGTGATTGATTTAGTTTCTTCATCAGTCGAGCTTGCAGTATCAGTGTCATCATCAAGCTCCTTATGAGACTTCTTTGTCTCAACCATCAGTGCAGCTCCTTTGTCCCTGCCATGCAACTTCTGCCTTTGCTCTATTTCTAATTCATATGTCTTGAGATTTTCATAGAGCCTGTCCAATGTGAGAATATCCAAATGATGAGCTTCTCTTAGTGCAGTTGTTTTTGGATCCCAGCTTGGTGGGACTGCCCTCATGAATTTGGTATTAACATCTTCATTGTCATAGGACTTTCCAAGTATTTTCAGGTCATTAAGCAAAGCATTGAATCTGTCATAAACTGATGTTATTGATTCACTAGGCTTTGCTTGAAAGAATTCATATTGTTGAGTCAACAATGTCCTTTTATTCTTTCTCACTTGGTATGTCCCCTCACATAGGACTTTGATGGTGTCTCAGATCTGTTTAGATGTTGTGCAGTTGATTATGCTTGTGAACATATTCTTATCCAGTCCATTGTAAAGTATGTTCATCACTTTAGTATCCTTTAACACTTGTAACTTGTCTTCATTGGTGTAATCACTTTCTGTAGCAAGTTCAAAGTGTTCAGGGATAACTGTTCCTTCTACAGTTTTTGAAGGAACAAATTTCCTTGGTTGATAGGGACCCTTCTCAATCCTATCAATATACTCAAGATCAATTGCCCTCAAGTGCATATACATCTTTTGTTTCCAGATTGGATATTCTTCTCCTTTTAAAACTGGAATTCTGGTTTCACCATCTCTACTTCCTGCATATGACATTATGTCGGAGCTGCTTCCTTCATCATTGGCTACCTCTGGATCTTGTTAATTGAAATATATCAATTAATATGCTTTGATACCAATTGTTGTCCCAGTGAAATAGCCTAGAACTTGTAGAAGGGGGGTTGAATACAAGTTCTTGAAATCTTTTCGAATTTCTGTTCTTCAAAGTATATTTACTTGCAAAAATTAAAGAACAAAAACAAGAACAAATTTATAAACAATTGCTTTTATTGATGAACAATTGATTACAAATTCTAACAATCACAATCTGATTGTCAGCTTCAAAATCCTGTACGCTATTTATAAATCTTTACAAACATACAGCTTCTAATACAACTCTGTAAAATTAATTACAGCTTCCAAATCTGAATCGTAATTCAGCTTCTAATCATATTCAATGTATATTTTCTATGTACAAAAGGAATAGGTTATTTCTCTGGTTGTTCTCATTCTTCTTGTTTCCTAACTAGCTTCAACTTTAATAACTCTTCAAATCTCCATATCGAAGATGACTTCTAATCCAATTAGAAGTTTGTCTTGTATCAGAGAGTATTTTTAATTTAGTCTCTAATGGCTTCAACTTTATTCTCTGATCAAATGTTTAGTCTCCAACAGCTTAAGCTTTAGTCTCCGATAACTTAATCTTAGTCTCTGATGACTTAATCTTAGTCTCTGATGCCTTACGCTTAGTCTCTGATGCATTGATCTTAGTCTCCAATGCTTTAAGCTGTAGTCTCTGATGAACAAATCTTTTACTCTCCGATAGACTAAACATAGTCTATGGCTTGTTGAAATCTCTGATATAATTCTGATAGTCTCTTATAATACAAATTTTAACTTACTCTCTTATAAAAATAAATTACACGAATCGGGAGTAAACTATCAGCTACAAAACTCTAATGCTATAAACTAGCACTTTATGTACATTTGTATATCTAAGTATTCTAATTACAATCATCATCAAACGTTATAAAACCTAACAGACTAATTTTAACTAGTCTCCGATAAGTTATTTTTAACTAGTTAGAGACTAACTAAAAATAGCTATCAGAGACTAATTTTAACTAGTCTCCGATAGGTTATTTTTAACTAGTCAGAGACTAATTAAAAATAGCTTATCAAAGTCTAATTTTAACTAGTCTCCAATAGGTTATTTTTAACTAGTCAGAGACTAATTAAAAAAAGAACTATCAGAGTCTAATTTTAGTCTCTCACTCAAATTCCTTCAGAGACTAAATTAAACTAGTCTCTGCTACAATTTTATTTCCATAGTCCAACAATCAATACAATGATTATTAGCTGCAAAAGATCTATTTATACATAACAGCTGCATTCTAGAAATTAAATTCTAGCTTCTAAAATTCTGTCCACCAAGAACAGCTTCAATCTAGAAATTAAATTCTAGCTTCTCACAACTTAACAAGTTACTTTTTAAGAATTTGGTTAGTTTTTTGAAACATAATTCAACATACCTAATTCATAGACTAATCTAGTGAATGTAGATTCATCTAAAGGCTTTGTGAATATGTCAGCAAGTTGTTTATCAGTTGTAACCCAGTGTAATTCAATGTTTCCTTCACTAACATGTTCTCTAATGAAGTGATACCTAATATCTACATGTTTTGTTCTTGAATGTTATACTGGATTTTCAGTTATTGCTATGGCACTTGTATTATCACAATAAATAGGAATCTTGGATAATGACATACCATAGTCTAGGAGTTAATTTTTGATCCACAAGATCTGAGCACAACAACTCCCAGCTGCAATGTATTCAGCTTCAGCCGTTGAGGTTGGCACTGAATTTCGTTTCATGCTAAACCAAGAAACAAGTCTGCCTCCAAGAAATTGACAGCTTCCACTTTTGCTTTTTCTATCAAGCTTACATCCTGTATAGTCAACATCTGAATAGCCAATTAATTTAAAATCAGATTCTTTAGGCTAACATAAACCAAGGTTTAGGGTACCCTTTAGATATCTGAGTATTCTTTTAATAGAAATTAAATGTGACTCTTTAGGGTCAGCTTGAAATCTTACACATAAGCATGTAGCAAACATTATATCAAGTCTACTTGCAGTTAAATATAAAAGTGAGCTTATCATGCCTCTATAGCTAATTATATCAATTTTCTTTCCTTTAGTATCCTTATATAGCTTAGTGGTTGTAGCCATGAGTGTTTTTGCAGATGCACAATCAACTAGATCATATTTCCTTAGTAAGTCCCTAATGTACTTGGACTGACTTATGAAAATTTCATTAGTTGATTGTTTTATCTGTAGTCCTAAGAAAAATGTTAACTCACCCATCATACTTATTTCATATCTAGACTGCATTAATTTTGAGAATTTTCCACATAGTTTTTCAATTGTAGATCCAAATATAATATCATTCACATATATTTGCTCAAGTATTAAATTAGAACCCAATTTTCTATAAAAAGTGTTTTATCTATGATACCTTTAACAAATTTATTTTTAATTAAAAACTGAGAGAGAGTATCATACCAAGTCATGGGTGCTTGTTTCAAGCCATAAAGTGTTTTATCTAACCTGTAGACATGATTTGAAAATTTGGGATCTACAGAACCTGGTGGCTGTTCAACATAGACCTCTTCTTCGAACTTTCCATTCAAGAAAGCACTCTTGACATCCATCTAGTATACCTTGAAGTTTTTATAGGCTGCATATGCCAAGAAAATCCTTATTGCTTCAAGTCTTGCAACTGGTGCAAAGGTTTCTTCATAGTCATTTCCTTCTTCTTGAAAGTAACCCTTTGCTATCAATCTTGCTTTATTCCTTGTGATTGTACCAACTTCATCTAATTTGTTTCTGAAAACCCTCTTGGCACCAACTATTGATCTATTCCTTGGTTTGGGCACCAATCTCCAGACTTTATTCCTTGTGAATTGGTTTAATTCCTCTTGCATAGCTATTACCCAATCAAGATCTTGAAGTGCTTCAATTTTCTTTGGCTCAATTTTTGACAGAAAACTGAGATAAAGACATTCATTTTGTGTTGCACTTCTTGTCTTGACTCCTTCCTTTAAATCTCCAATAATTAAATCTGGTGTATGATCTCTCAACCAAGGTCTTGCAGGTGGCATATTTAATCTTGAGGATGAGGCTTCATTTTCTAGATTAACATTGTTCAATCTAGTTGATGGATCAGAGACTACTCCCCCTAAACCAGCGACTTCTTCATTGTTAACTCCCCTGAGCTATTAGTCTGATCTTGATTGTTGTCTTCAGTAGTCTCTGGTATCTCATTAGTGTCTGATTGTGCACTTGTGTTACCAGTCTTTGGTATTTCATTGAATGCTAATACTCTAATCTCTAATGGAGTATTAGTCATTGGTACTTCATGCACAACCGTTAACTCCCCCTCATTTAAAGAAGGACTACAGTCATATAGGGATGTTTCTTCAGTCTCTGATGGATCTTTCCATGCATCCAATTCATTTTCAAATCTGAGAGTTTCATGCAATCCTTGACCAATCATTCCTGGAATCTTGCTATCATCAAAAACAACTTGAATGGATTCCACAATGACCTTTTTTTCTTAGGTTATATATTCTATATGCCTTACTTGATAGAGAGTAACCTAAGAAAATTGCTTCATCAGATTTGCTATCAAATTTTCCTCTTATCTCTGATGAATCTCTCAGAACAAAGCACTTACAACCAAACACATGCAGAAACTTGAGAGTTGGTTTTCTCCCAATCATTAACTCATAAGGTGTTTTGCTATAAGTCTTGTTGATCAAGGACCTGTTTTGTGTGAAGCAAGCAGTACTAATAGCTTCTTCCCAGAAATAGGTTGGAAGTTTTGATTCTTCTAGCATTGTCCTTGCTGCTTCAATAAGGTTTCTATTTTTCCTCTCAACAACTCCATTTTGTTGAGGGGTTCTTGGAGTTGAGAATTGATGAGTTATTCCTTTTTCGGTACAAAATTTATTTACTTGGGAATTCTAGAATTCTGTTCCTCTATCACTCCTTATAACCCTTATTATTTTTCCTGACTCAGTTTCTACTTTCGTGATATGATCAATAATCAACTAAGCCACTTCATCTTTTGAGTGAAGGTATTTTACCCAAGTATACCTTATGTGATCATCCACTATAACCAAAGCATATATGTTTCTTAATATTGACATCACATTCACTTAACCAAATAAGTCCATATGTAATAACTGTAAAGGGTCAGTGATTGATGTTGTTGATTTTCTTTTGAATGGCACACTTCTTTGTTTTGCTTTCTGGCATGAATCAAAAGCCTTTCTTGTGCAAATTTCAATTGAGGAATGCCAACTGTCAAGCCTTTTCTCACCAAATTGTTGATATTTTTGAAGTTTAAGTGGGAGATCTTCTTATGTCAAAGGCAACTTTCATCAGCTAAGGCTTTGCTACAAAGGCATGTGACTTGATCAGTGGAGGAGATTAGGTTTGCAGTGTACAAATTTCCTTTTCTTTTCCCTGTCAATATCACATTTCCAGGTTCCTTCTCACACACCTGGCATTGATCTTCTTTGAAGGTGACATAGAATCCTTTATCACATAGTTGACTCACACTTAACAGATTGTGCTTTAAGCCATCAACAAGTGATACTTTAGTGAAGATGACATCTCCATGCTCAACAGTACCATAGCCCTTTGTATGACCTTTGTTGTCATCTCCAAAAGTTACCTTAGGGCCACTCTTTTCTTCATACTGTTTAAACAGAGACTTGTCTCCTGTCATGTGTCTTGAACATCCACTGTCCAAAAACCATGATTTTTTCTTTTTGCTCTGCACAGTAAGAATAACTAGTTAGAATTTTTTGGGACCCAGATTTTCTTAGGTCCTTTCTCACTAGTTTTAGAATCAAGACTTGACTCAGATGGATTTGATTGTCTTTTAGAATTTTTAATTTTTATTGGACAATCAATAGTCTTGCTTCTTGTAGGTGAGAGACTGCCAAGTTTAGAATTTTCACAATTATTGTAAAGATGGTTAAACCTTTTTACAAGTGATTTTTCTTTAGTTATCTTTGTTGGTGCAGTCTCTTCTATAGGAACTCTATTTTTACTCGTACAATGTATAGCTATGTGGTTGGGATTTCCACATATGTGACATGTTTTTCTAGGAGCATCTGGCATTCTAGCATAATTAGTATATTTATTGATTCCTATTTTTCCATTCATATTTCTTCTTCCACTACTAGACTCCACTGACTTTATAAACTTAAACTCAGTAAGATTTTCCAATTTCTTGTTTAATTGTGTCTTGGTCATGAATCCTATGTTCAATCTTTTGATTCCACTCTTTTCAACAGTATTCACTGAATTTTGATCATTCTTTATAACTGCAGTGACATATTGACTTTGAGTGTTGATAAATTTAGGTTCAATGACTGGTGAGACAAAATTAATTCTTTTAATGGAAATTGGCTTGTTAGTCATGGAGTTAGTAGCTTCGATAATCTCTTATATATTTGTTTTCTTTCCTAGGTACTCATTATAACTTAGACCAGATTTTTGACCCACCATTTGACTACCTACCAAGTCTGACAGCTTTTTAAAGGATTGGTTCCACTGTTTTATTTTAAGCATATTCGTGTTCAAGTTGTTCAACTAAGTAATATTCCCTCTTTTTCAAAGCATCAATCATGTGATGGGCTATATCTAACTCAGACTTGATAGCATCAAATTGTATTATCCTCTCTTCAGAAATTTATTTTTATTCAAGAGTTGGTCATAAGATTCTTTAACTTTGGCATGTTCGATAGTCAATGATCTAAAACTAACATGCAAATCAGACATATCTTTTTGTATGCTTTCTATACTAGATATATCAATTAAATTAAGCACATTAAAGTTCTGAATTGCATCACATACCTTTGTAGAATCACTTGACTCATTAGTTCGAGTCATCAAAGCAAAGTTGACAATTTCTTCCTCAGAGTCACTGTCAATCCAATATTTTCCTTCAGTAATCAAGGTATTGCTCTTTGATTTGTACTTTTTATCAGCAAGATCATTCCCCGATTTTCTGTTCTTGTCATCCATAGATCTTTCTGTAGATCTAGGCTTCTTTCACTCATTGGCAAAGTGCCCTAACCCATTACAGTTGTAACATCTAATCTTCTTTTTGTCAAAGATCATAGTTTGACCTTCTCATTTTGAATTAGGCTTCCTTGATGATCTTCTCCCTTTCCTGCTAGCTCTAAATTTTTTGAATTGTTTCACCATGGAGGCCATGAATGCCTCCATGTCATCATCAGTGTTAGATTCAATTTCTTCATCAGTCGAGCTTACAGTGTAGATTTCATCATCAAGCTCCTCATAAGACTTCTTTATCTCAACCATTAGTGTAGCTCCTTTGTCCCTGCCATGTAGCTTTTGTCTTTATTCTACTTCAAGTTCATAAGTCTTTAGATTTTCATAGAGCCTGTCCAAAGTGAGAATGTCCAAATCATGAGCTTCCCTTACTGCAGTTGTTTTTGGATCCCAGCTTGGTGGAAGAACCCTTATGAATTTGGTATTAACATCTTCATTGTCATAGGACTTTTCAAGTATTTTCAGGTCATTGAGCAAAGCATTGAATCTATCATAAACTGATGTTAATTCACCAGGCTTTACTTGAAAGAAGTCATATTGTTGTGTTAACAATAACCTTTTATTCTTTCTTACTTGGTCTGTCCCCTCACATAGGACTTTGATGGTGTCCCAGATTTGTTTTGATGTTGTGCAGTTGATGATGCTTGTGAACATATTTTTATTCAGTCCATTGTAAAGTATGTTCATCACTTTAGCATCCTTTAACACTTGTAACTTGTCTTCATTGGTATAATCACTTTCTGCAGCAAGTTCAAAATGTTTAGGAATAATTGTTCCTTCCACAGTTTTTGAAGAAACAAATTTCCTTGGTTGATAGGGACCCTTCTCAATCCTATCAATGTATTCGGGATCTGTTGCTCTCAAGTGCATATACATCTTTTGTTTCCATATTGGATATTTTTCTCTTTTTAAAACTGGAATTCTAGTTCCACCATCACAACTTCCTACATATGCCATGTTGGAGCTGTTTCCTTCATCATTGGCCATCTCTGAATCTTGTTAATTGAAATATATCAATCAATATGTTCTGATACCAATTGTTCTCCTAGTGAGATAGCCTAGAACTTGTAAAAGGGGGGTTGGATACAAGTTCTTGAAACCTTTTTAAATTCTTGTTCTTCAAACTATTATTACTTGCCAAAATTAAAGAACAAAAACAAGAATAATTCTATAAACAATTGCTTTTATTGATTAACAATTGATTACAAATTCTAACAATCACAAATTGATTGTCAACTTCAATTTCTGTACTATATATACAAATCTATATAATCATACAGCTTCCAATACAACTCTGTAAAATTAATTAGAACTTCCAACTCTGAATCGAAATCCAACTTCTAATCCTATTCAATATATGTTTTTTCTATATATAATTGGAATAGATTTTTCTCATTACATGATGAAAAACTATTTTCCCTCTCTCTAGTTAATTTTCTAACCAGGTTCGTCTTCAATATCTCTTCAATGTTCATGTTGAAGATCACTTCTAATTCAAATAGAACTATTTATTGCATCAGAGAGTAATCTCCACTTTAATCTCTGACTGCTTCAACTTTAGTCTCTGATTAATTATGTTTAGTTTTTGACAGCTTAAATGTAGTCTCTGATGCTTTAATTTTAGTTTTCGATGACTTATGCTTAGTCTCTGATGATTTAAGATTAGTCTTCGATGCTTTAAACTTAGTCTCCGATGCTTTAAGTTGTAGTCTCTGATGACTTATGTTTAGTCTCTGATAACCTTCTGATAAGATTTTTCCTTAGTTTCCGATAGACTAAACATAACTTTTAACTTGTTGAAATCTCTGATGCAATTCTGGTAGTCTCTTATAATACAAATTAACTTACTCTCATATAAAAATAAATTACATGAATCAGAGAGTAAACTAGCAGCTACAAAATTCAAATGTTATTAACTAGCACTAACTATACATTTGTATATCTAAGTATTCTAAATACAATTATCATCAAATGTTATAAAACCTAACATATTGCAATATTTGTATGATAAGAAACCTAGTTGAAGTCATTAAGAGATGTTATTAAAATAATTTAGAGTGTACTGTTGACACACTAAAATAAGGTGTTGTTAGGAAACTAGTGCAAATATTTTTAGGTCATTTACACCATAGTCCTTTAACTAATTTTTTATTTTACATATTAAATTTATTTTTTTATATCATAGAGAATTTTTATTTTCTTAAAACTACACCAACATCCCTATTATATATAGATTAGAGAGATTTGAATATTAAATTATTTATACTCCGTTCGATTTTAGGAAAGAAAGAGAATGAAAGGAAAAATAAATCAAGATTTAGTAAAAAGTAATAGTAGAGAGAGTAATGGAAAGAAATGAGAGGATAATCACAATGAAAAATTAAACAATGAATCATTACTCCTCATTTCTTGTGAAATGAAATTACATGTAAGAGAAATAGTTCATTTCATCATCATTTTCCATAGGTGCCCCATAAAAATTTATAATATCTTTAAGTTACGTTTAGATTGAAGGAATGAAATGAGAGAAAAAAAAAATTTGATGCATGAATAATTACTAAATAATATCACAGAATTTTATAATTTTTATAAAAGATAACAGTAAAATAAATTATTTTTTATGTATATAATTTTATTCTCGAAAAATAATATGATCCTCCCTCTCATCCCTTCCCATCGCTTCCTCCGCGACTATTTTTTCAACGAATTCCTTAATAATATTTTATCTATTCCGCGGCAATATTAGTAAATACGTGTTAGTGCAGAAAATTATAGACAACGAAGCGGAAGCATAAAAATAGCAATTTAAAATTTTTCTGCAATCCCAGGAATCACCTTTTACAATATTATTAATTGAGGAAGGATTAAAATCATACCGTTGTAAATTCGACGACGTTGATGTAGAATCTTTACGCACGAATTAACACCGCAATCTTATCCTTCACACTCCAATCGATCACCTTGATCCATCTTGCAATTTATTCCACGTTCTTGATTGTTCCATTGGATCCAACGTTTACTACTCAAGTGTGTAGTACTCTAAAGGTGATCCACCAGAGAATTTTGATTATGAAGATTATTGGATTTTTCTCACAATATTTTGGTGACAAATATTATGGAGGCTACCAATTATTATTTCTGTTGGGATTTAATCTATTATAAGTCTCCTTATATAGACAACCCCTAAACTAATTCCTAAACCATTTAGGAATTGGTTATTTATTAAATAATAATAAAACTCCATTATCTAATTCCTGAACCATTTAGAAATTGGATTCTTTATTATTAAATAATAACACCACTTCCTAATTTAATTCCTAGACTACTTAGGAATTGGATTATTTATTAAATAATAATAATATAAGAATAATTCTTATTTATTTATAATTAAAATTTCTAAAATACTAAATTATAAATATTAAGCCATTTAATTTATTCCACCATGGTATAAATTAAATTACTTAATTATTATTATTTCCCAATATCTTCATAATTTATTATTTCCCTTTTATGGTGTGACCCTTTAGGTTAAATATTAAGCCGGTTGTAGAAATAAATTAAATTAGAACTATTCTAATTTTATTTATACGAATTAAACACTTTAATTCATTAAATATAATTAATTATATTAATTATACTTATTCTACATCATGAGGGATACCTCTCAGCATATCATGACTATCCGGATAATATGAAATCAACGTTTAATCACAAAGAATCTATTCAGTGAATAGTTACCATACAATTCAATCCTTCTACCACACAATGTCCCGATTAAATATAAGACATGGAATTTCTGTCAAGTCTTATTTTATTTAATCATATGCATTCCAATTCATAGATTCACAACTCAATATAATGTCAATTAGAAACACATTCTAATTATCATTTCACTCTGGCCAGAGATTCCCGAGTTGTCACTAATGGAATCGCATAGGACATTCTCTCCCTTTACTGGAAGCGGTAGATCCTTTGTTGATTATTCACTTATCTCCATGTACACTTTATTATACCCGAACATACACTTATATACACTGCTTGAGTTAAGATATATGACAAAGTATAATTTATTGTACACAAGATATCCGCAACGATCTCAAGTCTAAGGATCACTTGTACAACTATCACTAGATGAACTCCTATTGACAAGCAGGTAAAACTCCATTAGGTGTTCATTTAAGCGAGTCACGTTCAGTGAATTTATTCTCTAATAAGCACCTACATACTTGCTTTAATGTCGTCACACAAATGATTATGAGATCAATCATCCTCTTGTTAAGAGCAAGCACAGTATGTACTAAACTTTTCAGATTCACTAACACCCTTATTAGTGATCCTACGATTAGGAATATCTTTAGTTTCGAGTTAACATATTTTAGATCTCATTAGCATGATCTCATCATGATCCTAAAATATAACTCTAAATTATGGGTTAATATATTTAACAACTTAAACATATAAATAAACGCCTTTGAATAAATAATTCTTTTATTAATAAATGAATAAGATTACAAAATAAATGCTCCATCACGTCTAACGTGATTGGCTTGAGGGCATATTACTTTCAATCTCCTACTTGCACTAAAGCCAATCGCCCTGGTATCTAATACCCATCTTCTCTAAGTGGCGATCAAATTGCTGCTGAGATAATGCTTTAGTAAATGGATCTGCAATGTTGTTCTAAGAGTCCACACGCTCAACGGTGACGTCTCCTCTCTCAATGATTTCTCTAATCAAATGAAAGCGTCGCAACACATGTTTGGATTTCTGATGAGACCTAGGTTCCTTGGCTTGTGCAACAGCTCCAGTGTTATCACAATATAAAGGCACTGGTCCTTCAATGCTAGGAACCGCACCAAGTTCTATAATGAACTTCTTCATCCAAACAGCCTCCTTTGCAGCTTCACTCGCAGCTATGTACTCTGCCTCTGTCGTTGAGTCAGCAATCATTTGCTGTTTGGAACTCTTCCAACTCACTGCACCACCGTTTAAGGTAAATACATACCCTGACACGGATTTATAGTCATCTTGATCAGTTTGAAAACTTGAGTCTAGAAAGCCCTCTAGTTTCAAATCTAACCCACCATAGACAAGAAATACATCCTTAGTTCTTCTCAAGTACTTTAGGATGTTTTTCACTGCCTTCTAGTGTTCCTCTCCAGGATCGGCTTGATATCTGCTTGTTACACTAAGTGCGTAAGCAACATCAGGCCTCGTACATATCATTCCATGCATGATAGATCCAATAGCCGAAGCATATGGTATCTTACTCATGTAATCTCTCTCTTCAGTTGTCTTTGGAGACATTTTTTTAGAGAGATGAACTCCATGACTCATCGGTATGAGTCCTCTTTTAGAGTTTTCCATGTTAAACCGCTTTAGCATTGAATTAATGTACGTTCCTTGGGTCAAACCTAGCATCCTCTTAGATCTATCTCTATAGATCTTTATCCCTAAGATGTAGGATGCTTCTCCCAAGTCCTTCATGGAGAAGTTCTTTGACAACCAAATTTTAACTGATTGGAGCATAGGTATGTCATTCCCTATCAGTAATATATCATCAACATATAGTACTAGGAATGTCACAGCGCTCCCACTAACCTTCTTGTACACACATGGTTCATCCACATTTTTGATAAAATCAAACTCTTTGATTGTCTCATCAAAATGGATGTTCCATCTTCGAGAAGCTTGCTTCAATCCATAAATAGACTGCTGCGGCTTACAGACTTGAGTTACTCTACTCTTAGAGGCAAATCCCTTTGGCTGTGTCATATACACATCCTCCTCAAGTTTCCCATTGAGGAAGGCCGTTTTCACGTCCATTTGCCAGATCTCATAGTCATAGTAAGCTGCAATTGCAAGCAAAATCCGAACAGACTTGAGCATGGCTACTGGTGAGAAGGTTTCATCATAGTCAATTCCTTGTCTTTGTTTACAACCTTTTGTAACCAGTCTGGCCTTATAGGTTTCCACCTTGCCATCTGCTCCAATCTTTCTTTTAAAGACCCATTTACACCCTATAGGCGTTATGTCTTCAGGTGGTTCAACCAAAGTCCACATTTGGTTTTCATACATGGAGTCCATTTCGGATTTCATGGCGGTTCGCCATTTCTCTGAGTCTCTACTACTCATTGCCTCATTGTAAGATACTGGATCGTCATCCTCTATGACAAATACCTCATCATCATTCTCAATGATGAGTCCAAAATACCTTTTATTTGGTATTGGTATCCTTCCAGATTTACGAATAGACTGTTGTACAGAAGATTGCTCTACTTGCATAGGTTCCTTCGTTTGATCTGTAGTGATTTGTGGTTCTTGAACTTCTTCAAGATCTATCTTGCTCCCATTGTTTCCTTCAAAGATAAACTCCTTCTCCAAGAAGGTTGCGTGTTTGGAAACTAACACCTTTTGGTCAGTGGGATGATAGAAGTAATATCCTAAACTCTCTTTAGGATAACCCACAAATCTGTACTTTTCAGATCTAGCCTCCAACTTATCGTGGTCAACTTTCTTGACATAAGCTGGACAACCCCAAATCTTAAGATGTTTAAGATTAGGTCTCTTCCTTGTCCACATCTCATGTGGAGTTTTAGGAACAGATTTTGAAGGTACCTTATTTAGTAGATAGGTCGCTGTTAGTAAGGCATAACCCCAAAGGGAAATTGGAAGATCGGTATAGCTCATCATGGATCGAACCATGTCCAACAAAGTTCGATTTCTCCTTTCAGAAATTCCATTTAACTAGGGTGTTCCTGGAGGAGTCCATTGTGAAAGAATACCATTATCTTTGAGATAATTGAGAAACTCAATACTTAAGTATTCTCCTCCTCGATCTGATCGAAGAATCTTAATACTCTTGCCAGTTTGTTTCTCTACTTCATTCTTAAATTCCTTGAATTTATCAAACATCTCGGATTTGTATTTAATCAAATACACATATCCGTATCTCGAATGATCATCAGTGAATGTAATGAAGTATGAATACCCTCCTCTAGCATGTGTTGTCATAGGTCCACATACATCTGTGTGTACCAACTCTAACAACTCTGCAGCTCTTTCTCCATGTCCGCTAAATGGAGATTTTGTCATCTTTCCCATGAGACAAGACTCACAAGTTGGATATGATTCATAATCAAAAGGTTCTAGTAACCCATCCTTGTGTAACTCGTTTAGTGTTGTTTCATTAATATGACCAAGTCTACAGTGCCATAGGTAGGTATAATTAAAATCATCTCTTTTCCTTTTTCCGGTTTGTTCAATATGAAATACACTACTTTGTAAGTCAAGAATGTAAAGTCTATCATGCAATTTACCAGTTCCATACAACACATCATCTTTGTAAATAGAAAAACGGTTTTTCTTTATTACAAAGTCAAATCCATCCTCATCTAACAAAGGAATAGAAACAATATTTCTTAAAAGAACTGGAACATAGTAACAATTTTCTAAAATGATAGACTTGCCAGAAGGCAAAGCTAAACAATAAGTTCCTACGGCTAATGCAACAACTCTTGCTCCATTTCCCACTCGTAGGACTACTTCTCCTTTGTTTAGCATTCTACTTCCCTGTAGGCCCTGCATAGAATTACATATATGAAAACCACAGGCGGTATCTAATACCCAAGTAGAAGATTGACTTACAGATAGATTTATTTCAATCATGAACAAACCTGCATCTGAAGTTGAAGATTCATTAATCTTCTTCTTCTGTGCTACTGCAAGATACTTCTTACAGTTTCTCTTCCAATGCCCTTCCTTATTACAATGGAAGCAAACACCTTTGCTTTCAGGATCAGTTTTCTTTTTGTCATTTGATTTTGCCTTTCCTCCAGTCTTTTTCTTTTTCTTCTTTTCAAAAGAACCCTTGGTTAGCTTCCTTTTCTTGGAAGTTTCACCCATTAGAAAAACTTGGCCCTTCTGAGATGGAAAGTTACTTTCCGCAGTTTTCAGCATGTTATGGAGTTCAGGCAAGCTAACATCCAACTTATTCATGTGAAAGTTCATAACAAACTGCGAAAAACTCTCAGGGAGTGACTGCAAGACTAAGTCTTGACTCAACTCTCCATCCGTTACAAAACCCAGTTGTTCAAGATGTTCAATCAAATTGATCATCTTAAGACAATGGTCATTAACCGAAGTGCCTACAGTCATCTTGCACCGGAAGAGCTCTTTAGATATCTCATATCTAGCACATCTACTTTGTTCACCATACAATTCTTGTAGGTGGAGCAAAATAGAATCTACTTCCATTTTCTCGTGTTGACGTTGCAACTCGTTACTCATAGAAGCAAGCATGATGCATTTTACAAGAGTAGCATCATTCTTCCACTTATCAAAAGTGGTTCGCTCTTCGTCAGAAGCGCCCTCTGGAAGATTTTGAGGAACTGGCGAATCTAAGACATAAGCAATCTTTTCATATGTAAGAACAATTCTCACATTCCTTAACCAATCCACGTAATTCGGACCGGTCAATTTGTTAGCATCAAGTATGCTACGCAGTGATAGTGTAGAAGACATAATAAAATATCTGTAAATGAAATTTATAAACAACATTAGCATTTATTCATTTAATTAATCACCAAATTAATTAGGTCTTTATTAAAATGGTGTCTCCCACTATTTCTTCAAATTATATAACCCTCTTTGTATATAATTCGGCAAATTTATAAATCAAAATTTGCTAGTGAGAATAAGGATCCTATTTAATAACATACAGCCTTGTGTGTGCACAACAAACCATATATTATTTCATAGGGAGACAACTCTTGTCAATTACATCTCATGTTATTCCTTTTCATTTTTGCCTCTTATACCATAAAAGTCTTGTGTGTGCACAACAAACTTAAATAGTCTAAGTTAAGTATAACCCAGCATTTCTATATGTGAAAAAGAAAACTATAGTCCTTGAGTGTGCTCAACAAAACATGTAATGTTCGATTCCATCATAAACATCAAATGTAACAAAGCAACATCTCTAATACATAAAACAGGTCATGAGTGTGCTCAACAAACCCATAATAAGCAAAAGATACTCTGTGCTTTGTCATGCCGGAAGACCACGACCGAAACTTTACTAATGTCATTGGCTGTTACTACTTAATATTATTTTCTTGAGGGGTTTTCTTATTATGGTCTCATCTTGTTTAAGCGCGCATGCAAATATATATATATAATACGCTCCATATTAAACATACATCATATGTATAAATAATATTGTTTTCCCAGTGAGATGACCTAGAACTTGTAGAAGGGGGGTTGAATACAAGTTCTTGAAAATTCTTCGATTACCCGTTCTTTAAGAAATTAAACTTTTTTGCGGAATATAAAGAACACAATCAAAACTCTATAAACAATTACCTTTATTTGATTTAACAATTGATTACAAGTTTTCTAACAATCAAGACAAGCTTTGATTGTCAGCTTCTATTCTGTATATTAAGAGAATACAACACTTCTAATTCTATACAGCTTCGTATTGTTATTCTGTAATTTTATAATTACAGCTTCTTAAAAACTAAGTTACCAAAAACCTAGCTTCCTAATTCAAATCAAATACAATCTTTCCAATTGAAAGATTTCTAACAAGTTTCCTTGTCAGCTACGTCTTCAATAAAATCTACGTGTGCATGGAAGACTTTCCTTCTTTGATTTGAACTCTAACTCCACCAGTGATTAAGTCCTCGACTAATCTCTGATGGCTTCTTTCATTAGTCCCCGACCACTTCGAGTAATCTCTGATGCTTTGGCTTTAGTCGTTGGTGACGTCAGCTTTTAATCTCCGAAGTATTGTATTAGTCACTGATGACGTCAGCATTAATCTCTGACTCTTTAGTTCCAATCCCTGATGACGTAAGCTTTAATCTCTGATGACCAATCCTTCAATCTCTAATGAACAAAACTTTAATCTCCGATGAAGGATTCTTCAATCTTCGATGAACAAAACTTTAATCTCCGATGGGCAAAGTCCAATCTCTGATGAACAAAAACTTAGTCTCTGGTGGACTTTTCCCTTAGTCTCCGACAAGCCAAATTCAATCTCCGAAGGACTAATAAATTTAAAACAACTTGTTGAACAAACTCAACAAGTATTCCAGCAGTACATACAAATGAAATAAATCTATCTCTTTATTATAATGACTAATCTACAAACAAGAGATACTACTGCTAGCTACAATACTAAAGTGTTACAAACCAACACTTTTTTGTACATTTGTATTCCTAAGTATTCTAAGAACAATCATCATCAAATGTTTATAAAACCTAACAATCTCCCCCTAATTATGAATATCAGAATGATAAGTATAATTTCAAGGTTGATGATGATGTCAAAACTAATCTATTACAAATACTTAGTAAAAGAATAAAGAATTATAAAAATTACAAATGTACCTGAACTTTAGATCTTTGATCTATCATTCAGCTTCTCTCCCTGGATAATTTACCCAGCTTCTCCAAGGTTTAAACAACCCTGGCTACACTGAATAGTACATTCAGCTACTCCAAGACTATGTCTGGCTTCAAAAAAAATAAAAAAAAATTACAACTTGTACAACAATCAATCTTTCTTTTTCCTTCTGTTTTCCCTTATTCGTTCTAGCCTTTCCATTAGCAGCTTTTTGAGAACAACTTCAGTTGGTTCTTCTGCATTTCTAAGAAGTTTGATAAATCCTTCAATATGATTTTCACTCACTTTATTGATATCTCTGTTGTAGTTGAAGAATACTTTATCACCATGAAAAGTCTCATACCACAATCCAAGAGGTGCAGTTTTAGAAGGATCGGATGGCACTCTGTTCACACTTTTTACCTCCTTTATTGCCTTCTTGATCTGGTTTCGAAATTCCATGTTGAGCTTTGTAGTTACAAGTATTGTAGACAACAGCCATTCCAAATCTTCTTTTGATTGCCCCTCCAAGTCTGGATTAGTATACTTTACAGAATCTCCATCTTTAAAAAAGATATGAAGTAAATCCTTGTCGTTTGCACCCTTGATCAGATTAATATTCCTTGTATTCTTTTTCAGGGCTTTGATCATCTCACTTGTACTAGCCATATCAACTTTGTAAGGCTTCCTTGATGGTGCTGTTTGTGACTTGTTGGTCCACTTACAGTCACCAAGGCAGTCTCAATTGACCTTGGAGGTTCTTCATTTGTAGGTTTTTTCTTTGAAGGTTTTCTCTTGGATACTACTACTTTCCTTGCACTTGTCTTCCTTGTTGAGTGTTTCTTCTTTTTAATCTCCTCCTCCTCCTTTTCTTGTTCTGCAGCCATGTCTTCCTCTTGTTGAAGTTTCTGAGCAAGCATTGCATCAGCATCTATTAACCTTTGATCTCGAGGATTAACTAACTCTACTTTCCCTCCTAGATCAATTTCAATAGGGGTGGGAAAGTAAGCAGTCTTCATAGCATCCCCCAATAGCTTAGGCTGTCCTGGTTGAGTAAGGGTTTGTTTCTTTGGATCTTCAACCATGACACCTTTGCCTTTATCTCTTGAAGAAGTTGGGGCTGCTGCAGTTGGTTGGGAAGGAGGAATTGTTGCTACTGATGGTATTGTTGTTGTTGTTGCTGTTGTTGTTTCAAGATCAGCATGCTTCTTTAGAATTTGTTCTTTGTAAGCTTGCAGTGCAGCATTTTCTTTCATTGTCTTTTCTTTCAATGCCTGCAACTCCATCTACAAGGAAGCACTTGAATCTGGAACATTGTCTGCTGTGGATGTGGATTTTACAGGATGTTTGAAGTGACTCTCCCCCTTTTTGACGTCAGCATCTTTGGGGAGGGAGGAGGTGGCCAAAACTGGTAGTGCCTGCATCATGAGCTGTTCCATTTGATCTTGTTTCTGGAGAAGGAGATTGATTTTGTCTTCAAGGGCTTGAATCTTACTGTCAGTTTTAGACTTGTTACTAATGAGAAAATCAAGGGCAGTGACAGTTCTCCTTGGCAAGTGGCCTTCATAGCTCCTTCGAATTTTATCAGTCTCAATCTCCATCTGTTGTTTCATCTCCTTGACTGCAGAATTTAAGCCAGTAACCAAAAAGTGGTGAAACTTGGTATGTTTCTTGTCCACTTTGGTTATTTCTTCAAGCAAGTCCTTGGTAGATGGTGCAGCTGTTGTAGACCCTATATTGGTCACATAATCCTTCCTGAGTTGAGCAGCTGCATCCTCCAGAGTGTTGGAATATGTGGCATCAAGCCATGCATCAACATTTTCCTCTGGAGCTTCTTCAAGTACAGGTTCATCTGCAAGCCTTATCTTCATTGCAGAAATATGATCTTGTCTGTGTTGTAGACCATATAAGACTTCAAAATCTGTATTAGTCATTTTAGATATAATATGTAAGGCTGCATCCTCTGTACTTGAGCTGTTCTCAAGTACTGCTGTTTGGATATTGGTGGAGGGAGCAGCAGAAACTTGAGCTTCTTGTGAGGTATATGGCTCAACAGGTTTCAAAAAGGCACCTGCTGAGAATTTCTCTCTTTTATTTTGTTCAAGGATCTCATCCTTGCTCACACCCTTTCCTTTTGCCTGGGGTTGGGCACCCAGCTTCTCAATCTCTCCTTTTTCCAAGCTTTCTAAAGCTTGACTCTCTTGTATATTAATATTCTCTCCTTTTTCCAGATCAGGAGCCTGACTCTCACTAATTATTCTCTCATCCTCACTCTTTTGGGAAGGTGCACTCATTCCTACAGAAATAGGGGTTTGAGAAGTACTTGTGACAGCATGGATAGGGGGTTCCCTTTGTTTATCTTGGGCTAGGGATCTATCCATGGAAGATGTGTGAGAGCTTGCCTCGATTATTGGCTCCTCTTAGGAAAAATCAAGAGAATCAATTATTTGTGTATCAAAAGAATCAAGAATGGGAGAAAAAGGAGAAGAATGTACAGTGGGGAATGTTGGTTGTTCCTCAGATAAAAATTGAGGAACATCAAAAGATAACTCTGTGTGTGCACTCCTTGTGTCACTCTTTTCTTTTATATTCTCTCTATTTGGTTCCTCTTGGCTGTGACCAAGAGTTTGTGCAAACTCTGTACAGTGTGTTCCTGGTTGGGAACTGTCTTCAATGTCAGCATCCTTTTGGGAGGATGATGACAATTCACTGTTTTTTCTTTGAACCTCCATTGCCTTTTGGGAAGCAATGGATTGCTTTTGGCTAATGGTAATTATTCTCTTCTTTCTCTAAAGTGGAACTTCAGCTTCTGGTTCTCCCTCATCCTCACTTACTCCTTTAATTGTTTTTCTTTTTAATTGGAGCTTTTTGGCTGTTCTGGTATATGCAACCACAGTCTTTTGGGAGACTGTGGAGGGGGCTTTGGATTGTGATTAAGAAGTTGTTGGGGGATTAGTTGGTGTTTGTGTGGTATCCCCAAAGAATTGCAAAGAATATGTGGTTGGAAGAGTGTCACTGAGAAAGTTTCTCATGACAGTAGGATAGAATAGAGGTACGTTTACCTTTGCCTCATACTTCTTCAAATCACTAACTACTCTTTTAGTCTGCAAAACTGTATGCACAACTTGCATACTAGCAATATTAAGATTAGGTATTAAGTGATTTGCAATCATCATTAAAAACCTAGCATAATAAATTTTAGTTTTGTTGCCAGTTTTAAGTTTTTCAATCAAATTGTGCAAAATCAAAAGCCCTAAATTAATATGCCTATCATACAACACACTATATGCAATTTGTTGTGAAATAGTGGTGATGGCATCATATCCACTGCATTTTGAGGTGAAAGCTTTTGTAATAATGTCAAAGAACAATGACCACTCTGGCCTAAGATGGGGACGTGTGATGGTCCCAACAGAACTTATATCAGTATTATAGTTTAAGTCTTTAAACATACCTATAAGTTCTTCATTAGAGGCAGGGGGGTCATAGTTTTCCCTTATGGGTAAATGAAGTGCATTATTAACCGTGGTATAAGTAATAGTATAGTCTGTGTTTTCATACCTGAAACTTACCTATGGAGAGTCATCACTTTCATCAGTGATTGTTGCAGTGCTCCACGTGGTTGATATTACTTCTACAGCTTGGATGGGAGCTTCATAAATGGCGTATTATAGTGGAGAGTTCTTTAGGAAATCCACAAAGGGGTAGTATTTTGCTTAAAAATCATATTTATCAGCCACCCCTGCATGGTTAGTTTTGATAAAATCGAACTCACCAAACTTGTAGCACACTGTTTTTGCCGCCATTGAAGAGATCTGTAAACTTGTGAAGAAAGCTCAAGGCGAGGTTAAATTGCAGAGTATTTGAGAGAGAAATCAAATTGCAGAGTTTGATGCTTGTGATTTCAAACGTGTTTGAAATTACTTTTATTAAAGTATGAGAGACGTTTGTTATTCAAGGATCATGAGTAACTACCAATTTACCCTTTTTCAGAGATTGCCCTAATCTCTGATTTACCCATGTGATAAGAGATTGACCCGATTAGTCTCCGATGAAGTAATTACTCATCGGGGACTAAGGTAATCTCCGATGAAGTAACTCATCAGGGACTAATGTAATCTCCGATGATGTAAATGTATTCATCGGGGATTAGTGTAATCTCCGATGAAATAACTCATCGGGGACTAATGTAATCTCCGATGATGTAAATGTACTCATCGGGGATTAATGTAATCTCCGATGAAATAACTCATCGGGGACTAATGTAATCTCCAATGATGTAAATGTACTCATCGGGGATTAATGTAATCTCCGATGAAGTAAATGTACTCATCGGGGATTAGGGTCAATCTCCGATGTTGTAATTTTGATTAGTCAGAGACTAACCATTTTACTAATCAGAGAGATCAAATAACCATTTTCCAACAACCATATTGATGATTATTAGCTACATTTTTCTGTTTTATCAAATTTAAAACAGCTTCTTTTTCCAGAATTATTCCTACCTTCATGCAACTGTTAAACAACTTGAAAGTTTAAAACTTAATTTTTAGAACCATAATTCAACATTCCTAGTTCAGAAACTAGTCTGTTGAATGTAGATTCATCCAAAGGTTTTGTAAAAATATCTGCAAGTTGTTTATCAGTTGCAACCCAGTGCAATTCAATATTACCTTCACTAACATGTTCTCTAATGAAGTGATATCTTATATCTATATGTTTAGTTCTTGAATGTTGCACTGGATTTTCAGTTATGGCTATGGCACTAGTGTTGTCACAATAAATTGGAATTTTGGATAGTGTCATACCATAGTCTAGGAGTTGATTTTTGATCCACAAGATTTGTGCACAGCAACTCCCAGCTGCAATATATTCAGCTTCTGTTGTTGAAGTAGAATCTGAATTTTGTTTCTTGCTAAACCAAGAAATAAGTCTGCCTCCAAGAAGTTGGCAGCTTCCACTTGTGCTTTTCCTATCAAGCTTACACCCTGCATAATCAGCATCTGAATAACCAATTAGTTTAAAATCAGATTCTTTGGGATACCATAATCCAAAATTTGGGGTACCCTTTAGATATCTGAGTATTCTTTTTACGGCAATCAAATGTGACTCTCTAGGGTCAACTTGAAATCTAGCACATAGACATGTAGAAAACATTATATCAGGTCTACTTGCAGTTAGATACAAAAGTGAGCCTATCATGCCTCTATAGCTAGTAATGTCTACTTTCTTTCCTTTTAAATCCTTATCTAGCTTAGTGGCTGTGGGCATAGGTGTTTTTGCAGAAGTACAATCAACCAAATCATATTTTCTCAGTAAGTCCTTAATGTACTTAGACTGACTGATGAAAATTCCCTCAGTTGACTGTTTAATTTGCAATCCTAAGAAAAATGTTAATTCACCCAAGATCTCACCAACGATCCAAGCATACACTTAGGCGTTTTCATCTCATTCGAGAAATTGTTGAGAGAGGTGATGTACATATTTGCAAAATACCGACAGAAGAAAATGTTGCAGACCCACTGACCAAGGCTTTGTCGCAGCAGAAGCATGAAGGTCACACTATTGCTATTGGTATTAGATACATGAGTGATTGGCTCTAGTGCAAGTGGGAGATTGTTAGAGTGTATGCCCTAGTGGCCAATTATGTAATGATTGTGACACCATGTTTATGTTATGTTTTTTTTTGGTTAAATGATAATTACTTTTATTATGTTTTATTTACTGCGTAATATAAATGTTAACATAATAAATGTCCTTAGAAGAATGATACTAATTATATGGATTCAAGTATGTGACTTGAATATGAGATCATATAAGTATGTAAAGTATCATTATTCTTAAATGTCCCTAGTCGAGTATCATTGTCAGTGGGACAACAATAATACATTGAGACTAGTATGTGGATTAACTGATGGCTATATCTCATTGGTCATAAATATATACGAGATATATTAAGTTGATACATAGGTACATGTTAGAGAACATAGTACTGGATAGACCCACCATGAGAATTCTACATGGAGCGTTATGCTATGTGTCATAAGTAATTCTCATAGTGACAATGATGTAATGGTCCTTCGACCTGAAGTCATGACATTTCTACATAAGGAGTTATGCGTTTTGACATTATCAAAAGTCACCTTTAATCGGGTGGACGATAAAGGTGATTGTTGGATGCATAATGAGTTATGTGAGAAATGGGAATGATGTAGATGGAATTTAACCCTCCTATAAATTAGGGGTGATATCTATAGGCCTCTTGATTAAGTGAAACTATGAAATGCATGGCCATGCTCAAATAGAGATTTGTTTCATATAGTTTACTCATTGATCAAGAAAACTGAGATTAAATTATGAAGAGGATGACACATCCATGCCTTGAATTTAATCTTAGATATCATGGTTAAAAGGATTAAATTACATTGAAACATTGGTCACAAAAGGTAACGTCGAATCTATGACTTTATTATTACTTGGGTAACAGTGATGTATTACTAGATGCCGCTCACTGTTTATAATTTTATAATATGATTTAAAATTATTGCCAACGTAATAATAACCTACAGGGTCACACACATAGAACATTCGTCAAGGAGATATAATTTAAATGTCAATGATTTTAATATATCAATAAGATTGATTTAATTAAATCATG
>CM025787.1:20332411-20385018 GCA_014636745.2 Centella asiatica
TAAGGCCTCATACTCCTCTAAAGTTTGAAAAACCGTCAGCTGTGGGCTGTGTAAGTTAAGCCATGAATCTTTAAACTTTAAGGAATATTGACTACTAAATATTTTTTCTTTTGATTCTGGGTTCTCAACACACTACCCTCTTACCAGTTATTGATGCCAATCTTTTGGTCCATCAGTACATTCTTTAGCTCCATATTAATACTCCTTAAGGTTGACAATGGAATACCAAAGAAAGTAAGAAAGGAAAAAAGGAAATTACACAAAATAAATTGTTTCCAACTCCGTATCTTGTTTGTTTCTTGTTGCAATTTCATTTGTCGCATGCTTCTTGTATTGGAAAGCAATTCTTTGTTTTCATTTGCTGATTCACAAAGTAATTTCTTTATTCATATTTTTTGTGGGGACAACTTGAAGGTTTAAGAACATCCAGTTTAGCTTTGTTAACACTAAACACGTAGGAATAAGATCTATCGAACCACTGAGCATGAGATGTATATATTAAATTCTATGACTCTTCCAAGTTATGTAAGTCAATGGATGACACTTCTAGTTTGATTTTAAAAAAGAAGTCATTATTGTTGAGTGTATAATTACATGAGGAATGGAACTGAGTGAACATGTTTGTTTATATGTATAGAGTGGGATAGGTGGTAATTTATACTCGAAGGTTTAGTAGTTAAAACAGTGCATGGGTAAAACTTACAAGAGGGAACCTAGGTGCTATAGCAAAAATTGTCATAATTCCTGATTGCATGCCCAAAATGTGGATTTTTAAGAAGATAAAAGGCCAATACTTAATAAAAGACCAGAAGTAATTTTTAAGTCATATTAAATGATGTCTAAAAACTCTAAAAGAGTTGAATAAGAAAATGGTTGATTTCTTTGTCTTACAACTCTTACTAATTTGAGGCTTGTGGTAGGGGCCACAGTTATGTTTTTGTACCTCCATTTTCAGCAAATGCTAGGTGAACCATCATTTATACAAAGTTACCTTCAGTATGTGAATTTAATATCTTGAGATCCAGAGAATAATTTCTTTCCTTGCAAAATTATAAACTTTTTAAATAATCTACTTAAGTAGTTTATTAGCTTAGCAGGACATGAAGTAATGATCCCTTAAACAACAGTATTTACATGTAAATGATACAGCCTAACAGAACAAGCTCTGATGTTTAATGACTTTCTTAATTTTTGTTTCGTGGCGTGGCTGGGCTGGTGGTGGATGGGAAGTGGATGGGAAGGGTACATCTAAGAATTATATTCAGCATAAACAATAGTAAATGATCACTTAACATATTCTCATCCAGTTCTCACCCCTGAGTTTTGATCTCCTAATTTCTAAATCATAATTTCTAGGTCATAAGGGAATGTTCTCTACCACTTGAGCTAACCCACAGCCTCAAGAAAAGGAAGTTAATATCTCAACAATTGAAATTAATACTCCGTAACATGTTAATAATTAAGCCAATTAGTGCGCTTGTATGTGTGAATCATATACTTCTATAGATTATATATGTTTATGTTATTATGTTCAATGTATTCACAGTAGTAACTTATATGATTTTTCACTCTTGCAGGTTGTAGATCACACAACTCATTACTTCAAGAAAGATGACAATGTGATGTTCACATTCGACGAGTAGTTCATCTTCTTCAGCAACCACTCGACATGATGCATGTTTGTATTGAGATGATCACGAAGATCGTTTGGCCAATAGTTTAGACACAGCCTATGCTCTTTGACCTGATGTACTGTGTACTGTATATTTAGCTGTAAGTCTACTGAGGATATGTTTCATTCATTATGCTTGGAAGTTTATCAAATTTTCTTTATTCGTTTTAACTTTTCACATTAATTTTTTGTTTACAGTGTTACTTAGGACTTGGAATTCCTTCTGAGAAAATTGGAGCAATGTGAACTAGAAAAAAGCCTCACTAACTTCTGAAAAACTGTATATTCTCGACGCCCAGTTTGTAGCATATATTCTCAATTTCTTTGCTTTCAGGAGTACAGATTATATTTTCCTTATATTGAAAAGTATAATTTAGAATTAGATTCGGAAAAATTGGCCAAAACAAGCTTATTGGGATCTTTACATAATTTAAGTTACTATTTCTTTTAGAGTGAAACTAGAAATGGAGATGTTTTTCGATGGGCATTAGATGTCAAAGCTTCTTGCTCTACTTACCATGCCGACTTATTGGCAAACCTATTACTATTTTCCGTTCTAAAATTAAAGATATATTTTAACTTTTTAAATTAAACGACGATAAATTAAATTTTAAATTACTATAAATTTAGTTAATTATAATTGATATAACTATTATATTCTTAAGGTTTTTAAAAAAAATCTTTGATCTCAATATAATTTACATCTAAAACTTTGATTAATTATATTAAATTTGAAATACAATATGTCTTCGTTTGACAAAAAATGTCAAAACCTATCTCTAAATGGAACGGAGGGACTAGGGAGTATGAAGTTCTATGGTTAATCTATCCATCAGGATATTAGCTCTGTTTAAAAAATAAAAACTTGTGATTGTGTTTGGGGGTATATAATGAATCTTTATCAACCAAAACTTAAAGATATGCTGGTATTAACATCAGAATAATATATGCCAATTTCTCTAAGACTGTCTAGGGCAGCAGCAAACCTTCAAAGATGCATACAGTATCTTAGTACAAATTATGTTGTTAAAAATGATCATTGTGGTTTAAAATTTTATTGAACGTATTGACAATATAATTTTTATTCTACTTATATTATCTTCTTAAATATAATCTTAATATATATCGTTGGAACCGTGGAATGTAAGTAATTGCGGATAAAAGCCGTTAAAAATAGAAAAGTGGGAAGAAAAAATAGGTATCACAATATAAATATATCACAATATATATATATATATATATATATATATATATATATATATATATATATAATGAGAGGAAAGTCTTGAAATTGATGTCACATTTTCCTCATTTTATTTAATGCTTAAAGTATTTTTGTGTCTATTATTTTAATAATATTCTATAAAATGAAAAAGTTTTAAGTGATAATTAAGAAGATTTATAAGTTATTAATATTATTCCCAAAATCAAAATATTTTTATTATTTTTAATCTTCTCAAACATAAATATATACACATATAACGAGCAAAGGAGTATTTGAAATTAGTATTATATTTGTTTCTTTCCCGATTCAATGTCTGCAATACTTTTTAGTATCTTCCTTTAACTTCTCATAAAATTATTTTAATTATAAAATCTTATAAATTCTTAATATCATCCCTACTATATTTAAAAATATGTATATAATCTTAGTTTATAATTTTAGTTGCTACAAATAATGTGCACTATTTTATATAATATTTTTTACTGAAATATGTGAATTTTGTATAAAATGCAAGATATTACGCATGTTTATGTATAATTTTGTTTAAGGATTTAGTTTAGGTAAATGACCTTTTATAATGATTTCTAAACAAAATTAACTTATATATAATTTGATTTTATAGAATAACTAATAATTTTATTCTAATGAAATTTAAGTCATGGAATAAAAGGTACAATATAACATAGTAAGTGTAAAAAAAGATTATTATCCAAAAATTAAACAATTAGTATGAAACAATAAGAGAGATAACTAATTTAGATCCTGTCATATTTTTGTGCGTTTATTTATTTATTTGTTTGCAAAAGATTGATATATTACATTGATTTTTTCCCTAATGATGTTTGTAATATTTTATAACGTCTTTATTTAATCTCTTCTAAACTAAAATAAGATTTCAATTGCAAAATATTTTATAGGCATCTACTATTGTCGTCATATATGCAAAAAAAAAAATGCATATACTTAGTTGACAATTTTTAATTATTATAAAAATGTGAATTTTTTTTGTATAACATCTTCCTTATGAAAATAAGGGAAATGTGAGTTTGTGTATAAAATTTACAATATTATGCATGTCTCTATACAATTCTTTTAAAACTATTTAGTATCGATATTTTTGAAAAATCTTCTAAATTATTTACCCCTTATATAAAAAATGATATTTATTTTTCTTTGTGAAACTATATGCATGCATAAATTTGTGTAGTTACACATATTAACTTTTATCTTAAAATAAATTTACATTAAATTTTATATTAAATGTGTAAATAAAGTTTAAATACTCTCTTGTAATGATTTTTAGGTGCAATTAACTTATATAGTTATATTTCATGAAATAATTAATAAGTTTGTTCAAATGAAATTGAAAACATAGAATAAAAGATACAACATAGTATAGCCGATAAAAAAAATATTGTACAAAAATAGAGAATTTTTATGAAAAAAGATAACTAATTTATGTTTTGACAAAATTTTATTTATTTGTTTGTTTGTAAATACTAACATAATAAATAAAATCAATTAGTTCATTATTTTGAAGAAAAATATTTTAGAAGACGAAATTCGTAATAATTTATTTAGTACATTTTTCATAAATAATATGTACATGCTTGGACGGATTAATATTGAATGCGAGTTTAGATAAAATTAAAAACAATAAATATGTCATATGAAAGAATTTTTTTTAATATAAAATATTATTTAATACGTATTAAAAGACATTATAATTAGTCATGAGTATACACTTACATTGCACGAGTTAAACAACTAGTATTGTTGAGGCGACAGTAACTTTAACTTTTTCAAAACTAAGTTTTTACTTGGGTCGAAATAGTAATTATGAGTTTGCACTATGGATTTTTTCAAAAAAAAAAAAACACAGACAAATCAAATACTCTGATACTATTTTCAAATTCTATGATTTACATACAATTTATATAATTTATCATTCTATAAATTGTTAATTAGTTTCAAGATTGATATTCTATCACAAATCTATAACTATTTATTCAAGGATTAAGGGATGAAATTGTTAAAAATTATAATATTTGATAATGATATATAAAATTTTTAAAATTATTTGATTTGTAATTGTACATATACATGCAATAGTGCACTATGAGAAATTATTATCAGAGACTGTAAGTGAGTATCAGAGACTACAAGAAATACATTTAGAGAATTCAATAAAAGTCAAAGTTGGTCAAATAAAATTAGTTTATCGGAGACTAAGTTTTTATTTATCGGAAACTAAGTTTTTATCTATCGGAGACTAAGAGTTAGTCTGTCGGAGTTTTTGCCTATAGGAAACTAAATTTAGCTTATCGAAGACTAAGAGTTAATTTGTCAAATATTAGGAAAATTAGCCTATAGAAGACTAAAATTCTAGCCTGTCGGAGACTAAGAAAGATTAGCCTATCAGAGAATAAAATTTAAGTCTGTCGGAGACTCAAATTTTAACTTCTCAAAGACTAAAATTTTAGTGCCCCGGAGAATAAGGTTTGAACTACCAGAGACTAATGTTGAAGCTAACAGAGACAAAGGCAAGACTTTCTATTACATTGAAGAGTGGTCAGGGGATGCAGCTAGCCAGAGAATATTTCATGAAAACTCCATCGATAAACAAAAGATTACATTAGGGAATAACAACAACTGATGTACTAAACAGCCCGTCAGAAGATTGTTAGGAATTATAGCATTTAATGATAATGTATAACACTTAGAATTGTATAAGTACCCGCAGTAGTGTTCTATCAAAGACTACCATCAAAGACTACAAGTACATATTAGAGACTACAAAAACTGCATTTGGAGAGTTCAACAAAAGTCAAAATTGATCAAACAAAATTAGTTCATCAGAGACTAAGTTTTTGTACATCGAAGACTAAGTTTTTGTTTATCGGAGACTAAGTCTTTCAGAAATTAAGAGTCTTTCAGAGACTAAGTATTTGTTCATCGGAGACTAATGTTGAAGCAACCAGAGACTAAGGCAAAGACATTTCAACGCATTAAAGGAGCCTCGAGAAGATTTGACCGTCGCCAAAGTTATTTGGCTAACACCAAACTCAACATTATTCAACGCCAAAGTCATTTTGACTGTCGCCAAAGTCATTTTCCTATCGCCAAAGTCGTCGGGCAAATCAACAACAACACCAAACTCAAAATGACTCTCGCTATTTGATGATGATGTATAACACTTAGAATTGTTAGTTTTTGAAATTGTACAAGTAACTGTAGTAGTGTTCTATCAGAGACTACCATCATAGACTACAGGTACGTATCAGAGACTACAAAGACTGCATTTGGAGAGTTCAACAAAAGTCAAAATTGGTCAAACAAAATTAGTTCATCAGATACTAAGTTTTTGTTCATCGAAGACTAAGTCTTTTAGAGACTAAGTGTTTGTTCATCGAAGACTAATGTTGAAGCTACCAAAGACTAAGACAAAGACACTTCAATGCATTAAAGTAACCTTGAGAAGATTTGACTGTCGCCAAAGTTATTTGGCTAACGCCAAACTCAACATTACTCAATGCCAAAGTCATTTTGACTGTCTCCAAAGTCATTTGCCTATCGCCAAAGTCGTCGGGTAAATCAACAACAACGCCAAACTCAAAATGACTTTTGCCAAAGCCGTCGGGCAAATCAACAACATCGCCAAACTCAAAATGAATATTGCCAAAGTCGTCGAGCAAATCAACAACATTGTCAAACTCAAGATCACTATCGCCAAAGTCATCAGGAAAATGTCTACCGCTAAAGTCAAGTACTCGAGCATCAGGGGATAAATATCCATTGGTGAACAAAACAACTCATTAGGGGATAAATATCCACTGATGAACAGAGACTGTCTATCAGGGGGATAAAATAATCAGAGACTAAAAATGACATCTGAGATGACACATGACTGAGTTCACAAATTCACTAACTCAAGTTTAAAGGCGGTGGAATTTAAAATACAAATGGTGGTCCAATAAGGAGAGATTGGCTATCAAAGAAGCTTCAAGAAGATAAGTTATACATTACAGGTGTGAACACTGATAAAGTAAAATATGGAGATAAGTCATACTTATATACTAGCATGCGTATATAATTGCTGGGGTGAAAACTGTAGAGATAATTTATAGAAACTTGAAGGAGAAAAATTTAGAAGTTGGTCCAATCAAAAACGAGGAAGCTTATAGAGATAATTTATTTACTACAGGGATAACTTATCATGGAAACTCCAAGAGGAAAATAAGGGAGCTAGTGTGTTGCTACACCAAAGATGTTACATAACAAGTTGATGTGCAAGGACGGTCATGCAAAAAGAAGAAGTTATGTGACAGAGGTGCAATTACCAAAGAATATCAGAGATATTTTTGGAGGCAACTCCCTGTGGAAGCTTGGAGGACAAGGGAACTATGTCTATAAATAGAGACATGGAGCAGCTAACAAAAAGACACAAAAAGAACAACAAGATATCACTGAGATACACAAAACACTAGTATACATATTATCTCAGATCATATCGCAACTATAATAAACTTACAGAGAGAGAGAAACAAGTTTTCATAATTTGAGAGAAACTAGAAATCATATTCTAGAGTGCAACTGTTATTCTTTTAACAGAGTCGTTAGAAGCTGGTCATTCACACCAGCGAGTTTTTGTAATATTTCATTGATTTATAAAAGTTCAGAAACACTTGTGATATATTGTATTCTTTCAATTTCTTAACTTTTAATACAATATATTCACTAAACTCACAAAGTTTCAAAAGAATTTTGTGGTTTGTATTCAACCTCCACCCCCATTCTACAAACCATCTTCTGGGACAAACAGGGATAACATCCACCGATGGATAAACCATTAGGGGATGATTTGTTCAGCAAAATCAAGCCATCAAATGATGAAATATTATCACCAAAACCAGCACCAAAGTTCCACAAAGCACGAAACTTGAAGTTAAATCTCACCAAAGTCATTTTATTTAAGCACTAGACTGTCAGGGGATAAATTCAGAGACTAAAAGTGACATATGACTGAGTTCACAAGTCTATTGACTTAAGTTAAAGGCAATGGAATTAAAATATAGATGGTGATCCAATAAGGAGAGATTGACTACCAAAGAAACTTCAAAGAGATAAATTATACACTATAGGTGTGAACACTAATAAAGTAAAATATAGAGATAAGTCATACTTATACATTGGAATGCGTATATAGATGCTGGTGTGAAAATTGTAAAGATAACTTATAGAAACTTGAAGGAGTAAAATATAGAAGTTGGACCAATCAAAACTAGGGAAGCTCATAGAGATAAGTTTTCACTGCAGAGATAACTTATCATGGAAACTCCAAAAAGAAAATAAGGGAGCTGGTGTGCTAATACATCAGAGATGCTACATAACTTGTTGGCATGCAAGAAAGGTCATATAAAAAGAAGAAAGTTATGTGACAGAGCTGAAATTACCAAAGAATATCAGATATATTTTTGGAGGTAACTTATACAAAGAAGCTTGGAGGTCAAGGGAGCTATGTCTATAAATAGAGACATGGAGCAGCTGAGAAAAGGGACTGAGACACTAAGATAGCAGATATCATACTATTATTGAGATACACAATATTTCTGTAAACTACAAGAACTTATCTCAACGAATCAAACACATCTCAAATCAAAAGGAGAAAAAAGATAGAGAGATAGCGACTGTAATTATATTAAAGAAAGTGTAGCAAGTTTTCATAACTTGAGAGAAGTTAAAAATTCTTTTTCTAGAGTGTAGTTGTTATAGTCAACAGAGATTGTCTGCAGCTGGTAATCATTATCAGAAAGAATTGTAAAGATTCAAATTGATTTACAAAAACATATATATTATTAAATGATATTCATATGTTGCAATTTGCTTTACTGTTCCAATTGTTATATCTTTTCAGTAAAAGTGTTATAATTATTCTTAAGTTTTAAATTGCGATAAACAGTTTAATTCAAAGAAAAGTTTGAAATTGTATTCAACCCCCTTTCTACAATTACTCCACGGGATAAACAATTGATATCAGAGCTGTTCTAGATTAATTCAATCTAAAGATCATGAGTAATTCGAAGGACAACACCAGAGTTCCACAACTCGAGAAGCGTGAATACTCATTCTAGAAGCAAAGGATCTTAAGTTATCTTGATGCAAAAGATGACAAATACCTGGAGATTATTGAAAAAGGTCCTCCAGAAATAAAGAAGCTTGTACTTGGCATCACCTTTGATGGAGTTACTGCACCAGACAAATATGAAGCAAAAACTCCAAAAGAATATACTTAATCATAAAAGGAAGAGGCTGCCAAGGATAAGAAGGTCAAAGATATCCTTATCACAGCACTTGATAATAACATGTTATACAAAGTTATAAAGTGCAAAACATCTAAGGAGGTTTGGGACAAGCTCATTGTCCTATGCGAAGGGAATGACCAAATCAAGCTAAACAAGCAACTTCTACTGATTCAACGATATGAGTTGTTTACTGCCAAGAATGTTGAATCTCTTGATGATCTATATGAGAGATTCATCCAATTGATTAATGACTTATTAACCTATGGCCAGGAGTATTCTGTGCTTCAAATGAATCACATATTTCTGAGAGCTCTTCCCAGACATTGGAATCCAAAATCTACTGCAATCAGAGAAGCCAACAAAGATGTAGATCTTCTAACACTGGATGAGATTTGTGGAAACTTGAAGACCTATGAGTTGAAAATCCAGCAATGAAATAAGCAACACTCCAAAGATAAATATATTGTTGTTAGAGATAAATGATGATGATGATGATTATGTAATAAATTGTGCAACTGTAAATACTTGAGGTATTTTATAAACCTTAAGATCAGCACAAGTTTTGCATCCACTGATGATAAATTTACTCATCAGTGGATAATTAATAACTTCACAAGACAAGTCAGAAAACAGGAATATTCAAAGGACTTGACAAAGTGAAGGAAAATGTCTGATGCTACTTGTAAGCAAACGAAGTAGCGCACATCAGAAATTCTAAATCAAAGTTACGTTGATTAAGTACCATCAGGGGAACCCATCAGGGGAAACTCGTCAGGGGAACCCATCAGGGGAAACCCATCAGGGGAACCCATCAGGGGGAACCCATCACGGGAACCAGTCAGGGGATGACAAGGGCAGACCAATTCGTCAGTGACATACTTCGGGACATATCAGTGTCAGGCAAACTCATCAGGGCAACTTATCAGGGAGAATGACCAACATGACATCAGTGGAAGCCATCAGTGTATGCAGTCAGCTATAACCATCAGGGTCAAGAAGCACTGAGTATAACTCAAGTGAAGGACGAAGCCCTGATCAAGTCAATAAGCATCAGGGGATCCAGAAGCACTGATCAAAGTCCGTCAGGGCTAGCAGTCAGTGGATCGTTGTGACAGCATACACCCGTCATCAGTTCTTACACGGAAATCAACGTAACGTGTTACAGAAGCAAGAAATATTAACTGGAAAGATATTTCTTGAAGTTTGTTAATGGTCCAATGAGAACTCTCACGCATTAAATGCACACAGATTAGGGGAAGAAAAGTAGCAACAAAGCTTGTAGCAGTCTGACACATAAAGTTTAGATGTGACATACTTGCGGCTAAGTTGAGAAGAGAAGCACGTCTCAAGAACGTGATTTCAACCCACTGATTGATATATAAGCAACAGAGCTCTCATTACACAAAAATAACGATTGATTGAATTCATCCAACAGATCAAACAAGCACTGAAGCACAAAACACTAGAGAGAAGCTTTGCAATAAATCTTGAGAGAGATATTTCAAAGAATATTAGAAGCTAGTGAGTGTGAGAAGCTGTGAACTTTATTCACATAATTTGTAGCTGTAAATCACATTTGTGATTATACAGATTTCCAGAGAAACCTCGAGTTATAATATAACTATTTTAACTTGAACTTGTGTGTTCATTCCATATAGTTTTTCTGGTTGTTCAACTATTTTCAATAAGCCGTATAAGTTTTTAAGTGCGAAAAGTTTCAGGTGTTTATATTCAACCCCCCCTTCTACAAACACTTGTGCTAATATTGCACTAACAATTGCACTGATTGCAGAGCCAAAGAAAAAGAACTTGGTGGACACATGAAGGTATCCATTGAGAAAGAATATTCTAATGAAGAGGAAGAATAAAGTGAGATTGAAGAAAATTAAGTAAGGGTTTATACACTTGAAGAGCTGGATGAGATTAATGAAAGCCTGACATACATTGCTAGGAAATTTAAGAACCTGAGGTTTCAAAAAGGGAGGAAGTTTAGGAAAGGCTAATCAACATCAACATCTACTACTGTCAAGCCATGTCAATCAACTTTGATTGACAAATCCAAAATCAGGTGTTATAACTGCAATAAGTTTGATCACTTTGTCAATGAATGCAAGAAGCCTTAAGCCAAGAAAAAGAAAGACTTCAAGGATGATCAAGTAGATTACAAAAATAAGTACTTTGATCTTCTCAAGAAAAAGGGAAAGACATATATAGCAGAAGGCAAAGACTGGCTGGATTCAGATGAATCTAATATTGAGGAAGAGATTGTAAATTCGGTTTTAATGGCTAAATCCTCAAGAATTCTGATGGAGAAACTGAATCACAAAGCTCATCACCAACTAAGGTACATACCTTCAATATTTCTTCAATTTCTAAAAATGAATGTGATGCTACCATTTAAGAAATGGCTAAAGAGATTTATGACTTGCATGCTAGTTTAAGATCTCTTACAAAAGAAAACAATAGGATTACTGAAACCAATAATGCTATTTATAAGAGAAATAATTTATTAGAATCTGATTTGTTAATTTTAGAAAAGGCCAAAACTGAAACTCTTAATGCTAAGAGACATCTTGATAATGCCTTAAAAAGAGAAGAATATCTAGTTGAAAAACTTAAGGCTAAACAAGATAAAATAAAACAATAGATATAGTCCTCACACAAAGTGCATGATATTTTAAACTCAAAAAATCCTAACCAAAAGGCTGAATTAGGATACTCAGAAATTCCCATTGTTGTATCAGTTGGTGAATAGCCCATCACCACTGATAAAGATAAAGAAATAGAAGCTAGCATAGAATCTAAAACAGTAGGAAAATTAAAACCAATTAAATATGTTAAACCTACTAAGATTGAGATAGGTGAAAGTTCTAAAGTTGTAAATTTCACATTTGTAAAGAAATCTTTGGAACCAGTGCTTGAGAAAAAGGCTACTAAGAATGTTGGTTTGCTTACTAATATACAATTAAAAGAAAAGTTAAAAAGCATTCCAATATTTGAGCCTAAGAAAAATAGGAATGGTAAATTAGGTATTAATAAATATATTAATTATGCACCAATACCTAATGCACCTAGGAAGACATGCACCAAGTGTGGGAACTCTAACCACCTTATTTTTGAATGCACAAAAGTTACTGATAACATGCATGTTCTTCTTGTTTCATATGTAGCTCCTTATCCATACATTGCACCACCTCAATATATGTCTTGTCATTACTGTGGTGATTTTAGACATCCATCTTATACTTGCAAGGTCTATGACAACTATTATTATGCTAATCCCTATGAGCCTAATGTTCATAATAACACGAGGAAACTGTTTCCTCAAAGGTCAATGGTTGTTCATAAGCCACCTAGGACGAAGGTGGATCTTTCACCTTCCAAGAAAAGGAAAGAAAAAAAAAAGAATAAACAACCAATTACCAAAACTAAGCCTAAGATTAAAACTGTTAACTCAAAACCCAAGCAAGCTTGGGTTCCTAAAAGATCTAACTAGTTTATATGTGTGTGTGCAGGGCAAGAAGATGAAGCAACAGTTGTACTTATATAGTGGTTGTTGAAGACACATGACTGGAAATAAGTCCCTGCTCTCACAATTTGAGGAGAAAGCTGGCCCAAAAGTGTCATTTGGAGATGACAGCATTGGATACATTGTGGGATATGGAAAAATAGTTCATGGAAATGTCATCATTAAAGATTTAGCTCTGGTTAATGGCCTAAAACACAATCTACCCAATGTTAGTTAGTTTTGTGACAAAGGCTATCAAGTTGTTTTTAAGGATGAACAATGCCTTATAAGCAACAAAAAGACCGGAGATGTCACATTGTCTGGAGTCAGAAAAGACAATGTATACATAGCTGACTTCTGCTCATCAAAAGAAGGACATTACACATGCTTTTATAGCAAAGCATCAGCAAATGAAAGTTGGCTATGACACAGGAAGCTATCTCACCTAAACTTCAAGACTATCAATAGTTTGGTGACAAAATGATTCGTGACAGGATACCACAACTTGAATTTTCTCAAGATTGTGAGCATTAGAGACTACAAGGAATGCATTTGGAGAGTACAATAAAAGTCAAAGTTGGTCAAGCAAACTTAGAAATATAGCATTTAATGATGATGTACAAACTTAGAATGTTAAGAATTATATCCTTTGATGATGAATGTTAGGAATTATAACATTTGATGATGAATGTTAGGAATTATAGCATTTGATGATGATGTACAAAATTAGAATTGTTAGATTTGTAATTGTACAAGTATCTGCAGTAATGCACGATGAGAAACTACTATCAGAGACTGCAGGTAAGCATCAGAGTCTAAAAGGAATGCATTTGGAGAGTTCAACAAAAATCAAAGTTGGCAAGTAAAATTAGCCTATCGAAGACTAAGTTCTTACTTATTGGAAACTAAGATTTAGCCTCTCGGAGACTAAGGAATTAGACTCTCGGAAACTAAGTTTTTGTCTATCGGAGACTAAAATTTAGCCTATTGGAGACTATGAGTCAGAGATTAAGAGTCGGAGACTAAATTTTAGCCTATCAGAGACTAAGAGTCGGAGACTAACTTTTAGCCTATCAGAGACTAAGAGTCGGAGACTAAAATTTTAGCATATTAAAGACTAAAATTTTTGTTTGTCGGAGACTATGGTTTGTACTACCAGAAACTATTGTTGAAGCTATCAGAGACTAAGGCAAAGACTTTCTATTGCATTGAAGTAGCCTTGAAAAGATTTGACCATCGCCAAAGTCATTTTGACTGTCGCAAAGTCATTTGCCTATCGCCAAAGTCGTCGGGCAAATCAACAACAGCGCCAAACTCAAAATGACTATCGCCAAAGTCATCGAGCAAATCAACAACACCGCCAAAGTCATCGAGCAAATCAACAACACCGCCAAACTCAATATTACTCATCGCCAAAGTTGTCAGGTAATTTACACTAGTGCCAAAATACTCGAGCATTAGTGGATAAATTGTGAAACGCCAAAGTGCTTGGGCATCATGGGATAAATTTTTCTGCGTCAGGGGATAAGTTTTTCGATGTCAGATGATAAGTTTCTCGATGTCATGGGATAGGTTTCTCATCATTAGGGGGTGGGGGATTTCTCAGCATTAGAAACTGTCCACCAAGGGATAAAATGATCAAAGACTAAAGATGACATATGAGATGACACATGGTTGAGTTCATAAATAAAGTAAAATATTAATAAAGTATATACACTACAAAGAATCTTCAAGGAGATAAGTTATACACTGCAAGTGTAAACACTAATAAAGTAAAATATGAAGATAAGTCATACTTATACACTAACATGCGTATATAGCTGCTGGTGTGAAAATTGCAGAGATAACTTATAGAAACTTGAAGGAGGAAAATTTGGAAGATGGTCCATCAAAAACCAGGAAGCTCATAGAGATAACTTATCATGGGAACTCCAAAAGAAAATTAAGGGAGCTGGTGTGCTAATACTGTTGGGGTTTCAAGCACATAAACGCGACAGAAGCGATAAATTAAAACAATTTATTAAAACCCCAACCAGGATCCATGCAAAATAGGAAATACAAATTTGATAGAAGAATACCTGTTCAAGCTGTAGATTCTGAAGTGGTGGAGATAGTGAAGAACCACAAGCTCAATCCAACTGAACCAAGCTTCTACAGGTATCCACACGAACATATATAACTCAACTAAGGAGATGAATGACTTCCCTTATATGGTACTAACCAAAAAGAAATCAAAGAACAACTTTATCTCGATACAATGAACTTGGACAGAGGTGGCTAACCACCTCTTGCAAGCAGCTATTAACATTTAATACTCTGCAGTGACTGTTACAATTGACTAAGTCAATTACTAGTATTAATTCTCAACTACAATTTTAAATAAGTCAATCGTATTCACTTATTTAAAATCTAATATTCGAATTAATTCTCTTTTTAATTATGCGCTTAGTGTGAGACCCTATAGGTTATTATTACGTTGGCAATAATTTTATAATCATATTATAAAATTACAAACAGTGAGCTGCATCTAGTAATACATCACTGTTACCCAAGTAATAATAATGTTGGTGATTCAACATAACCTTTTCTTGTGACCAATGTTTCAATGTAATATAATTCCTTTTGCCCTTGATATCCAAGATTAAACCTATTGCATGAAGTGTGTCATCCTCTTTATAATTTAATCTATGTTTTCTTGATCGATGAGTAAACTATAATAGAGAAATCACTATTTGAGCATGGCCATGCATTTCATAGTTCTACTCAATCAAGAGACCCAAGAATATCACTCCTAAAATATATAGGAGGGACAAATCCTATCTAGATCATTCACATTCCTCACACGACTCATAATATAGCCAATAGTCACTTTTATGGTCCATCCGGTTAAAGATGACTTTTGGTGATATCAAACCATATGAATCCTCGTGTAAAAATGTAATGACTTCAAGTCGAAAGAGCATTATATCATTGTCACTATGAGAAGATCTTATGACAATTGACTTACATGTAGAATTCTCATGGTGGGTCAATCTAGTACACTGTTCTCCAACATGTACATATGCATTGACTTGATATCTCACATATTTATGGCCAATGAGATTAGGTTATCAGTCAACCCACATACTAGTCTCAATGTATCATTGTTGTCCCATTAACAATAATACTTGACTAGGGATGTTTAAGAATATTGATACATTTTACAACTATATGATCTCATGTTCCAAGTCACATACTTGAATCAATATAGTCTGTATTCATTATTCTAGGGACATTTATTATCTTAACAATTATATTAGATAGAAAATTGAAGCATAATAAACTAAACATTATTTATTAAATCAAAACATAAGTACAAGTGCGTCATGACAATTATCAAATAATTGGCTCCTAGGGCATACACTCCAACAGATACACCAGAGATGTTACATAACAGGTTGGCGTGCAAGGAAGGTCATGCAAAAAGAAGAAGTTATGTGATAGAGCTACAATTACCAAAGAATATCAGAGATATTTTTGGAGGCAACTCATACAAAGAAGCTTGGGGGTCAAGGGAGATATGTCTATAAATAGAGACATGGAGCAACTGAGATAAGAAGACAACTAAGAAAAACAACAAGAATACATATTATCTCATATTAAATAGTAACTGTAATTATATTACAAAAAGTATAACAAGTTTTCAAAAACTTGAAAGCAGCTACAAATCATATTTTAGAGTGCAACTGTTATTATCAACAGAGATTGTTTGAAGCTGATCATTCACACCAGTGAGTTTTTGTAATCTGTCATTAATTAATAAAAGTTCAGAAGTACTTGTGATATATTGTATTCATTTAATTCCGCAACTTTCAATTCAATATATTCACTTAACTCACAAAGTTTGAAAGAATTTTGTTGTTTGTATCGGAGACTAAAATTTAAGCATGTCGGAGACTAAACTTTGAACTGCCAAAAACTAATGTTGAAGCTACTAAAGACTAAGACAAGACTTTCTATTGCATTGAAGAGTGGTCAGGGAATATTTCATGAAAGGTCCATTGATAAACAAAGAATTGCATCAGGGGATAACAACCACTGATGTACTAAATAACCCGTTAGGGGATAACATCCACTGATGGATAAACCATCAGGGGATGATTTGTTCAGCAAAATCAAGCCATTAGGAGGATGAAATATTATCACCAAAACCAATACCAAAATTTCACAAAACGCCAAACTCGGAGTTAAATCTCACCAAAGTCATTTTACTCAAGCACCACACTATTAGGGGATAACCAGAGTCCATTAGAGGATAACCAGAGACTGTCAGGGGATAAATTCAAAGACTAAAAGTGACATATGAGATAACATATGACTGAGTTCACAGGTCCACTGACTTAAGTTAAAGGCGGTGAAATTAAAATATAGATGGTGATCCAACAAGAAGAGATTGACTACCAAAGAAACTTCAAGGAGATAAGTTATACACTACAGGTGTGAACATTGATAAAGTAAAATATAGAGATAAGTCATACTTATACACTGACATGCGTATATAGCTGCTGGTGTGAAAACTGCAGAGATAACTTATAGAAAGTTGAGAAGAAAAATATAGAAGCTGGTCCAATCAAAATCAGGGAAGCTCAGAGATAAGTTATTCAATGCAGAGATAACTTATCATGGGAACCCCAAGTGGAAAATAAGGGAGCTGATGTGTTGTTACATCAGAAATGTTACATAAATTGTTGGCGTGCAAGAAAGGTCATACAAAAGGAAGAAAGTTATGTGACAAAGCTGCAATTACCAAAAAATATCAGAGATATTTTTGGAGGCAACTCATAAAAAGAAGCTTGGAGGTCAAGGGAGTTATTTATATAAATAGAGACATGGAGTAACTAAGAAAAGGGACTAAGACACTGAGATAACAGACATCATACGATTATTGAGATACACAATATTTCTTTAAACTACAAGAATTTATCTCAGTGAATCAAAGACATCTCAGATCAAAAAAAGAGAAAAGATAGAGAGATAACAACTATAATTATATTACAAAAAGTGTAGCAAGTTTTCATAACTTGAGAGAAGGTAGAAATTATTTTTCTAGAGTGCAGTTGTTATAGTCAACAGAGATTGTCTATAGCTGGTAATCACTACCAGAAAAAATTGCAAATATTCAAATTGATTTACAATAAACATACATATTGTTAATTGATATTTGTATCTTGCAATTTGTTTTACTGTTTCAATTGTTATATTTTTTCAGTAAAGTTGTTATAACTATTCTTAAGTTTTAAACTGTGATAAACAGTTTAATTCAAAGAAAAGTTTGAAATTGTATTCAACCCCCTTACAATTACTCCACGGGACAAACAAAAATGCATCGTTTGTATATAGTACGTATGTAAAATATTAAAAAAAGAAGGCGCAAATTCTTAAAAATTGTCGGTCTCAATATATCCAAGGCATATTAGATTAACTTTCAAGTGAATAATGTCAAGAATTATGTTTAAAGATTAGCATGGTGACTTTTTAGTTCATAACGTAACATACTCCCACCAGTATTAAAAAAAATAAAAAATAAAAAAAAAGAAAGAAAAAAAAGTTATGTTTGAATTCATTATTAAAAATTCACATCAATTTCTAATCAAAAATAAAAACAAGATAAAAACACTAATAAAAGATGTAATAACATTAGCAACTAATAAGAAAATTACATATATCAAAATAAAATAAAATTACACAAAAATTATTTCAGAAAATTATTTAAAAAAATTATTTATACAATCATTACATTTTAAAATTTAAGTGAAATTTAAATTGAAAAAATAGATAATAAAGTATTTTGCCACATAACTAACTAAAAATATTGTAAGTAATTCTTAATTATTAATATTATTATTTTAAAAAGTATAATTTAAAAATAAAAATAAAAATACTTAATAATACAACTCGTGCTGTGTACAATTTCTGAGCTAGTTTATATATAGTTTAACTTAAAACAATGATGTTTACTTTTTTATGATACGATAATTACGGATTTATGGTTCGAGATTTTTTTATATATATATAGTTAGAGATACCACTGATTTCGTACTTAATGTGATTGTAAAATCAGTACTCCATTGGCTCTAAATTAGTATTTGATTTCTCTTTTAATCTAATTTTATTTGCAAATTCAATAATTTGGTTTGTATTTTGAATTTGTAAGAATATTAAAATATAAAAATAAATAAAAAGTTATAAGATTAATCTTAGAATAGTTTTGATAATTCAATTAACGATGTAACTGTATGATCATAATTTTAGATTTCAACACTTTGGACAAAATAAGATCTGTGGTCCTTGAAAGCTCTTGTTTTAATAATTGTACACTATCAGTCATTTGATTTTGCTGAAAGAATAAATCAACTCCAATGAACTTGAAAAAATCATCTGCTGGAGTGTCATCTTCATCACTTTCAGAGGAATTGGAATTATGTTCAATATTTACAATTTCAGTATCAAGATTTTCTCTCTTTTCTTTATTTATAAGGATCTCATCCTTTTCTCCCTCAACCTCTCCTTTTTTTGTGCCTTCTAAGGCATTGCTCAAAGACTTTCCTTTTTCTTTGCCTTCTAAGGTAGTACTCTTATTCTCTCATTTTGCCAAAGTCCTTTCAGGGGACTGAATTTGCCTCTTTTCACTATGTATTCTCACATTCTCACTCAAAATTGTCATAGAAAGGTTCCTATGGGCTGTGAGATCAACTACTGTGGTCAATTCAAGTAAATTATGTACAGTTACTAGTTCCACAGAAGTGATAAGTGAAGAAGTAGATGTAGCTTGAGTATATACAATTGGAGAGGTATATGTTTCTATAGAAGATGTATATACAGGTGGGGGCGCATAAAGACTTATTGCAATAGTATATACAGATGAATTTATGTCCCCTGTCTGATCATTAGTGATTGTATCAAGTAAAAATGAGTTAACCATTTGTGTGTGGTGACTATCAATCACTGTGTCAGGGAGTGTTGGCTCCTCCATGAATTGAGAAATTGGAAAATCTGATCTTATGACACTCAATGTTTGTGTCATAATATCTGAAGAAATTTGAGGAATACTAAGAGAGGGAAAAGGTGTTGAGGGGAGTGTTGGCTGAATCACTGAATGAGGAGGTGATTCATCAAGAGAAGTTGTGTGTGCACTCACTGTGTCAATTATCTGCAAGTGGCTCTCAGAGACCCTGATGTTAATTTTATCAGAGGCAATGATCAGTGTATGTGTCTCACTCAACTGTGTCCCTAGTTGGGGATTTTTTTCAATAACTAATTCTTTTTGAAAAGAACTAGTTAGAAATATGTTTAATTCCTTATCAAAAACAGTATCCTTTTGAGAGGATACTGTCTGATCTGGCCGTTGGGTAACTTTTATTACCACCTTCTTTCTCAATCTACTATAGACAATCACTTTCTATCCTTGTCCCCCCTCATTTGTTGTATCTGATTCAGAGGATTTTCCATACAAAAAATTATATATTATATAAAATTGTTTATATTTGAAGTCTGGAGCATCCAGTCAACTGTATATATTTTTTTATGAGCTTAAATTTTCTATTTTTTGAAATTATGAAAAAAGTGAAATTATAACGAAATTGTGTGAAAATTTGGGAACTTTAATATTTTTATCCATTATTTCAATCAGTACTGTCAGATATTTGATTACATTATAACGAAATTGTGCGAAAATAGTCGAGGGTTTTGGGACTGCTCATCTTCTTCTCCGTCCTGCTCGACTCACCTTCCTCTTTCATGTAAGTTCCTTCTCCTCCCCTCTCGAATTCGCTTTTGCTATTGCCATTGATTTTGCTATTGCCGTTGCTATTACCATTGCTTTTGCTCCAATTTGCTTTTGCTATTGCCATTGATTTTGCTATTGCCGTTGCCATTACCATTGCTTTTGCCATTGCTATCGCCATTGCCATTGCCGTTGCTATTACTATTGACATAGCTTTTGTGCTATTGCCGTTGCTATTACTATTGCCATAGATATTGTGCTATTGCTATTGCCGTACCTGAATACTCGTATCCCACACCCACACCCACACCCACACCCTTTTGGTACTCCACCGCAAAGTGCCGAGTCCGTGCAACAAGATAGTAAGCACATAGAAATGACATAACAGAATTAAGTAAATTTGAGCTTACAAGTGATACCTTGTAGTCTCTCGCCAGAATTCAGTATTACTCTGTGTTTTTGATGTAAAGTGTTGCTAATGATGATGTTGTTAATCCAGCGAACAAATTTCATCAAGTGTTTTAGACTGTAAGCCCCAACGAAGTTCTTTCAGTCATTGTGGACGTTTACGGGTTCTCTTTGATTCACTTTAAGGTGAGTTATAGATAGATGCACTATTTAACTCTAATCATTTCTTTAACGAATACTTGTTCTATTTATTAAGCTTAAAAGAAATATATGTATTATAATTCAGCAAACCAAAAGTTAAAAATAACATAATTGAGGAGAAATGGGGACTTCAGTAGCAGCCTTTCAAGCAGCGAAGGTGTACCGTCATCTTCTGAAAGCTGTGAAGAAACACATTGGAACTGAGGACCACAAAGTCCATTTCACAGCCTTTATAAAGCAAGAGTTCCAAAAGGGCCGTCAACAGCTTGACCCTTCTCTCATTCAACAGCAAGTGAAGCTTGCTCATGACTTCACCTTCCTTCTTAACAATGTCCACCATCACATGGTATATAGAATTTTTTGGTTGCTGTATGTGTGTATGTTGGTGGGTTTTTAATTCGAGTATTTGGAAGGGATTTTGTTTGGTTGTAAATGTAATGACATGCATTCGCTCTTAGTCTAGATCTAATACTCTTTCCTGGTTAAGTGGATAGGAAGATGGATCACTAAATTAAGACCTATGTCCTTTTGCATTTGTTATTCAATGCTGCTTTATTTTCTCTTCTTCTATCTAGACATGTCATGTCTGTTTTGTATCAGATCGGCTTCTTGGTCGTGAGATAGATAAATAATAAACAGAAGTCATTCAAGACTTTCCAGTCCTGTTGATGAACTTTAATTGTCTTCATACAATATTGATCTGTGAAAGACATCAGAAAAAATGCTTCTAAAATAAATATTAAATTCAAAATGATTCAACTTGATTAAGGTTTTAGATTAATGGGAAGTTCTTTTATCAATCTGTTTCTTATTTGTATTCGTTGTGCCTGATTTCATTCTATAGTTTGTCACTTTGTTGTTGTTCCTCTTGAGATAAATGCTAGTCATGAAAAAACTCATTACTCCTGTAAGAAAGTAGCATATCAAAATTGCTGCCGGGTATAAAAATCATTATATCATAAAGTTATCCATATATTATTGAGAAATGATACATCCCTTTCCATGTTGACTTTGTTTGTTTCTATCTATTGTAGGACTTGCTTTTCTCTTACAACATTGCAGTGGATAGATCAGACGAAATGAAGAAAGTACTTGGAAAATCTGCTGCAAGTGTGGGTCTGCAGCTTCCTGAAGTTTATCAGCCATGATCATTGGTAGGTTCATGTTTTTCCATGATACTCTGCTGTTTTGGATATTGTCCATGGTTGAAGGGACTTAAATATGCATTGTTCAAGTGGGATTGTGCTACAATAGTTTTCCCTCCGTTCTATTAACAAAATTACATTGAAAATATTTTGTGAAATTTTTTAATCCGGTTTTAGTATGAATTTAATTTATTTTGATTATAAAATGATTTATTTTCCAAATACATAAAAAATTGCAACAAGTTAATTCTTTCCAAGATTTTACTTTTGTTAAAGGCAGACCACAATTAAATTTTAGGATTTCACAATTTAGTGCAAACAAAACAGATTACAATTCCTCTTTTGGAACGGAGTGAGTATTCTGTGAAGGGTAGAAATTTTGGAGTTTGATTGTGACCCCTATTGAAAACCCAAACTTGAGAATTAAAAGAACACAGATTTTATCCGACCTGTGATATGAGATCAAGTTGGTCATTGACCACCTCTTATTTCCCTCTTGGCAGATTAGAGGTCAGGGTTTAAAACTTTCATCCTGAAAAAAGTAGCATGTCAAATAGTGGTAAGGAGTGTGTGGGTGGGTATATGCCTTTATAAGTTTTCAAAGTTTTTTGGTGATGGCTTCCAATGCAACAAAAAAGAAAAACATAGATTTTCTCAAACAGAGAGTTTGTTGAAAAGTTTGTGTTAAAATATTGGCTAGCTAGTTTAAAGCAACTTTGAATTTTGTAATGCAATCTTCACAATGATCTTTCTGTCAAACCTGAATTTGACATCCATGTGATACAACATTTAGATGGTGGGAAATGTCATCTTTTTGATTCTTCCTTTCTTAGTTATATGTTTTAATCACCGGAATGAGGTCCATTACTGTTCTTATCTATAAAAAAAAAGTCGAGATATTTTGTATGCTAGTACCATTATTCAGAAATGATTCGGTGAACATCTTTACAAATTTTGTGTAGGAAGGTAATGAACTAATCCCCTCTTACCCACTTCATGATATACTTGCGTAGAATAATAATGCAGTTGATTCCTCTCCTAAACCTCCATCCAACCCCAAAAGAAGTATTTGGTATATTATGAAGGTCATGCACATGAATTGGCATCAGCTTTGTCCATCATTTATAGTTGTCACTTGACAAACAACCACACTACGATACCTTTATACTCTTTTGCAACCCTTCAATTTCCAGGTGAAAGGGAGATTTAGAAAGCGATAGATTTTATGTTCAACTGTTACGAAATGTTCACGGCAAGAACTCTGTTCAATGTAGAGCTGCCAAACTAGGGTTGGTTGATGATTCGAAGCTTTCCTCTGAGGCTGTTTACTCTCATCTAGTGAAGATGCATTGAGCTTACTGAAGAATGTGCTGAAAATGACTTGATTTGCTTATTTTTTGTTCCTGTTAACTTTTGAGTGAATATAACTAGCATTTGATGAATTGATTAAGCTTGGCTGTAGCTTCATTTTATTGCAGAGTTTGGTTTTGCTAATAATGTTTGAGACAGAAAAATGAGCTTGAAATCTGAAGATGTATTATGTTGGGCATATTGTTTTGATATATTCTAAAAGAGAGAAGAGAACATTATCCTTAAAAGTTATGGTGAGCTGAGCAGTTCAGTCCTTATTTTAACATTGAATGTGGTATTACTTAAAATTACAACAATAAATAAATAAAAGTAAAAAATTGAGTGCAGTGTAATTATATTACGCTAATGTTCTTCAGATCTCCATAAGTTCTTAATGCACATTATAATGCTGGACTGTTTACCATTCTTTGATAAGAGGTAGTGTCTCCTTTTTCAAAAAATATTGTGAAATTCTCAAATTTCGAAAATTTTCTTTACGATGAATTTCATTTTTAACCAGCTAGAATTGAGTTAGGCGATGTGAAAATTCTACTCATTTCATTTTTCTTGCAGTATTTTGTGAACGAAAATCACAACAAATATATAGATTAGTAAATGAAGTGAAGAGAGTTTGTTCTATAAGACGAGTAAAGTTCATTTCTTACAATGTAAGGCCTGCATCAACCAAAGATTCATTTTCTCGAAGTATATACGACTGGTTGAAAATCCCGTCCTTGCAAATTATAACTATGCATATAATTATTTTTAACAAAACTATAATATATATTAAATTATGGGCGAATAATCTAATTTTATATTTTTATTATTATTATAATTAATATTAATAATATTAAATTTATGATATACGAAATATTTTGATCAATTTTTTTTTACTTTCAATATTAGATTGACTGTTTATTTCTTAAATTGACTTTTAGTAATGATAGTATAGTATACAAAGATTAGTAGAGTTCTTATTCCATACTTATGGAATATAAGTAAACTAATTTCAATTCAATAAAAAATTTTAGTATTTTGTAAATGACTAAAATCTCAATGATATATAACATGATCCAATGAAATTTAATATGGTAAATATAAGGAATTTATGTTTAATACGTAGTATTACAAACGAATGTCGCAGCAGTCGTTCACGACAATTTTCCACGACGGTCCTAAAGTAATGTCACTTGTCTTTTCTGAAACTTGTATTATACGATTTCTCATATTTACGTAGTATTTATTTTAGAAATTTGCTTCTATTTTGGTATATGTTTAAGTCATTTCCTTTTCTCTCTATGCATCGATTATTGTTATGAGCAGTGGCGGAGTTAGAAATTATATTCAAAAGAGACGAATTTCAATAACCTTTTGTTAGTATTAAATAAAAAGATTTATTAACTAATCATAACAATTTCGAGTCTCAAAATTATTTTTTCGCGTTCAAATAATTTGAGCACATATGTAAATAATATTAGTCAAAATTCAAAATAATTTAGATTTAGTACTCAATTGGCTCAATACAAAAGCTCAATCGAAGTAGTAAACATCAATACAGTGCAATAAATTCAATCAAGTGAATCATAATTATTCACTCAAAAATTGCTTTTGACTTGTCAAGTAGACCCGGCAAAACAAAATCCAAGCTCATGGGCCCAACTCGTCCATAAATTTTAAGTATTTTGGGTTTTTAATTTGGACTCTCAAAATAATTGGGTCTTTTTAGCCAAATCCGTTGAAGCCAGCGCATATATTGTGTAAGATATATATTATATATTTAATTTAGAACTTATATCAAGATTACATTCAGAAAATTAAATTCGCACATCTCGTTGGGTGAATGGATGCTAAGCAAGACATTCACAACAATTTAATTTACTTTATTATGTAGTTTTTGCAACCTACTTGAAGTATTTTATAATTATGAATCTTTTGAAAATTATTTGTGGAGTATTTTATTTTTATTTGGTGTTGGTAAATTTGATTGGAAAAAATTTAAAAATAGTTCGTATTATTTTGTGCATATTTTTAATATTTTATGTGGTAATATAATTTGGTACTCAATCCATTTAAAATTTAAATGTCATAAGTATTTTTTATTATTTAATATCTTAAAAGGTAAAAAACCTGTAGCCCGCCCAGCCCATTGAACCTTAGATTTAGGGCTTACATGATAGGTTTGAAAAAAACTGGGCATTTTTAGCCTAACCCGTTAAAAACCGTTCCATTTTAGTTCTGTCCACCCATTTGTCAGGTTTATTGTCAATTTTCATTTTCAAATGTAAATTTTTAATAGATTAGACCTTTTTTATTTTTATTTTTTAAATCAATAGAATTATAGACTATGTAAATTATTCATAAAACACTATTACCTTTAAGTTTCATCTTTTAAAATTTTCACATGAAACTCATAAAACTAGAACTTGAAAAAGGAGCCAATTTAACTTGCCAAAACCCAAAATTTATCATACTAGTATTAGAGTGTGAAATCAATATATGCACTTTACCCCAATATCCAATATGATTATAGTAGTAGTATGTTAAAAATAAAAGGCCAACTGCCTATGTTGTCCTATGCATAGCTCCGCCCCGACTATGAGTAAGTTTTTATGCACGAATTTTTATAGTTAATTATTTTATAAGAATATCATTAGGGAATATCACCACTCATTAAAATAACATGTTAAAAAAATATTTAAATTATTATCATATATGTTTCATATATTCAAATATGTTTCATATATATATATATATATATGGGGGTCGATCCATATATAACGTTAGCTTTGGACTTTTTCGTAGCTAACACATTTATAGTCGTCCAAGAAATGATCCAACGCTCGAGATGAAACTAAAAAAAAAAATGGCTTCTGCCAGTGTTAGTAGGGGAAGGGAATATTTTTTTTTAAAAAAAAAATTTACCCCTCCGCTACTAACATTGGCGGAAGTGATTTTTTTTTTAAACTTTTTTCCCTTCTATCAGTGTTAGTAGCGGAAGGGTAAATTTTTTTTTAAAAAAAATTCCCCTCTGCTACTAACACTGGCGGAAAGGGAAAAAAAATTTAAAATTTTTTTTCCTTCCACCAATGTTAGTAGTGGAAGGGTAAATTTTTTTTTTTTAAAAAATTTCCTTCCGCGACTAACTGGTGGAAAGAAAAAAAAAATTCTCCTTTCCGCCACTCTCACTGGCGGAAAGGGAAAATTATTTTTGCCTTCCGTTTTTCCCTTTCGCTTGCCTTCCGCCAGTCTTGTGCTTGAAAGTAACAAGTTCATAACGTGCAAAATAATAGTTAGCGTGTAACAAAAGTGGAATTAAATCACAATCATTCAATAGTAATGTCTAGTAAAATAGATTTCATGGCAACACATAAAAATATAACCGTTACTGATAGAGAATTAATCAATTTACTCTACCGATCAAAAATCAAACCGAGTTTGATCATGGATATGTTGAGTACAATGAGCGGTGGAAGGACAAATGTTAAATTCACCGTCGAAGATATTCGAAATGTTATACGCAACTTGCGACATGACGTATTTGATGCAAATGATGCACAAGAAGATTTGACAGTTTTAAAGAGACTTAAGTCAGAAAGTGTTGAAATTTTTTTTTATAATATAAAAGTTGACAAAGAGAATCGCATTGCATGTATCATGTGAGTGGATTCTCGATCAATTATTTGTTATAGAAATTTTGGAGACATAGTGACCTTTGACACCACTTAGAGAACAAATAAATATGGGATGCCATTTGTTCCAATTACGGGAGTTAATCATCATTATCAGTCTATTTTGTTTTGGTTTGCCCTTATCAAGGATGAAACGGAAGCTACATTTGTTTGGGTGTTAAAAAATTGGCTAGAAGCGATTGAGAATAAAATTCCGTTGACGATCATAACTGATCAAGATAAAGCCATGAACAATGTCATTACTACCGTATTGCCTTCCACCAATCATTTGATATATACGTGGCATATCAGTAACAAATTCCCGAAAAAACTTCATCATTTATATAATAGTTACGAAACGTTTAAGGAAAACTTCGACAGGTACATATCTATTTTTATAAATAGTCGATGTTAAATTGTCAATATTTTTTTGTTGTCATTTATAATAAGTTGTTATTGTATGTGTTTGTATTCAGTGACAATTGTCGAATTCAAGGAAAGGTGGGCAAAATTGGTGGAACAATATGATTTACAACATCATGAGTGGCTTCAATCTATGTATAATATAAAGGAGAAGTGGATCGGAGCATACTCAAAGTCATATTTTGCTGTAGAGATGACTACAACCGGGAGAAGTGAATCCATGAACAGTTTTTTTGATTAATACTTAAATAATTGTACTGGTTTGAAAGATTTTGTGATTAACTCACAAATAGCCATTGAGAAACAATACTTGAATGAGAGAAAGAAAGATCTTGAAACAGAGTACAAGACAAGAAATTTGCGTAACGAAACTTTATTGGAAAAGCATGCGGCACTTGTATATACGAAGAATATTTTTAAAAACTTTTCGAACGAGTTCTATGAGAGTCAAAAGTTAACGTGTCGTAAGATTCAAAATTTTGGGGTCGATGGTACAAAGGGATATACAGTTTTCAATGAGGAGGGACCACAAAACCAACGATATTATTACGTTGTCGTTAAACACGTGGAGTCCGACAATGTGACATGCAAATGCCAACGCTTTGAGCACAACGACATGATTTGTAGACATATTTTGAGGTATATCACATTCAAGAGCATAAATGAGATTCCAATGTCTTTGATTTGTGGCAGGTGGACGAGAAATGCAAACAAAATTCATGGTGATCCTGTTTACATAAATGAAGTAAATGCTGAATCAAACTCTGATGTTGGTGATATTAGTACAATACGTTACAATCATTTGAATAGGGTTTATCAAGAAATTGCAGCAATTGGATCAACATCGCAATCATCTTACATGCATGGTCTTGAAACTGCTATGAAGGAGAAAGCATGGATAAGTAAGTTAAGATTGATTGAAGAAAATGACACAGTTGAAGGTGAGAGCAGATCGAAGGAGTTGCACATGGAAGGCGGTAGTATTGACGAAGAAGATGAGTATTTTCCACCTCTTCAGTCACAAACTAAGGGTCGTAAAAAGGTCACAAGATTTAAGAGTGAAATTGAACAAAGTCAATTTGCAAAAAGACTGTGAAAATGTGCTATATGTCAAGAATACACTGATCATGATAAACTAATGGAGATGCGCGATCAAATGTCTCAACATAGCACATTAGATTTAGACGATGATGAAGAAGAGTTGTGATCGAGTTTGACCTTTAAATTATATTAATTGTAATTGTATGACTTTCTAATGTATTTGATCGGTGGATATGATTATAATACTATGATTATACACTATGATTAATTGTATGAGTATGGTAAAATACTATAATTATTAGTTATTGTTTGAAATAATTAAGTACAATATTATGATTATAATAAAATACTATAATGCACTAATGATTATAATACTATGATTATAAAAAAATTACTATAAAAGATGAGTTAAATATAATGTTAATCATAATTATAATATAATCATAATACAATCATCATGATAATTAGTAATCTAATATGAGTTAAATACATTATAATTCTAAACCCTACACCCTAAATCTTAAATTAGACATAGTATATAGTAAACCATATAATGACAATTACTGTTGGAAAATGTCATTAATAATAAAATTATTATAATATTGTGATTTTTTGTATTAATTATTATGATTATTAATTAATAAGATAAATATTAAGTATTATTTATTATGATTATTAATTATAATATAATTTTAAAAAAAAAGTGCCTTCTGTCAATGTTAGTAGCGGAACGAAATTTTTTTTTTTAAAAAATACCCCTTCCGTTACTAACACTGGCGGAAGGAAATTTTTTTTTTTTAAAATTTTTCCCTTTCGCCAGTGTTAGTAGCGGAAGGAAATTTTTTTTTAAAAAAAATACCCCTTCCGTTACTAACACTGGTGGAAGGGAATTTTTTTTTTAAACATTTTTCTCTTTTGCCAGTGTTAGTAGTCGAAGGGTATTTATTTTTTTTTAAAAAAAATTCTCTTCCGCTACTAACATTGACGGAAGGAAAAAAATTTTTTAAAAAAAAATACCCCTTCCGCTACTAACACTGGTGGAAGGGAATTTTTTTAAAAAAATTTTTTCCCTTCCGCCAGTGTTAATAGCGGAAGGAAAAACTTTTTTTTAAAAAAATACCCTTTGACTACTAACACTGGCGGAAGGAAAAAAATTTTTAAAAAAAAAATCCCTTCCGCAGTGTTAGTAGCGGAAGGGGTATTTTTTTAAAAAAATTTTTCCCTTCCACCAGTTTTAGTAGCGGAAGGGAATTTTTTTTAAAATAAAATACCCTTTCCGCTACTAACACTGGCGGAAGGAAAAAATTTAAAAAAAAAATTTTCCTTTCTCCAGTGTTAGTAGTGAAAGGGTTATTTTTTTAAAAAATTTTTCCCTTCCGCCAGTATTAGTAGCGGAAGGGAATTTTTTTTTTTTAAAAAAAATACCCCTTCCGCTACTAACACTGGCGAAAGGGGTATTTTTTTTTTCAAAACACCTACTTTGTTTCTTCCGCCCGTTTCCTTGTTTTTATTCCGCCCTAGGTTATTTTTATCTTCTCTTCTTCTTTTTCTCCCCTTCCGCCGCTCCTTCCTTTCTCTTCCAAAAAAAATTTCTTCTTCTTCCATCTAAACAACTTTTAAATTTTAATCCCTTCCGCTGTCGAACACTCTTTCTGCTCGATTCTGCTTTTTACCGCCCCAAATCAAGTAAGTTTTTATAATTTCGAAATACTTTTTTTTATATTAATTTCAGTTTTAAATTTTGATTTTTAATATTTTTAATATGTTTGTGCATGTATACTTTCATGTGTGTATATGTATGCTGTGTGTGTAAATTTGTGCGTGCAGTGTGTGTGTGTGTGTTTTCTGTGTGTGTGCAGTGTGTGTGTATGTATGCAGTGTGTGTGTGTGTGTGTGTTTAGTGTGTGTGTGTGTGTGTGTGTGTGTGTGTGTGTGTGTGTTTAGTGTGTGTGTGTGTGTGTGCAGTGTGTGTGTGTGTGTTGTCTGTGTGTGCAGTGTGTGCGCAGTGTTTGATGAAAACTTTTCAATATTTTGTAGGTTGCAATGGACCATTATAGTGTGTGTGCGAAGTGTTTGATGAAAGCTTTTCAATATTTTGTAGGTTGCAATGGACCATTATGATTTAAATCCGGGTCCCGAAGATAATAGTTTGTTAGATGATCAACCAAGTCATATATCTACTCACATATACAACACGAATGAATTCAAAGTACTCGACGTTGCTCAACAGAGTAATCAGAGGTATGATCTTTGGATGCTGAGTGACGCACAGAAGGATATACTTAATGCAGTTGGAATGCATGCATTTACATATGGATGTATATTCCCAAGACACGATGCATGCTTCGTTACTGCATTAGTGGAAAAATGGATATCATCAACAAACACATTTCATTTTAATAGCGGTGAGACAACAATCACATTGGAGGATATCCACTATATAATCGGTTTACCCATTAACGGGAAACCCCTTACTTGTGGTGTTTTATCCGAGAAGCAACAAAAAATATTGTTTGAAGACTGCTTTAGTGAACGGTTCTATAACCAGTTCTACAAGGAAGCAAAGCACGGTGGTGTTATCCGTTTGACGTGGCTTTTGGAGTGTTTTCGTGAACTGCCAGAGGATCCACCGGTTGACTATATAGCTATCTACACAAGAGCCTACATACTGTGGTTGTGTGGTGCTATATTGTTTCCCACTAAAACCAAAGACATATGCCCAGTTAGGTATGAAAAAATTCTTGTCTTTGTTATTGTAATTCTTTATTGTCATAATTTAATATTAATTTGGTTAACGTGTTGTTTTAATTTTTATTTTAGGTACATGGTGTTTGTTAGAGACATTGAAGATATAATGAACTACGCTTGGGGTTCAGTAGTCCTAGCAGCCATTTACCGAGTACTCCACGATGCATCCCACTACAGAGAAGTTAAGGGTAAGATTGTGTTACCTGGAAGGATAACGGGATGCATGACAGTGGTGCAAACTTGGGCAGATGACAGATTATGGATTGGGCGTCCAATGCCTCGCCCTGGATCTGAGTTGTGGTCGCCGCGTGTGTTGGCATATGCATACGCTAAGCATGCTTTCTATAAGGACAGGCGAGCAGATCCACACCACAACGTCCTAACATACCGGTCTGAGTTTGAAAATTAACCGCAAGACAAATTCATCTGGAAGCCGTATAAGCCAATTCAAATGGTTGATGATGATGATGAGGACGCTTGGATGGCACGACTGTTCGCAAACAGTCGAATCCCACTAATACATTTTGACGAGATTGTGTATCAAATGCCAGATAGAGTCTTTAGGCAACTGTGTCATTATCAAAGGATATCTGACCCTCCTGTTGATCACACTCATCTACGGTTGAATCGGGCGGAGAAGGAGAATAGATTTCAAGTCTCCAATTACGAAGCATTTGGCGCGCCGTACATAGAGATGTGACACAACTTCCAGGAGAATCTTGTGGGTTTGTTGGTATCTAAAAATACCAAGCGCAACAAACTGGACATGGACGTGTACTACTTGTGGTACAACAAAGTGACATGAAAATGAATTGCAAAACCGGACGTCACTGATATCCGATACACTAATCGTGTCATTGTTGACCAACCTCACGTAATAAATATGGTACGTATAGTTAATTATAATCCTTGTATTGCATTATATCTATTTTGTAACGCTATTAACATATACTTGTATTTTTTTTATTGTGTAGTTAAAATAGACACTGAGGATGTTGCAGCAGTGGCTGAATAAGCCTCCTGAGATTGAACAACAATATCAAGCACTCTTAACTGATAATAGTGCCCTGTTTCAACAAATACAATTGTCCAATCTCGGGGTTTATTCATAGCAGCCCCTTTACGCTCTGTCCTTCATTGATCCTTCTGAATCTCCAACTTCCATGACTTTTACATCGGATCCTCTAGTCTCCTTCACAACGGATTTCAATCTTTTCGTCGAACATGCAACTCCAACCCATTTCTCCCAAGAAGCACCACCCGTCCGTAATCCAGCTAAAGTGTCAAGACACGATCTGCTAATGGTTCCGGTGAAAGGGGGTATGGTGAAGCCGTTAAACCCTTGGAAGGTGGATTGGTTGACTCGACACTGGTTTAATGGTGAACCGGTCGATGATTCACAGTATTGGCCTCGAAAAATTAAAGGTTATAATATTAATCAACAGGAGGCCACATAATTATCGTCTAAGGCATGGTTAAGCAACACAATTGTGAATGCCTACCAAAAATTGTTGGCAGAAAGAGACACCATCATAACACGGGCAGGAAAGAAGTTAAAAAGAAATTTCTACTATCTATCGACTTTCTTCATTGCCGTGTGTCAAACCATGATAAATACCAGAGTCGAAACTGATATTGCAAATGCTGTTGACTTTGTACAGCACTTTGTAGAACAAAATGGTTTACGTGTTTCGGAATGTAATGTCATTTTCATGCCATTCCATTCCCGTATACACGAACATTTTGTCCTAGTGATGTTCAATGTTAAGGCATGGGCAATAAAAATCATTAATCTCATGCATCCTGAGATGACTCCGGCACAGTTGGATGCTTTATACTAGGCGGATATTGCAGTTGCGGTAAGTACAAAATATTTTATGTTGATTTAGATATGGTTTTAATTTGTTATTGTCACTTACTAATTTTTATTTTTGAAATGAGCAGAAGACTCTTGTACCTATCTTGCTAAGATTTGTTGACGCCGAAACCAATTGGCCCCCAAAAGATGCAAAACTTGGGAAGAAAGTTGAAGTGACGAAACAATATAATGGTTCAGACTATGGGGTTTACATTTGCAAATATATGGATGCAATCTCACGTGGACTAAATCCCACTGCAACTAAACGGACAGTTCAAGATGCATCCATTTTTCACTTGCGTCTTGCTTGGGAACTGTACAAAGGAATGACCAGGGCTCCCCTAGAGGGTACAAGATGGCAGATCACTGATATTGGATTCTGATGAAGAGTAATGATTAATATGTACAATTAATGGAGTGAAGTTGTATTTGTTTTAATTATATTTGATTCAGATGTAATACAATTTATGTTTCTCAGTATAATATATATGTTTTTTGTCGATGGTGTGTTATATATTTGTATTTATTGATTGTGTGTTATATAATTTGAGATTTCAGTATAATATAATCTATTACACTGAAAACATATAACATAAGACTTTAAAATAAAAGTAACATTTTATCAAACAATTTGTTTTTTACATTGGTTGAAAACTTAAAAAAAATGCTCTTTTCAAGCATTTTTTTTATTAAGCACAACATTGGCGGAAGGCAGGCGAACGATAAAAAAAACAATTAAAAGACTGACAGAAGGGAAAAAAAATTTTTACACTGAAAATGTCTGACAGAAGGGTTTAAAAAAAACACTTTATCAAGAAATATTTTTTTAAAACTGGCGAAAGATTTCAAAAAAAATGCTCTTTCAAGAATATATATCAAGTACAAGACTGGCGGAAGGCAAACGAAAGGGAAAAAAGAAAGACAAAAAAAAAAAATTTCCCCTTTCTGCTAGTGAGAGTGGCAGAAAGGGGAATTTTTTTTTTTTTAAAAAATTACCCTTCCGCTACTAACATTGACGAAAAGGAAAAATTTTTAAATTTTTTTTTTCCTTTCCACCAGTGTTAGTAGTGGAGGGGAATTTTTTTTAAAAAAAAAATTTACCCTTCCGCTATTAACACTGGCGGAAGGGAAAAAATTTAAAAAAAAAAAAAATATTCCCTTCTACTACTAACACTGGCGGAAGACTTTTTTTTTTTTTTTTTTGAGTTTCATCTCGAGCGTTGGATCATTAATTGGACGGTTATAAATATGTTAGCTACGAAAGACCCCAGAGCTAACATTAAACATGAACCAGCCCCATATATATATATATATATATATATATATATGTATATATGAAACATATTTGCACACTCTGATGAAACACTTGCACATACTTGCTCCCAAAACAAAATTGCTCCAGCTTAGTGTAGTTGGGATTCTTGACTTTAATACCGCATTCTAAGATTTACTTTATATTTTATCTTCACTTCAATTTTGTGTAAAGTTAATATAGTTAGTTGCTATTGAACAGCTTACTGTGATATTACATTGGGTGGAAGAAAGTCTTGAAATTGAATTGCTCACAGTATGCAGAAGTTGGAACTGGGACTGAGAATGGAAATGAAGATATAAATAAGGATATTAACAGAGAACTAAATGAAGGTGATAGTACAACAAAACAAATATTAGTTCCTAAAGTTGATATGGTTTTCGACACTTCTGAAACTTTATTCAAATATTACAGTCATTATGCCACACGAGGGATTCATAGTTGTTAAAAGTTCACACAGAAACGATCAAGACGTGATGAGGTATTTCACTTTGGCATGTAACCGTGGACACAAACGACCGCAAAACAGATTGTCGAGCGTAAGTCAATGCTGTTTTATTTGGTAATGGTAAGTGGCGTATCTCCAAAGTTTAAGATGAACACAATCATGTTAAGAGCCCTAGCCACGCTTTATTTTTTCACCATAATAGAGTAATTCCTCCGCACGTACAAAAAAAGGAAACTTGAATATTTTGACAGAAGTGGGATTGGACCGGGCAAGACTAAATCATGCTTTGTCAATTCAAGCAAACGCACATGAGAATTTACCATTTCTGGATACTGATGTTCGAAATTACATGGCAAAAGCTTGAGGAAGGTGATGCCTCTGCAATCCAAAATTATTTCTCAAAGATGCAAGAACACAATTCAAGATTTTTCTACAGGATAGATATTGATGATGAAGGTTACCTAAAAAATGTGTTCTGGGCAGATGAAAGAAGTATGTTGGCATATGAGGAATTTGGTGATGTCATTATCTTTGACACGACATACTTGGCTAATAAATATGACATGCCCTTTGGCCCTTTTGTTGGGGTGAACCATCATGGGCAGTCAATTTTACTTGGATGTGCTTTGATATCGAAAGAGGATACAAACACTTCATATGGTTGTTTGAGGCTTGGCTTGCTTGCATGAATGGTTGTCCTCCTAGTGGAATAATAACCGATCAAGATAGAGCCATAAAAGCACTACCGATGCAATCTAGGCATCGGTGGTGCTTATGGCATATCATGAAGAAGTTACCAGAAAAATTAGGAAGCTACAAAGATTATGACTCTATCAAGCACGCCTTACATAATGCTGCATATGATTCATTAACTCCTGATGATTTTGAAATTAGTTGGAGAAGTATGATTGAGAAATATCATCTCGAGGAAAATGAATGGTTACATGGGTTATACACCGAAACGAGCCGTTGGGTTCAAATATTCTTGAGGAATAGGTTATGGGCGGGAATGTCTACGACCCAACGCAGTGAAAGCATGCATGCATTTTTTGATGATTATGTCAACTCTAAGACAACTTTGAAACAATTTGTAGAACAATATGAAAATGCATTGAAAGATAAAGTGCAGATCGAAAGAAAACAAAGCAGATTCAAAATCTTGCAACAAGGTGATTGTTTGTGTATCAGATTATGTAATGGAGAAGCAATTTCAAGAGGCTCACACGAATAATAAGTTTAAGGAATTTCAAGATGAAATGCATAGAAAAATGTATTGTCAAGTAGCCTCTTTAAAAGATGATGGCGCATGCTGTAAATGTCAAGTCATGGAAGATATTAATGTTTTGGGTGAAATAAAGCATAGAAGTTACAAGGTCATCTTAAATAAGGAGTCTTCTGATGGAATAGAAGTAAATTGTGATTGTCATTTGTTTGAGTTTAGACGTATTGTATGTAGACATTGTATCACAGTGCTTACTGTGAGTTTGGTGGGATTTCAGAAAAATACATTTTGCGAAGGTGGAGAAAAAGTTTAAGGAGAAGTCACACAAAGGTAAGGGCCAGCTATGATGATTGGAATACGAAACCGGAAGGTAAAAGATTTGACAAGTTGTGTAAAGCATTTTATAAGATTGCAGATAGAGCTACTGAATCTGATATGTTGTGTGACACGTTGATGAACCTCGTGAAAGAGTTAGAAATTGAATTTCAAAAATGTGTTGAAAGTTGTCATATAAGTGAAGCATGTCCTAAAATATTTTTAAAGAGAACACCGGAGCGTGATATGGGTGCTACTTCAAATGTCAATTGAAGAATACGTACTCCATTGGCTACTCGGACTAAAGGGCGTCCACCTGTTAAAAGAAAATTGTCCACGGTAGAAAAAGTTAGCAAAAAGGAGTCGAAAGGAAAAAGGAAGAAAAAGGTAATACAATTAATTCATAACATGAAAATTTTCTATTCAAAATATGATTAAATATATATTTTACTTTTCAAAAGTATATCTTATATTACCGATGTTAGTGTATTTTTTCATAGGCACCACTAAAGAAGATTGTTGATTATAATGAAACCGATACGCAGAATACACAAGACACAACCTATGATCAATGTAATTTTATTTTAAATTTTTTTTGTTCTCAATTTTGAAAAATACAAGCATGTTTTACACTTTTTTTTTTAATGAAAGATGCATAACCAGTTGAGTGTCCAAATGACGAAGGAGACGGTAACATCAAGTGCTAGTTCTACCTTTCATATCAATCCACTTCAGGTAATAAATGTGGGTTATACTTGAACTATTTAATTTATGAAAACTCTAATACAATTTTTATGCAACATTATCTTCTAGACGTTTTGTTGTTGCCTCCTCAAGGTGTTAATTATGAATTGCAGCAAAGTCATTTCATGCATGAGAAGAGCACATCTCAACATATTGGTTATCCATCTCATTATATTTATATGCCTGAAATGGCATATGGATCATCTTTGATATATCCACAAGGTCCATCAGAGTTGCGCCAGCAAAAATTCGTTCAACTAGTGCAACAAGTACGTTGGTTCTTTTTGTATCTAGCATAAGTTATAAGAATTATAATTGTAGTTATTTAGATTTTATTTTTTCTTTTCTAGGGTGCCATGAGATTGGAAAACAGAGAAAACAATGGCATCGTGGATCGTGATATTGTATTGTTTTGCTGATGGAAACTTTTGTATTGTTATGGAGCTGAATTTTCTTGGTTTGCTGGAGGTGTATTAGCTTTATGAAGTGCATAGCCTTCGGAACTTAGAACCTGTTATGTATTGTATTATGGATTCCTTTTATATGGAGATCAGTAATTTGGTTACTTTGTTCTTGGATAGACCCTGTTATGATGGAATCATTCTGCTCTATAACCCAAATTTGTGAATATATAACATGTTTATCAATGTATAAGGTATTTTAGATCCTTGCAACCTTGCGTGATGTTTATCTTATGATGATAAATTGTATGGTATGTGTTGTAGCATGCGATTAAAGACCTTGCGGATATAATACCGAACCACATTTAATGTCTGTACTTGTCGCTCAACGCTCACTCCTTATGAGAGGACAATGTTATTGAACTCCACCACTACAATTGCACATGAATTCATAAGGTTTAGAGCTTGCTCATCGTTTCGCTCATCAAATTCATGTAGTTTAGAAAACGTAGCAAAAGCCATAGATAAAACAATTACGACCAATTTTAAGATGTATACATCCATGAAGCAATTGAACACATTTATTCTGGAATTCATCCAAAACCTTATTTATATGAGATACTTCTGTAAACCATTCCTCTAATTGTTCCTTTTATTGAGCAATTGCACATTTAGGAATTCTAAATCCCTAACTTGAGAACATAAAAAAACATTGTAAGAACCCTACATTGAATACTCACCTTAGCAAGGAGGAAGGAGAAGATAATCTCGGGAAGGTATCAGTAGGCTATTTCTTCTCTCCGTCGTCAATATAGAGATAGCTTAGTGGTGTTTAGACGCAGAGGGGACGAAAGTTTTGATATGGGGCGATAAAGAACTGGTGCCGACGAGATGGAGAGACTCGCGAGAGCATTCATCCCCACTGATTTGAGAATCAAGAGGAGCAAAGCGAGAGACAGGAGCGAGAGGATATGTACAGCCGTAGAGGGAGATGAGACGATGGAGAAAAAAAGGAAAAGAGAAAATCTGTTCGTCCCTAGGCTCTATTATTTTTGTACGATTGGTCTTAGAATTTTTTTGGGCAGATTATTTGGTATACAAATATTTAAAAATATGTGTAAATAAATTTTTTTATCAATTATTTGTTAAATTTGATAAAAAATATATTCATATAAATCACACATATAATTTTTTAAAATAAAATGATCGGTTTATGCTATATGTAAACTTTCTTTTCGACTATTTTCAAGTTATATCAATTTTATAAATTTGATCATGAACATTTAAAGAGAATTTTTTAATAAAATAAATACTAAAAATTAAATATACGACTAAATTAGTATATTTTTTTATTAAATTTAATGAGATATTTAAAAATTTTATTAATTGAATAAGTTTTAAAAAATTTATGTATCAAATAAATTAAAAAAAAAATTAAAAACTAAATATACAAAATTGATATCATTCCGAAATGTTTGAAATAATTTTTCCAAACCAAAACGAGGTCTGTCGCTCGTAATTTAATTGGCCTAAGACGTCGTCGTTTATCCAATTATGATATGTGTTGCGAGATAAGTTGCGGCATGGAGCAAATTTGCCCCTAAAATATCAATTTGTACGGAATTCGGACATTCATTGAGTTTACTTGCACCGAGTTTCATGGGACGCCAAAATATAAGAATCTTCCATTTTTTGCTTTTTTTTGTGTTTGTCCTTAAATTATTGTCAGCATTTGCCTTTCCGTTCCAATTTTCAAAAAATTCCCAATAACTAACGATACGATTTCCTAATAATGATCCTACTTATTTAAAAGATTTATTGCTAAATCCAAATTAATTAATGAATGAATATCAAATTTCAAATTTTGGCTCCCTTTTATATATTTTTATTTACTTTCCGTTTTCCTTTTTCTGCGTTTCCTTCTTCTTCTTCTCATATACTACTGTACGCTCCCCCTTTCTCTCTCTAAATTCTTCTCTCTCTAGAAACCGAGTAGAATTCTGAAATCGGGTGATTCTTGAGAAATGGAAAGTGAAAAATGGGACAAGAAGAGTTTTGATCCAGTGGAAAACCACCTTCAATTGATTGATTTCTCATCCGAGGATGATTTTCTTGTTGATCACCCCTTTCGCGATTCTCTCCAAGACTTTCGACTCTCAGGTTCTTAATTCTTACTTTCAACTTTCGTTTCTTCTTCTCCATATGTAAATCCTAAAGTAAGTCTGTTTGTGTTTTTTATTCTTTTAAATTGAAATTATGTGGTTTGATTTGATTCTCCAATTTTTTGTTTGATTACTGTTACTGTAGATTATGTAATGAAAATGTTCGATTTTCAGATAATTTTTTATGCCCATGAAACTGAGACAATCAGTGTATATTTGTTCAACTCAGCATTTTTTATTTTTGCTTCAACATCGTAACCCCTTGTTTTTCTTATTTATTATTGGATGATCAACATAAAGAAAAGAATTCATTTATTCCAAACTAGTTGGGGCTTAAATTAGACGGTGATATTGTAAAATTAAGTTAGAGAAAAAGATGAAGTTACCTTCAGAATTTGAAGTGATGTTGAAATTAGATGAAAGAAAATATGGGTCGCTATTGTTTTGGAATTCATTCATCTTTTTCTTAGTGAACAAATATAATCATCTTGTTAATTCTTGTGTATATGAATAGTTGTTTGCTTTCTTTTCTTTCTGTTAAGTCTTAATAAAGACAATTTGTAGTTGATTAGTGGAGATGGAATTCACTTTAAAGAAATGAGTTTTCTTGTTATACTATTGAGTTTTCCTTAACAATCGTTGCTTTAAACTTCTTTTACAGTAGCATTTGAAAAAGTAAACGAGCATGACAGTTTCAAGTTGTTTAATGTTGTGAATCCACTGGAAGTGAAAAATGCTGAAAAGAATATGCATCAAACTGAACAGAAGCTCTCATCTTCAGAATCCCTTGAGCCACGAAGAGCTAGTTATTTGCGCCAAAGTTTGGCTTGGGATAATGCCTTTTTCACTAGTGCAGGTACTCATCACTTTTCATAAGAAGCAAACAGTTCGTATTCTGTTGCCAATGCTTTAGTTTAAATTTTCCTTGATTAATGACTTATTATTACACTTTCTATGTATGTCTTCAGGTGTTTTGAATACTGAAGAATTGTCTGTCGTGAATAGTGGTTTTAAGAAGCCTGAGTCCTATCTCTTCCCTGGCATTCAAGAACTGAAAGCACGTAGATCTGCTGACTCAGATTCAACATATTATAGTGATGCATTGTCTTTGGAAAGCTTTGAAGGCGACCCGTTTGAAGATGTAAGAGCATCAATCCACAGATCCTGTGGGACATCCAATTTGACAGCTGCAAGTTGTGAATCAAATCGTGGGAAAGCAGGTATACTGAATGTCCTTTATGAGTATACCGTAAATTCAGTATATTGTTTTTAAGATAGCAATATGCCATTTGGCCTGTTGATATTGTTTGCATCTTCCACTTGGAGAAGAGTGGGTACTCGTAATATGCATGGGTACATATATGCATATGCTTGTATACATTTATACTCACACATATCAAATAGAGAAGATTGGATTGAATTATATATGCTTTTGAAGTGGGGGTAGGCCCAACAAGGAAGAATATCAGATCACAGAATACTTGGGTATTCTACATCTAGTTATTGTAAGCCTTATCTTAGTGACATGATTTTTTCTTTTTCTTTTCAGCCTCCAAAGAAATTAACGTCAGTTCTCAGAACAAGGTAAGTGGCACTGATCATACTATGTCGTAATTTAATGTTCAGTATTATGACAGTTCTTTCATATTTAAATATCAGATAAGATCCACGCCCGTCTCTAGACGGCACATCAGCAATCATCAAAGATTGAAGACAACTAACCAGTCTTCTCTTCCACCACAAATCTCACAGGTTTGAAACTGAACCGAATGAAGTCGTAACATTCGTTTTTCATTGATGAGCACAATGTATTGTAGTGATAATTTTTTTAAGAGCTAGAATACCTTTAGGTGGTTTTGCATATTGGCTAGGGTGATTGCGATATATAAAAATGTCATTACGCATGGACTAACTCAATACAATTTTTTACCATTAAAGGACAATGACATAAATGTGGAATACAAGTCGTCGCCTAACAGTAAGCTCAGCATGTTGGGCACAGCGAAAGCAACATCAGTGGGACAAACTAAGAGGGCCTCATCTGGCAACACAAATATCAAGAGTAGGACCACAAAGATTGGTTATGGTGAGAAACTTTATATACAGATCGACATCAAAACATCTTTATTCATTTTTAAACTGAAGTTCTGGAATAAAAGAAGTTTGATTATTACAGGAGAAGGTTTGAAGGTGCCTAAGCAATCTGGTTTAGAAGATTCACATTGTTTAACCAACATCTGTACTCCACCCTTTAAATCGTCTTCTTCACTTTCTCATTCTGCCACCAAATGCTCATCACTTGCTAGTTCTTTAAGTGATAAATCCGTTGATACTTCATCTTCAAGATCTACCTCTGGGGCTAGAAATATAGGTTCTAGCAACAGTAAGATGGCTTCCTCCGGTTCATCCTCAAAGCCTCCTATTCGTCACTCGGGCAGAAGTAGAAGTAGATTGAGCAATCCTACTTCTTTAAGCCCTTTATTATCCATGTCAAATCCGTCATTCAACAAATCACCTTCTAGTTCCATAGATGGGTGGTCCTCAGAGTCCTCCTCAACTTCTACTTCTACTGCCAAGCCAAGATCTGATAATTTTGAGACCAGTTTGAGATGTTCTTCCCAGGCATCAGATTCACATGATGCATCACTAGATTTTGAAACAAATCGTATAAAAAGTTTTCCAAATCAATGTATGGGAAAAGCGGTTAGGGATCCTGGTTCTGATCCAGTAGAATTGTCAAGAAATTCCAAGCTTTCAGGCCTACGAATGCCATCACCCAAAATTGGGTTTTTTGATGAGGTTAGTTTCATCCTCAAAATATTTTAGTTTGATGGAGTCTATATTTTAGTTACTTTGTCTTGGTGTAGACCTGTTTTCCCCTGTTTCTGAAACCCATGTTAGCTTGGTAACTTTTGTTTGTTTCAGGAGAAGTCCCCAGTCCCAATGGTAAGAGACTCTTTGCAGTTCCAATTTGAAGCACAAAATGCTCTGCCTAATGCAATTAAAAGAAGACCTAGCAAACTTCAGCAGTCGAGAAATTCACTAGCGACTGGAAATAAGCATGGTTCTCATCCTTCTCAAGCTCCACATTTTACTTCGAGCACAACGCCTCAACATTTAGTGCAGTCTCCGAAGCTAGGTAATGCTCCTAAAAAACTGTCTGGCATGAGAAATAGCGTACAACCAACTCCAAAAGTTCAGACTGCTAAATTCTTAGAAGTGGATAATGTGTATTGCTCAAAAACTAGGAAGGTTGGTAATGGGGAAAACGATAGAAAGAAAGTTGGACTAACCTCTAGTTTGAAGACGGAAGGAAAGAGGACCAAAGGCATATTGAAGAACAAGATGGGGAAAGAGGGCGAGGATGAAAAGTCCATAAATGGAATCCCACGCGATTCCACTAACCCAATAAAGGGAGAGCATGAGCACACTGGGCAACTGCATGTCGAGAGTAACTTGCATTCAAATCGTGAGAAAAAAGAGAATTTGTCAAATTTTGAAGATCAAGTTGATGGTTTAAGCAGATATTTTGAGGTCATTGATCTCGGAGGGGATGTGATGATAGAACTTGAAGGCAAAACGAGCAATGTTAGTGATCGCGTCGTATCTTTTAAAGGGGAGAAATTACTTTGCAGCCAGCAGCAGGATTCACCTCTAATTTTGGAACCTTGTTTGCTTGCTCTTCCTACAGCTGTAGACTTGACACCCAACACAAGAACCCCACTTGCAGATAAAAATTCTCTCTTCAAAGAAAGTGGTCCGATAGAATTGATAACAGAAAAAATTGACAAGGGGTCAACTTTCCCATCATTGGCTAGTGCTCAAAAGGAGAATAACTGATGTTTTTTGAGTAAGTTCTTTGTTGGCAACTTAATCTTCCTTGGTGTTTGATTTTTCTAGTACTCTTTCTAAATCCTTTCTAGATTCTAAGATGTTTGTTTGCAAAATTTATTGGGACTAGAAATTGATGCGAATGTAACGATATATAGCAAGAGTTTTATAGTAGTTTGGGTGTGTTTATAAGATTAAGGATGAGATCGGACTATTTAGTCTCATTTAGAAAATAGTTATGTGTTTGTTTTGTCATTTAGGACTGAACTAATTAATCTTATGAAATAAAATAATATTATGTTTGTTTCGACACATGAGATTAGAGCAATAATTCCATTTAAAAAATAATACCCCATATACGTGATTAAATAAAGGAGAGAAGTAACATAAATTTCTTAGTCCAATTTGATATACAGTGAGATTGATATTTTAATTTTGTGTAAACCTTAATCTATATCTAAGGTATTATTTATCCAAAAACACTATTACTCCCATTGAATCTAATTTTGTGTAAACCTTGATATATATTTAAAGTATTATTTGTCCAAAAACACTATTAATCCTATCAAATCCAATTCTCCGAATAAACGGACCCAAAGGGTAGTGATAGTGTTCCTAATGCAAGTTCAATATACCAGAATTAGGTCGGGTTGTGTTTCTATATAATGGCTACATGTAGCATTGCAAAATTTATGATTGTGGCTAAATCAGATGCTAAATGAGGGGCAAAAATGATTTTTTGACTACTGAATCATATCACTTTTAAGGATTTAATCAATTGAACTTTAAAAAGTTGATTCTCCAATTGAACAAAATATAATTTTAACTTTTGACCATTATGTTAAATTTTTTTTTGATGACGTGGAACTAAGTTGACATATCACTTTTAAGGTTTAACTAACTAAATTTTAAAATAAAAAAACTTTATTTGATCACCAAACTTATTATAATTTATAAAATAAGTCTTTCTATTAATTTCAGTTGTCATAACATAAAAAATACCATGAAAATCTAATATGAAAATACATGATATATAAAATAGGCCATTCTATTAATTTCAGTTGGCATAGCATAAAAGATATCAATGAAATCTAATATGAAATTATATGTAGTGATTAATATTGAAATGTACAAAAAATAGAAAGATTAAAAAAATTATATATTACTATGATATTTAAAAAAGAAAAAAATTGTAAAAAAACCATAATAAAATAGTCATCTTAAATCTAAGCCTAAAATTACAGGCAATCAACTTATGACAAAAAAAAAACAACGCAAAAACATTAATTAACTAAAAATATTATTCATAAAACTAAAAATAAAATTAAAAATGATTGATTGCAAGAATTAATTGATTTCTCTGATTGTTAGCTATTAATCAGTTTATTAATTTATCTCTATAGTCAGTATTTTATTATTAATTTTAGTTAATTAGAGTTAATTGATTACAAGAATAAATTGATTATTGATATGAGAATTTTAGTTAATTAATTGATTTCTCTAATTCTACAATTATTTATTTTCATAATTAATAAAATTAACTCAATTAATACTAAAATACTAATTGTAGAAATAAATAAATAAACTGACTAGCTAACAATTAGAGAAATCTACTTACTATAATTAAAAATAAATAACTAACATATTAAAAAAAACTTAAATTAAAAATATTAAATTGAGTATTTATATATATATATATAGTAGTTTTCATTATTATTTAATTTCTTATAAAAAGTAAGTAACACGAGTGTGTTATTATTCAAATAATTTGTTGTTTTATAAATGACTTTTGTTTTTGTTAATAATATTTTAGCTCTTTTATATTTTTATTTTTTTTAAAGTTGATTTCCTATAATTTTAATATTAGATATAAAATAACAATCTTATTGTGATTTTTTAATAATTTTATCTTGTTTAAATATCATTATATATATATATATATATATATTTTAATCTTTTTATTTTTTTCATGTCAGTATTAATACTACACCATCTTAGTAATATATAGACGAAATAAACTATTTTATAAATTATAATAAGTTTTAATAGTCGAATAAAATATTTTTAAAAGTGGGTCAAACCTTAAAAGTGGTATGTTAATTCAATGACATGTCATAAAAAAGATAGTGTCCGTCCATCTAACAGAATGATTGGAAGTTAAAAATTATAGGTAATTCAATAAACGAATCATTTTTTTTAAAATTTACTGGCCTAATTCTTAAAAATGGTATAATAATTTAATGTTTACTTCTTAAAAAATGGTGGCCTAATCACTAATCCTTAACAGAATCAACTTTTGCCGTAAATAAAGTTTACTTCTTTAGTGAAGTTTATGAGGTGAATGTGACATACTGTTTTATTTAAAACATGATTCGTGCCACTTTTAGCTGGACATTCTAAAACACATTCCTTGTCTTGTTATAATATTAATTATAATATTAAAATCCTACATCTTATTCTTATTTCTGGGTGGAGGTCTATATGAAGTTATAAATTGATAACTCTAATCACCAGGTGGCAGAATATGGTAATATGGCTTGCAAGAATGACTTCCTCTGAAGAAAGAAAGACCGATAATCGTAGGATGAAAATTTCATCTAAACTATTAATATTTTGAACAATTTTAATTTTAATGAGATTCGATTATTTAAGTTTTATAGAGTTAAGGTAAGATATATGATTTACAATCTCATCTCATTTAATTCCGACTCCTACCTGTTTATATATAAAACATATTTTATAATAATTTTGTAAGAAAATAATATAAAAAAAACAAAGAAAAAAATAAATTAATTAAATTAAAAAAAATAATTTTGAGTAACAGCATGGAACGAAGCGGGTTTGATAGAAATATTAATGAGATAGGGCGAGTTTGAGGGACTATATAATTTTAAGGGTAACATTTGAAAATAACTCTCTCGTCTCGTATCCGTTCCTTGACATGCCTAGATAATTGTAAGAGTGGTACAAACAGATATGCAAATTTTTTTGGTGAGGTGACAAAAAAAGTTTATAATTGATAATTTGTCACGTATTTGTGTATATTTATTTGTGAAAATTGTTGGTATATTCAGCATTTTCCTTACTAGAATTACTCTCAGGCCTCAAATTTCTATCTACATTAATAACAATTTCATTCAATTTACAGAATAGCTACTGGCATTAGTCTAAAAATATAGTTTGTGTCAACTTATTATCTATACCAAGTGGAATTCTAGTAAATCAATTATCTTCTATATTTCTATTTCTTTATAATTCTAGTATAAATTATCTTATATATGTCCATTTATTTATTTACCTGAATTATTCTAGCTTGCTATTCCTCAACTGCCTCACGTATAGTTCTTAGTTGCGGCATGGCTTTGTTTATATATGTAGTGTAAATTAACCTCATTTGACACATAGTATTAACCTCAGTAAAGCCATCAACTTCAATTACTTCTGAATCTTCTATGGAGATTTCATAGAATCACCAATACATAACTGAAGAAAATGGCGGTCAAAATGAACTAAAACATTATTTGTTTGATCATCATACTTCTCATTCCTTTCTAGAATCATTTTCACAAAAACAATATATTTTCTGTCTCAAAACTCATGCACTTATCACCGCTGGCTGGCAACAAAGTTTGCATTACTACCTTTTCAAACCTTTGCTTCGCAAATTTTTTTTTTTAAAAAACGTATTTCCAACAAATTCAAATTTACACACAAAACTAAAGACACTCTAATACCAAAAAGGGTAAATTCATCTTTACAGAAATATATATAAAGGATCTAATGCAAACAGAATGTAAAAGAATATAAAAAAAATAACACAATTGCTCTTGGTACTTGTTTTCACTTTTGTCACAGGTATCATTTTATCCATGACGCACCTCAATATCAGCACTGCCAGAAAATGTGATGGATCTGCCAGCTATCTGTGGATTAAAGTTTGACAGTAACAAAAAGTGCCACCCGCAAGGCTGCAACCTGATCTTTACAAATTATAGCCCTGGGTTCACAATTAGTATATATTACTTGTCTGTCAAACATGACACTTGAATATTTTGCCAGTTAGTCCATAACTTTTAACTGGGATAGCTAAATATACTCCATAAAATTGATACGGTAAAACAAAAAGAAAAATTGTTGGTGAAGTAGAAGAGGAAGTAGCTAAAGAAATGGCAACAACTTTGAATTGAACTGAAACATCAAAATCTCTCTCACAAAATCAACTTCTGCCAACAGTACAAACTCTCCTCACGATAGATATTTAGTCAGTGACCGAGTATAGACTTCTGTTAAACTTCTTATGACCTAGGCTTCTCCTTTTTCTCTTTGAACAGAGCTAGAAGTGACACGCCAGATACCTTCACAACCTTGAATCGAACTCCAGGAATATCTCCAACAGCATGACCCTTTCGACCAAATCCTGCAATCAATACTTCGTCCTGTACCACCCACATTTAACACAAAGAATTGAGTATAGTGCTCATAAAATTCAAGCAAGTATAAAATAAATTTTCATAATTAGTACTCACTCATCCTTAAAATATAGTAGATATTTGTTTCTCTAGAAGTTAAAAATTTCTAGTTCTGGACCATATATCAGACCCGTAACTCACAATCTCAAACTCTTAAAAAAAACTAGCAGTCATTCAAGTGAGTTTTAACAAGTTTTGTACATTAAGATAATAATTCCGCAATTAAGAAAAAATTTCCCATAGAGGGATATTCAATATGATGTGTATCGTGAATGTCTACCCTTTAAGCAAATAACTTACATTTTCCTCAATGTAATTTAAACAACCGTCATTGGGTACAAATGCTGCAATCTTCTTTCCATTCTTGATCAGCTGAACCCTAGCACACTTTCTGATGGCTGAGTTTGGCTGCTTAGCCTCAATCCCACTGCGTAAATGTTAAAACATATAATCAAATCATAATAATAGATTGTCCAAACAAAAAACAAGAAAATGAGCTATAACAAAAGAGTATTAGCTCACGACATACATCTTTTCAAGGACAATTCCTTTTGCATGGGAAGAGCCAGCAAAAGGCTTTTTCCATTCATTCCCAAGATGAGACTTCTTGTAAGACTTGTCAGCCCACCTTTGCCTCCTACGGTGAGACTTCAGCTTACGCCCAGCTCCCATACCTCGAGTCTTACTACAGTCACAGTATAATTTATCAAAACCCTATTGGTGAATGGATATCTTCCTTGAATTAGATTTTAGTTGATGATCTGACCATGAATGCTCAAAATCCAAGTTCTGCTTTAACAGTTTAGCCTAACTTTCAGCTTGAAAATTCAGAAACTAGGATTGAGATCAGACTATCGCGCTATGCTAGTTATACAAAATGCCATCTCTCTTTCTATTTAATATATGTAGTTGCTTTTGCACCCGTAAAATGTTAGTTGTGTATGTATGCATGTGGTGTGCTCGGAATAATAATAAACTCTAAGCTGACTCATCAAGCTATTTGCAGGTTGAAAATTAACTGTACATCTTGCAATAACATTAAGTAGTTCTCATAAATCAAAAAGCTTAGTCATTTGCAATATGGCAGTGCAGCAATGAAGATATTATTAGTTAGCATCTCAATCAAAACTATAACACCCTATAAAAGAAAATGTTAAAAGACATTAGTCTTGACATTAAAATGAATAAGTTCAAGCCTCCGACCATCATATCATTTCCCACTAAGTTAAGCTAAAAGGATAGAATTCTAAACCATTCATATCAGTAATAAAGATTCAATAAAATTCTTCTCATAACATACCAGCATGATCAACTGTCAACCGAAACTACATAGGCAACAACAAAAATCTCACAAGAAGTCTTTCCAACATGTTGTCTTCAAATCAAATCAACAAATTATGCAGTCAAATAACGACAGCTTCCTTAGTTTCACAAAAGAGTGCTATATGAATTTGTTTATAATCGACAAAATGTCAAAATCCTAAAATTCAAATCCTGATGTAAAATTTCCATACTAAAAAGTTGGTGCTTATTACTTTGTTAAGGAGTTTGGAATTCTGAGTTTTTTATATGTAAAAATTATATAAATTCACATCAAGATTGAATACGACCACCCGGATGAACTGCATAAATCATAATAACATAAATAGAACAATTCTGTGGGGCAAAGTAAGTACAATCTTCAACTAGCCTGAAAAGAAAGAGGCAAACCTGTGCTTTCTAACTACCATTTAACAAGTTTACAATCTAATCGAAAAACGACGATTAAATATGCTGAGATACACTAATCTAAATTCATACTCCATTTGAAAATCAAACCATTTAATGATACTGATTTCCGACAGTCTAACTCATCCCACAACAAAACTAAATGTGAAAAATATAAAACAAAATGAACATTTTCAGAACTTAATCTGAGATTCAGTAGCAAGTTAAGAAATTAAAACAAAAAACACATTACTCTATATGATACTAATTTACACTTTTAAGGAAGAAAAATGTCATATGTTTCCAGGTAAAGAATCCGTTTAAGTATAATCAAACGAAACTTTGAAGAAGGATTAATTTAAACCCCCTATAATTAAAATTAATATCTCATTTCAGCATATAAGCTCATATCAAGACAAGTCCCATTGGTTTCGCAGAGATGTAGATTCAGTATCAAAATCTTACCCCATGATTGCTGAGACGGCAGCACAAGGAAGAGGAAGAACCCAAGAATGAAACCCTAGATTCTGGTATACTCCAGTTCAGTCGTTCAGATGTGTGTATATATATATTGTAGGTTTTTCTGTGTTTTTTTAAAAAAAAATTATTTTTATAACTTTGAAAAGTAATGGATTTAAAAAAAAAAAAAGAAAGATTATAAATAAATTAATAATGGCATGAGGGCATCTGCACTGGGACATGTCCAAGTCATAGGTTGTCAAATTAGTTTGTTCTCTCCTTTACGTCCTCGTAATCTTATATTCTTATCCCACAACTTAATTGTAATTTGTTTTTCGCAATGGTGGCATTTGATGTCTAGATCATCATTGTCAACTCACTAGTTTAATTTTTTTTTCTCTTTTTACTCAATTTTCACATCCAACTGTATTTTATATTAAATTTATATTTAACAACAATATTTTTAATAACAAATATTTAAACATACATTTAGTAATCAATTTCGAATATAAATAATTAATTCATCTCAACTACATTTTTTAATTATTTGAAATGTTATTTTCATTTTGCATTTTTTTAATTTTAATTATAAAATTAACAACTTAAAATATTCTCGTATGTAATTAAAAGTACAAATATTTTGAAATCGAAATTAAATGAATATTATCATGCAATTATAATATCTTAGGAAATGTAATTTATATAAAGAATATTAAATTTAAATCCATTTTGCTAATTCTAATTATTTTAATTAAAACCACATTATAACATAAAATATTAAACAATTGGGTACATGATATATTTTCAATCTTCCTCCTCACTATCAAATTGTTTCTATATATTTTTGATCAAGTTATTTTTCAGGGCTACGCGTGTAATTTTATCTTGTAATTGCTATTTCCTCTTAATATAGTCCGCGATATTGATAATTCGCCTAACTCAATACTAGAATTGCAAAATGTTCGTAGCGTCGCTCATATCGGTACTACCTAAACTAACTTGATCAAACTCAAAAATATCAACATAATGCTCATACTTATCACATTCCTCGATGATCATATTGTGCATTATGATGCTTGCATAATGTGAGAAAATTGTGCAACGATGAATTTTGTCGTATTGCAAAATGTGATAGCACTCAAAATGCACGTTTCACGTCCTTACGAATTAACTCTTAACATTACGTGGATAACTTGTCCTTCGCATTTTGAAAAAATGTGATAAATTTGACGGAAAAAAACCCACAATGAATATATACCAACAGTAAGATAAATTTTCATATTATACTAATTGTCGTTAATTACAAAATTCACTTATGGGACATTGTTATTCAGCACATCATCGAATACAAGATATTGGTAAAGAACATTTAGATCATTACATGAATGTAGAACACACAAAAAGGTATATTGTATTCATAGATCTTATGAAACAACCACCTGAAGTATAATGGTCATTGTCCTTATATATCCTTGGTGCATTCTTCACCAAACTGTTTGTCCCAAAGTAGATGATTTGTAAAAGAGTGGTTGAATACAAACCACAAAATTCTTTAAAAACAATAGTTGTAGTTATATTATTCTTTGTAAAATAAAGTTGTAAAGATTTCTCCGCCTATGTAGGAGAACATTTTTGGTTAGTAAGATCGACGCTTGGGTTCGGAGAGGACCAAAGGACAGCCGTAGGAGTATCCCAAGGTGGTACATTGCAAACCAGTATAAATATTATATATTATTTATTCTATCTTGCACTCACACATTATACTTTTGAACACTAACTAAACTAAAGTCTTTGTAAATCTTAAAAGAACATAACTTGAAAAATACATGAAAAGAAAATATTAAATTACCATTATTTGTTATAATCAATTCACCCTCTCTAGATTACAACCTGACCTGTCAGCGGTGAAATGTGTGAGCTATCTCTTCTAGTAAGTTGAGATAAAGAATGTGTTAGTCTCTCAAGAATAGACAATGGGCTTCCTCCGCTAAAGATACAACAAATAGATACCTTATTTGTTATATAGGACTTAACTTTTGTTAGACTATCAATCATTCTCCACTTTCGCATAAAGATATTGAGATAGGAACAAATATTGCTCAGCATGTTGAGTCATGTTTAATACCTCGTGTATTAACACAATAACTCTTCTCACAACTGTAAAAGGTGGATTAGAATACACACAAATACACATATTGAGACTTCCATAATTAAGAGTAAAGATAA
>CM025787.1:20385028-20463911 GCA_014636745.2 Centella asiatica
AAAATACATATTTTTGAGCAATCTTAAAAACATAAAAAATAAAATTACAATATACAATCGGTTCAAAGAAAAATTACTTGAGATGTGACCAAAAAACACATCGATAAGTTCATAATTTATCTATTTTTACCACCTTAATTATGTTCTATTTATTATTATTATTAGATTATTTATTACTTTTATTTTATTTTGTAGAAAAATAAATTAATAAAAGAGTTATGTGAAAATAGGACTTGTCAAGTTACAGAGTGAAGAATTGAAGATTCTTTCAAGAATGAACCTAACAAATTGAATAAATTTCCACTACTTGAAGTGATAAAGTGATAGAGATCGGATGTTATCAAAAGAGTTAAGAGATGAAATTTGAAGAAATTAAATACATTTCAAGTGATAAAATTGAGAGTTTTCATATTATAGGAATATATTTAGTTAAACCTATAAATACTTGTACAATTAGAGGTTAAGGAGAGTTTTTTTTTTAGTTTTGAGTTTTCTTCTTCAAGTTTACATTTTTCCATTCGTTTTTCTACCTTCTTCCTTTAGCTGTCTATTCATTATTTTTCTTATTACTTCTATTCAATTATCAATTATTTCATCTTTGTAGACACTTACTTACGAAGTCAATAATATTTTATTTTTCATTATTACATCTTCTATTCCAGCCTTATTTTTCAATATACATCACAATGATTTTCTACTTCGTTATTATTGTCTCTCCTAATTATAATTATTTATGTTTAAGTTAGTTTAAATTATTCCGTTTAAAATATTCATATCATATTTATTATTTTATTTATATTAGGATTAATTATACAATCTCCTCAATCATTACGTCTCTATTTCGCCTGAGTTAAATATTAAGAATATTAGAATTTTATAATCTCTGTGGATCGACCTGTACGAGCATTGATACTACAAAAATCTGTGCACTTGCAGAAATTATACACATTAAGTTTTTGGCGCCGTTGCTGGGGATTAAGATTAATTTTAAATTCTTGACGTTGATTCTTCGATTTAGTTTATTAATTATATATGTTTATATTTATTAATTCATTTTATGTTGTGATTGCAAAAAAAAAATTGGTCATTAATTTTGAAAACGGATGTTAAAACTTGTGACGAACGATGCAAAACGGATGTTGGATCGTAATTCTGGCACACTAAGTTATTTTGATCATTAGTGTTAAGTCACGGAGGTACCTAATTTTTTTTCTTTCTTCTCACAATATAAAATATAAAAAAGTGAAAAAAAAATTAAAAATAAAAAAATTGTCATTTATATATATATATATATATATATATATATATATATATATATATTTTAATTAGATATTATGTGCACATTCATGCATTTTTCATGCTCACTTAGGCACAGAACACTAGGTTTATTTATTTATTTTTTAGTAGCATTTATTTATTTTAATAAATATTGGTGAGTGCTGGAGGACCTAAGGTACATATCATTCTTTCTTTTCTTTAGTCGTTGAGCACATAGTTAAGCATATTAATTGTTTATTACTTTTATATATTACGTGCTTGTTTACGTGTGCATTCATTTTAATAATTTTTAAGGGCAAAAAACCCAAGATAAAGATAAGGTGGGGATTTCATCACCCTTCCTTGGCCCAAAAATCATTAAATCACATATTGCATTTCCAAGCCAAAATAAAAAGAAGTAGACGTTGGCCCCTAGGATTTCGAGTTCATTAAGAAGGTAGTCTAAAGGGAGTTCTAAAATTTTAATTATTCTTACTATTAGTGTCTAGGCAAGTTATTGCTTACCTGACCAAGTAATTGGTGTCTAGAAATGCATTCTTCAAGTTATTTGCTTTGAGAATAGTGGTTATTTAATTAGTCACCTTGATTTTCAAAGAGAGACTCCCACGTGCCGACTTGAACAATTAGTTTGAATAATTTTGGATTTGGTTGGACATTTTAGCTTATCTTAACAAGTTAGGAGTTGTTTAGAATTTTAGGATTTCCATAAATTTAGGAAATATTTATTTTTTGTTTTTTATTTTTATGCTTACTTGACTATTTGCCTATTTGTTTGGTGTATGCAACAATCAATTTGGGTTAGGGATAAAAAATCTAAAAGACTTGTGAGAAGACTTGACTTTGAAGACTTTGAAGTTGCACTTCTAAAAGAGTCAATTGAGTTAAAAAATGGGGGGTTAAGTTCAACCAAACATAGGCCTTAAGGATCATTGTTATCCAGCCTGATCGGCCTAACCCACATGTATTGTCTTACTGGAACCCAATGGTAATAATTTTGAACTTAAACCACATTTTGTAAGTATGTTACCTAGATTCACTAGTGAAGAGGATCCATAAATGTTTATACAAGAGTTTGAGGAAGTTTGTGATTTAATGAAAATTCAATAGTTGAGTAAGGATTCAGTTAGGCTTAGATTCGTCACTTTTTCTTTAAAAGATAATGCCAGGAAATGGTTATATAGTCTTCCTAACAAATCTATCAAAACCTGGGACGAGTTTGTTATTGTTTTTCTCAAGAAATATTTTTCAAATCACAAAATTGCCAAAAATAAGGACCGCAATTATTCAATTTTCTCAATATGAAAAAGAGTCTTTTTGGAAATATTTTGAAAGATTTAAAAATTTGTTGTCCCAGTGTCCACACCATGGAATTGAAAAATGAAGACTTTGTCAATTGTTTGTGAAGGCTTAGATTATCAAACTAGAACCATGGTTGAATCCATGTGTCAAGGTGAATTTATGACTAAAAGTGATGAACAAGCTTGGCAATTTTTAGAGGATTTAGCCGAAAAAAGTATGCAATGGGAAACAATAGGGGATAATGAAAGGCCTAGGTCATCTAGGGGTATACATGTAGTTAAAAACTCTGTTGCAACCGAGGCTAAATTGGCGGGTATGCTTAAAAGACTTGAAGTGTTCGAGACTAAAAACCCATCAGGGGTACACCAACTTTCGACACTCATGTGTCTTAAGTGTAATTCACCTAGCCATGTGATAGAAGAGTGTTCTAGAGTCGTGTCCCAAGTCGAGGAGTTTGAACAAGTAAATGCAATGTTTCAAAGGCTTAAGAATGACCCTTATGCTCTAACTTATAATCCTGGTTGGAGAAATCACCCCAATTTTTCTTGGAATCAAGGCCCTTCGTATTAAGGTAGTAATCTACCTCAAGTTAGTGCACCTTTCACTAGTTACTCAAAGCCTAATTTTGCTCCACTTCCTAACGCCAACTCTATACCTCAGCCATAGTTTCCATCAGGTTTTTCCAGTGTCAATGATAAGAGACTAAGTGGTCTAGAGAAAAATGTTGAAGCACTAGTGAAATCTCAAGAAAATTTTATGCATAATATGACTCAAGATCGGCAATTGTTAACTGCGAATGCCCAAGTCATCTCTCAATTAGAGGTACAAATGAGTTAGTTAGAAACTATTGTTAGTGATAGAGAAAAGAATAGATTTCCTAGTCAGCCTGAATGTAATCCAAAGTTTTCAAACTCTAACCAAAGATCTCCTCAAGTTAATACTTTAGATAGTAATTCTAGTAATCAAGTAAATTCCATAATCACCTTGAGATCTGGTAATCTTTTTAAGAATTGTGCTGGACTTAATACTGAGGAACAGAAAATTTTGAATGCTAAGTCTAGTCCATCGATTTTTGAATCTGTTCAATTGGAGAAACTTATTTCTCCTGAGCCAGAAGGGCCTGTATCACAAATTGTTGAGCCCAAAATAGTTGAATCTAAGTCTAGTGAAAAAGACTTGCCAAAAGCCCCATTTCCATCTAGACTTATTTCTAACAAGCAGTCAACTAATTTGGATAAAATTCTAAAAGTATTTAAGCAAGTAAAAATAAACATTCCTCTTCTAGATGAAAGATTTATGTACTCATAAAAGAACCACTAATGTTCCTAAGAAGGCTTTTCTAACTGCTTAAGTTAGTTCAATTCTTTCAAGTCAAGTCCCTATGAAATATAAGGATCCCGGTGTTGGGTTTTGACAAATAAAACGTAGTGGAATTTTTTTTTAAAAAAAACGACACCTTAACCCGAGGATCCATGCGAAACAATTTAATACAAATGGTTTAAGATTTTACCGATTAAAGTTGCAGAATCCGAAGATTTGATGTGGGTGTTGAACGTCTCTGAATCTTTAATGCAATCTAACTAGACGGCGCCTCTACGGTATCCACACGAACCGTCTCACGATCCGAAGCAAGGAGAATTGCAGTACTAGCTATTGAATCGTATATATTTATGACCAATGAGATGTGGTCATCAATCAATCCACATACTAGTCTCAATGTATTATTGTTGTCCCACTAACAATAATACTCGACTATGAACGTTTAAGAATAATGATATATATAACATACTTATATAATCTCATATTCAAGTCACATACTTGAATCCATATAAATAGTATCATTCTTCTAAGGACATTTATTATGTTAACATTTATATAATGCAGTAAATAAAACATAATAAAAGAAATTATCATTTAACCAAAACATAACATAAATATAATGTCACAATCGTTACATAATTGGTCACTAGGACATACACTCGAACACCCGGATGTCCTACAATTTCATGTATAATTAGTGACACTTTCATTGAAAAAGATTTAATTGATTTAGGAGCTAGTGTCAATCTTTTACCGTTTTATGTGTACCAAAATCTTGGTTTAGGGGGGTTGAAAAAGACAAGTGCCACACTCCAATTAGCTGATCGTTCTATCAAAGTAACCAAGGGGGTTGTGGAGGATGTTCTCATCAAAGTTGGTGAATTCATTTTTCCTGTTGATTTTATTGTTTTAGAGACTCAACCTGTTCTTAATCCAAACTCAACATGTTCTTAATCCAAATAGTTAAATTCCTGTCATTTTAGGAATACCATTTCTAGCAACTTCTAATGCTTTAATTAATTGTAGAAATGGATTAATGAAACTTTTCTTTGGTGATATGACAATTGACCTTGACATCTTCAAATTAGGGAAACGGTCTAGGGATTATACTGATAAACTGCTAGAGGACGTCAATTTGATTCAAGATTTGCCTAGTAATGTCATGTGTGATAATGAAGTACTTGATTTTTGTCTAACTCATTTTGGTCAAAATTTTGATGAAAATGAATATGTCAATGAGGTCAATGAATTATTAGAGTTTATGACTAATGTCTTTGTTTGACATAAAACTTATCATCAAACCAGTTTGTCAAGCTCTTGAACATAAATCTAAGCCCCTTGAGAAGAGTTCACCCAAGTTAGAACTCAAACCTCTACCTGATAATTTGAAATATGCCTTTCTAGGCACCTCAGAACCTTCCCTGTTATCATTGCCTTAGATTTAACAAAATCTCAAGAGGAAGAGTTGTTAGTCATTCTTAAAGAAAACAAGGAACCTATAGGATGGTCATTAGTTGATATCAAGGGGATAAGTCTAGCAATTGTTCAACATAGAATCCACTTGGTAGAAGCTAAACCAAATAGAGACACACAAAGAAGGTTGAACCCTATCCTCAAAGAGGTTGTTAAGAAAGAAATTTTGAAGTGTCTTGATAATAGGATCATTTATCTCATCTCTAATAATCCTTGGGTTAGCCCTATATAGGTTGTGCCAAAGAATTTTGGGATCACTGTGGTCCCAAATGAAGAAAATGAGTTAATTCCCACTCGTGTACAGTCTGGTTGGAGGGTATGTATAGATTATAGGAAACTCAATGTTGCCACAAGAAAAAACCATTTTCCTTTATCATTCATTGACCAAATTTTGGAAAGGTTAGCTGGTCATGCTTATTATTGTTTCCTAGATGGTTTCTCTGGTTATTTTCAAATTTATATTGCCGTTGAAGAAGAGAAAACCATTTTCACTTGTCCTTTCGGAACATTTGCCTACCGTCGCATGCCATTTGGGCTATGTAATGCCCCAACCACTTTCCAAAGATGTATATTGAGCATCTTTTCTGACATGGTAGAAAATTTTCTTGAGGTCTTTATTGATGATTTTTCCATTTATGGTTCATCATTTTCAGAGTTTCTTCACCATCTTGACTTAACTATGCTTCTAAATTGGGAAAAATGTCATTTTATGGTTAAAAAAGGTAATGTCTTTGGCCACATTGTGTCTGAGAAAGGAATTGAAGTTGACAAGGCCAAGATTGACATAATTGCCAATTTACCACCTCCTAAATCTGTTAAGGAAGTTAGATCATTTTTAGGACACGCTAGTTTCTATAGGAGATTCTTTAGGGATTTTAGTAAGAAATCAAGACCTTTGACCAATTTGTTAGCTAAGGATGCCAAATTTGAGTTTAATGATTTATGTCTATGATCGTTTGAATAACTTAAGAAAGAGTTGACCTTAGCTCCCATAATTAAATCACTAGATTGGGGAGAACTTTTTGAACTAATGTGTGATGCATCTGACTATGCAGTTGGTGTTGTTTTAGGCCAAAGAGTCAATAAAGTTCTCATGTTATATACTATGCTAGTAAGACCTTGAATGATGCCCAATTGAATTATTCAACTACTAAATATGAACTCCTACCAGTAGTATGTTTGTCCCACAAAATGGTTTGTAGAAACGCGGGGTGGGGGGGGGGGGGCGTTGAATACAAACAACAAAATTCTTTTGAACTTTGTGAGTTTAGTGAATATATTGCATTAAAAGTTGCGGAATTGAAGGAATACAATATATCACAAGTGCTTATGAAATTTTATAAATCAATGAAAGATTACAAAAGCTCACTGGTGTGAATGACCAACTTCTAACAACTCTGTTGAAAATAGCAACTGCATTCTAGAATATGAATTCTAGCTTCTCTCAAGTTATGAAAACTTGCTTATCTGTAAGTTTATTACAACTGCTATATGATCTAAGATAAGATATATTCTTGTTGTAATCTCTCGATGTATGATGTTATACGTCGATGTATATTATCTCAGTTGCTCAATTTCTCTATTTATAGACATAGCTTCCTTGTTCTCCAAGCTTCTTGAGTGAGTTGCCTCCAAAAATATCTCTGATATTCTTTGGTAATTACAGCTCTGTCACATAACTTCTTCTTTTTGCATGACCTTCCTTGCACGCCAACCTGTTATGTAACATCTCTGGTGTATCAGCCCACCAGCTCCCATATTTTCCTCTTGGAGTTCTCATGATAAGTTATCTTTGTAGTGAATAACTTATCTCTATGAGCTTCCTGATTTTTGATTGGACTAGCTTCCATATTTTCCTCCTTCAAGTTTCTATAAGTTATGTACAGTTTTCACTCCAGCAGCTATATATGCATGCTAGTGTATAAGTATTACTTTTCTGCATATCAGTGTTCATACCTACAGTGTATAACTTATCTCCTTGAAGCTTCTTTTGTAGCCAATCTTTCCTTATTGAACCACCATCTATATTTTAATTCCATTGCCTTTAAACTTGAGTTAGTGAATTTGTGAACTCAGCCATGTGTTATCTCATATGTCATGTTTAGTTTCTGATTATTCTATCTCTTGATAGACAGTCTGTTTATCAGTGGATATTTATCCCCTGACAGACAATTTTGTTCATCAGTGTATATTTTTTTCCTGACGGACAATTTTGTTCATCAGTGGATATTTCTCCCCCTTTTTGACATTAGCATCTTAATGTTGGAGGGTAGAAATTATCTGTAGAGGTTGACTAGAAGGAAGAAATTGTTTGGGATTTGTTTGAAGGCCATTTATTACGAAGTGTTGGAGTTTTGTGTTGTACTTTCTTCGATTATCAATGCTTCAAAAACATTTTGTGAGTATAGCCACACTTGACCTATATGAGATCAAATATTATGATATGAAGTGTACTGCTGCATCATTCAATAATCTTGTGTTGTTTGCTTCCAACCAAACATACACAATTTCTTCACTTAGTATTCTTTGATGTTTGATTAGAAATGGTAATCATAGAATACATGAGCTGCAAAGGTAGTGAGTGAAACAATTTCTCTCTATTCTTTTCTTCAAGGATCTTATCCTTGCTCACACCCTCTCGTTTTACAAGTCAGCCTGTTTTCCCAGTGAGAAGACCTATAACTTGTAGAAGGGGGGGTTGGATACAAGTTCTTTGAAAATTCTTTTTTATTAACTGTTCTTTAAGAAATTTAAACTTTTCTGCGGAATAAAAAGAACACAATCAAAACTCTATAAACAATTGCCTTTATTTGATTTAACAATTGAATACAAGTTTTCTAACAATCAAGACATGCTTTGATCGTCAGCTTCTATTCTATATATTAAGAGAATACAACACTTCTAATTCTATACAGCTTCGTATTGTTATTCTGTAATTTTATAATTACAGCTTCTTAAAAACTAAGTTACCAAAAACCTAGCTTCCTAATTCAAATCAAATACAACCTTTCCAATTGAAAGATTTCTAACAAGTTTCCTTGTCAGCTACGTCTTCAATAAAGTCTACGTATGCATGGAAGACTTTCCTTCTTTGATTTGAACTCTAACTCCACCAGTGATTAAGTCCTCGATTAATCTCCGATGGCTTCTTTCATTAGTCCCCGATCACTTCGAGTAATCTGCGATGCTTTGGCTTTAGTTGTTGGTGACGTCAGCTTTTAATCTCCGAGGTATTGTGTTAGTCGTTGATGACGTCAGCTTTTAATCTCCGAGGTATTGTGTTAATCGCTGATGACGTCAGCTTTAGTCTCTGACTCTTTAGTTCCAATCCTCGATGACGTAAGCTTTAATCTCCGATGACCAATCCTTCAATCTCTGATGAACAAAACTTTAATCTCCGATGAAGGATTCTTCAATCTCCGATGAACAAAACTTTAATCTCCGATGGGCAAAGTCCAATCTATGATGAACAAAAACTTAGTCTCTGGTGGACTTTTTCCTTAGTCTCCGACAAGCCAAATTCAATCTCCGAAGGACTAATAAATTTAAAACAACTTGTTGAACAAACTCAACAAATATTCCAGTAGTACATACAAATGAAATAAATCTATCTCTTTATTATAATGACTAATTTACAAACAAGAGAAACTACTGCTAGCTACAATACTAAAGTGTTACAAACTAACACTTTTCTGTACATTTGTATTCCTAAGTATTCTAAGAACAATCATCATCAAATGTTTATAAAACCTAATAATCTCCCCTAATTATGAATATCAGAATGATAAGCATAATTTCAAGGTTGATGATGATGTCAAAACTAATCTATTACAAATACTTAGTAAAAGAATAAAGAATTATAAAAATTACAAATGTACCTGAACTTTAGATCTTTGATCTATCATTCAGCTTCTCTCCCTGGATAATTTACCCAACTTCTCCAAGGTTTAAACAACCTTGGCTACACTGAATAATACATTCAGCTACTCCAAGACTATGTCTGGCTTCAACAATTTTCACCTCAACTTTCTTTTACACATCAGCCCCTGTTTTTCTCAATTCTTCCTTTTTCCTCCTATTGTCCATTATCTTATTCCACCTTCTTGTCAGTAATTTCTTTACTACAACCTCTGAAGGTTTTTCAGTATTTTTCAAGTATTGAATGTAACCTTCAAGGGTTTCTACACTTGTGCTATTTATATCCCTGTTGTAGTTAAAGAAACTTCTCAGTCCATGAAAAGTTTCATACCAAAATCCAAGAGGTTCTGGAGCTTCCCTGAATTCTGTAGCTTCTGGTTTGACATGCAAGGCATGAAGAACCTTGTTCAAATCAGAAGTACCAGGCACCGCACTCATTAACCACTCCAAATCTTCTCTTCTCTGCTCTTCCAAGACTGGCTTTGTGATCTTGATAGAATCTCCATCTTCAAAAAAGATATGAAGCAATTCATTGTCACTTTGACCCTTGATCAAATCAATGTGTCTTGTCAGCTTCTTCAACACCTTGATGATTTCCTCTATGCTAGCCATTCCAACTTTACCAGTTTTTTTCTTTGAAGTTTGTGGTTTGGGAGGTCCACTTGTAGATACTAGTTCAGTTGAAACAGGTGTTGAAAATTTTGGTGCAGTAGGTTTCCTTGAAGAAATAGGTTATGGCTTAAGAATATCAGGTACAGGGATTAAGGCAGTTTCCTTGACTTGAAACTTCCTTGCAACTTTCTTTGCCTCAGCCTCTGCTATCTCCTTATTTCTCATTCTTGTTTCTGCTGCTTTTTGCTGTGGAGGCTTTTTCTTAGTTTTGGGGGTTCTCCTTTCTCTTGCTTTCTCCTCCTCTCTCTCCTTGGCTAGGATCTCTTGCTCCTCCTTGTCAAATTTTTCTTGAAGTGCTTGAGCAGCTAAGAAGTCAGATTCCACTAGCCTTGGATCTTGAGGAGCTACTAGAACTACTCCCCCTTCAACTTCCAAATCAACAGGCTTGAAGATCCTCCCAGCTCTTATTGCATCCCCCATTAGTCTAGGCTATTCAGGCTGTGATGGTTCTTCAATCATAATGCCTTTGCCTTTATCTCTGGATGTGCTTGGGGCTGTTTCAGGCTGTTTTGTAGAGGAAGGAGTTTGCTCTGTTGGAGTTTGGCCTTTTGTTTTGGTGGAAGAGATTTGTTCTGGAGTTGTTTGAATTTCAGAAATTTGAGGAAGGCTTTAGCTTGATGACTTGGATGATATTGGCAGTTTTTGGACTTTGGATTCAAGCCTTGACAGTTTTGCCTGGATTTCTTCATCAATGTTAGCATATGTTGGCTGTGGTAATGAAGGTAATGAAGGTGGTGTAGGTGTTGGTGTAGGTAATGGACCACTCTCCCCCTTTTTGACATCAGCATCCTTAGAGGGGGCAGAGATGGGTAGTTGGGCAGCAACGTCTTTCAGGAGTTTATGCATTTGATCCATTTTGACTTCAAGAAGGCACATTTTACTGTCAGATTTAGCCTTATCCTTGATCAAGGTTTGAATCTGCATGACAGTTTGCCTTGAGAAGTGACCTTCATAGTGCCTCATGATGTTGTCAGTCTCCAACTCCAGTTGCTTTCTTATGTCCTCCATTGCTGTCTTCACGCCAGTGGCCAAGTAGTGAGTGAATTTTGCATTAAGCTTCACTGCCTTAGTCACTTCGTCTGCAACATCTTGAAAGGATTTTGCAGCGGCAAGGGACCCCACATTGGTCAAGTATTCTTGCTGGTATAGGGCAGCTGCATCCTCCAGGGTGTTGGTAAATTCTGAATCCAGCCATGCATCTACATTCTCTGGCTCTGGAGTCTCCTCAGCAGCAGTAGATTCAAATACAAGTCTAGTCTTCAAAGCAGAAATATGATCTTCTCTTTGTTGAAGATTTAGAAGTTCTTCATAGGCTGCATTTGACATCTCTGAAATGACTTGCAAATTTGCAGCCACTGCACTGGAGCTACCTCCAACTTCTCTTGTTGATGGAGAGGAAGTTGGAGCTTCTGTTTGGATTTGAGTGGAGGGAGCCACAGGTTTGAAGAACTCACCTGTAGAAAATTTCTCTCTTTTCTTTTGTTCAAGGATCTCATCCTTGCTCACACCCTCTCCTTTTTCCTGGGGTTGGGCACCCAGCTTCTCAGTCTCTCCTTTTTCCAAGCTCTCTAAGGCTTGACTCTCTGTTTGCATTTCCTCTCCTTTTTCCAGGTCAGGAGCCTGACTCTCACTAATTATTCTCACTTCCTCACTCATATGGATTAGTGCACTCTGTCCTACAGAAGGAGGGGTTTGAGAAGTAGTATCTTCATGGAGGGGGGTTACCCTTAAAATGGAAATTGGTTGGGTGTCCTCCATGGAAGTGGTAGGAGAACTAGCTGCACTTGTACTTTGAACAAGTGGTTCTTGTGGGCTAGTTTCTGAAGAATGAACTTGGACAGTTTGAAGCGTTGTTCTAGTCTCTTGAGATTGACTAGTTTCTGTCCAAGCCATTGAGAGTGTTGGCTCCTCTTGAGAAAGTTCAAGAGGATCAGAGAATAAATTCTCAGAAGAATCAATTGGAGGGGAAACAGGAGAATAATGGACAGTAGGGAGTGTTGGCTGTTCCTCAAGGGCAAAAGATTGAGGAACATCAATTGGAGACTCTGTGTGTGCACTCCTTGTGTCACTCTTTTCTTGTATTTGATTTCTCTCAGTCGTTTCTTGTGCAGACTCTGTAACAGGTGTCCCTGGTTGAGGACTATCTTCAATGACAATGTTCTTTTGGGAGGACATTGACAGTTTACTGTCTTTCCTTATAGCCTCCATGGCCTTTTGGGAGACCATGGATTGTCTTTATCTAAGGGTGACAAGTCTCTTCTTTCTCTGAGGTGCCACCTCAGCTTCTTGTTCTCCCTCAGCCTCACTAGCACCCTCTGTTGTTTTTATCTTTATTGGGAGCTTTTTGGCTTTTCTGGTATATGCAACCACAGTCTGTTGGGAGACTGTGGAGGGGGCTTTGGATTGTGATTGGGAAGTTGTTGGGGGATTAGTTGGTGTTTGTGTGGTATCCCTAAAGAATTGCAAAGAATATGTGGTTGGAAGAGTGTCACTGAGAAAGTTTCTCATGACAGTAGGATAGAATAGAGGTACATTTACCTTTGCCTCATACTTCTTCAAATCCCTAACCATTCTTTTAGTCTGCAAAACTGTAGGCACAACTTGCATACTAGCAATATCAAGGTTAGGTATTAAATGATTTGCAATCATCATTAAAAACCTAGCATAATAAATTTTAGTTTTGTTGCCAGTTTTAAGTTTTTCAATCAAATTGTGCAAAATCAAAAGCCCTAAATTAATATGCCTATCATACAACACACTATATGCAATTTGTTGTGAAATAGTGGTGATGGCCTCATACCCACTGCATTTTGAAGTAAAGGATTTGGTTATAATGTCAAAGAACAATGACCACTCTGGCCTAAGATGGGGACGTGTGATGGTCCCAACAGAACTTATATCAGTATTATAGTTTAAGTCTTTAAACATATCTATAAGTTCTTCATCAGAGGCAAGGGGGTCATAGTTTTCCCTTATGGGTAAGTGAAGTGCATTATTAACCGTGGTATGAGTAATAGAATAGTCTGTGTTTTCATACCTGAAACTTACCTGTGGAGAGTCATCACTTTCATCAGTGATTGTTGCAGTGCTCCACATGGTTGATATTACTTCTGCAGCTTGGATGAGAGCTTCATAAATGGCGTATTGTAGTGGAGAGTTCTTGAGGAAATCCACAAATGGGTAGTATTTTGCTTCGAAATCATATTTATCAGCCACCCCTGCATGGTTAGTCTTGATAAAATCGAACTCACCAAACTTGAAGCACACTATTTTTGCCGCCATTGAAGAGATCTGTAAACTTGTGAAGAAAGCTCAAAGAGAGATTAAATTGTAGAGTATTTGAGAGAGAAATCAAATTGCAGAATTTGATACTTGTGATTACAAACGTTTTTGAAATTACTTTTATTAAAGTATGAGAGACGTTTGCTATTCAAGGATCATGAGTAACTACCAATTTACCCTTTTTTAGAGATTGCCCTAATCTCTGATTGACCCTTGTGATAAGAGATTGAACCGATTAGTCTCCGATGAAGTAATTACTTATCGGGGACTAAGGTAATCTCCGATGAAGTAATTCATCGGGGACTAATGTAATCTCCGATGATGTAAATGTACTCATCGGGGATTAGGGTCAATCTCTGATGTTGTAATTTTGATTAGTCAGAGACTAACCATTTTACTGATCAGAGATCAAATAACCATTTTCCAACAATCATATTGATGATTATTTGCTACATTTTTCTGTTTTATCAAATTTAAAACAACTTCTTGCAATTGTTAAACAACTTGAAAGTTTAAAACTTAATTTTTAGAACCATAATTTAACATTCCTAGTTCAGAAACTAGTCTGTTAAATGTAGATTCATCCAAAGGTTTTGTAAAAATATCTGCAAGTTGTTTATCAGTTGCAACCCAGTGCAATTCAATATTCCCTTCACTAACATGTTCCCTAATGAAGTGATATCTTATATCTATATGTTTATTTCTTGAATGTTGCATTGAATTTTCAGTTATGGCTATGGCACTAGTGTTATCACAATAAATTGGGATTTTGGATAGTGTCATACCATAGTCTAGGAGTTGATTTTTGATCCACAAGATCTGTGCACAGCAACTCCCAGCTGCAATGTATTCAGCTTCTGCTGTTGAAGTAGAAACTGAATTTTGTTTCTTGCTAAACCAAGAAACAAGTCTGCCTCCAAGAAGTTGGCAGCTTCCACTTGTGCTTTTCCTGTCAAGCTTACACCCTGCATAATCAACATCTGAATAACCAATTAGTTTAAAATGAAATTCTTTGGGATACCATAATCCAAGATTTGGGGTACCCTTTAGATATCTGAGTATTCTTTTTTACAGCAATCAAATGTGACTCTCTAGGGTTAGCTTGAAATCTAGCACATAGACATGTAGAAAACATTATATCAGGTCTACTTGCAGTTAGATACAAAAGTGAGCCTATCATGCCTCTATAGCTAGTAATGTCTACTTTTTTTCCTTTTAAATCCTTATCTAGCTTAGTGGCTGTGGGCATAGGTGTTTTTGCAGAAGTACAATCAACCAATTCATATTTTCTCAGTAAGTCCTTAATGTATTTAGACTGACTGATGAAAATTCCCTCAGTTGACTGTTTAATTTGCAATCCTAAGAAAAATGTTAATTCACCCATCATGCTCATTTCATATCTAGACTGCATAAGTTTTGAAAATTTTGCACACAGTTTTTCATTAGTAGACCCAAAAATAATGTCATCAACATATATTTGCACAAGTATAACATCAGAGCCTTGAATTCTATAAAACAATGTTTTATCTATGATACCTCTTACAAATTTATTTTCAATTAAAAACTGAGAAAGAGTATCATACCAGGCTCTTGGTGCTTGTTTCAAGCCATAGAGTGCTTTGTCTAATCTGTAAACATGATTAGGGAATTTGGAGTCTACAAAACCTGGGGGTTGTTGAACATAGACTTCTTCTTCCAATTTTCCATTAAGGAAAGCACTCTTGACATCCATCTGGTACACTTTGAAGTTCTTGTAGGATGCAAAAGCAAGAAAAATTCTGATAGCTTCAAGTCTAGCCACTGGTGCAAAGGTCTCATCATAGTCAATTCCTTCCTCTTGAGAGTATCCCTTTGCAACTAGTCTTGCCTTATTCCTTGTAATTGTACCAGTGTCATCCAATTTGTTTCTGAAGACCCACTTGGCACCTATTATAGATTTGTTCCTTGGTTTGGGTACCAGTCTCCAGACTTTGTTTCTAACAAATTGGTTTAATTCTTCTTGCATGGCAATAATCCAATCAGGATCTTGAAGTGCTTCCTCAATTTTCTTTGGTTCAATCTTTGATAGAGAACTGAGGTACAAACATTCATTTTGTGTTGCACTTCTAGTCCTAACTCCATCCTCAATATTTCCAATGATCAAATCTGTTGTGTGGTCTCTCAACCATGGTCTAGTTTTTGGCAGATTTGATCTTGAACTAGAGGCTTCATTTTCTAGATTGATAAAATTCAATCCAGCTTCATGAGCAGAGTTTGCTCCCCCTAAACTATTGATCTCTTCTTCATTAACTCCCCCTGAGTTAGATATCTCAATAGTTTCTGTGTGTGCATCAGGGATACTAGTCTCTGATGTATCATTAGTCTCCGATGGAGAATTAATGTCATCAGTGACTTGTGTTCCATTTTGTTCTAGTACTCTAGTTTCTGATAATACATCAGTCCTTGGTACTTCATGCACAACAGTCAACTCCCCCTCAATTAAAGAGGAATCATTGTTATTTTGGGGATTTTCAGCATTCTCTGTTGGATATTCCCATGCATCCCATTCATTCTCAAAACTGAGAGGTTCATGCAATCCTTGACCAAGCATTCCTGGAATCTTTCTATCATCAAATGCAACTTGAATGGATTCCACAATGACCTTAGTTCTTAAGTTATAAACTCTGTATGCTTTGCTTGACAGAGAATAACCTAAGAAGATTGCTTCATCAGACTTATTGTCAAATTTTCCTCTCGTCTCTGATGAATCTCTCAGTACAAAGCACTTACAACCAAACACATGTAAAAACTTGAGAGTTGGTTTTCTCCCAATCATTAACTCATATGGTGTTTTGTTGTAGGCTTTGTTTATCAAAGACCTGTTTTGTGTAAAACATGCAGTGCTTATAGCTTCCTCCCAAAAGTAGGTGAGAAGCTTAGCCTCTTGCAACATGGTCCTTGCTGCTTCAATGAGGGTTCTATTTTTCCTCTCAACAACTCCATTTTGTTGAGGAGTTCTAGGTGCAGAGAATTGATGAGTAATTCCTTTCTCAGTGCAGAATTCAATTACTTGGGAATTTTTGAATTCTATTCCTTTGTCACTTCTTATTACCCTCACTATTTTACCTGACTCAGTTTCTATTTTCTTGACATGATCAATAATTAACTGAGCAGCTTCATTCTTTGCAAAGAGGTATTTTACCCAAGTATACCTTGTGTGATCATCAACAATTACCAGTGCATATCTATTCCTTAAGATAGACATCACATTCACTTGACCAAACAAATCCATATGGAGAAGTTGTAAAGGGTCAGTGATTGATGTTGCTGGTTTGTTTTTGAATGATACACTTCTTTGCTTTCCTTTCTGGCATGCATCACATAATCCATCTTGTGTAAATTCCAATTGTGGAATGCCAACTACCAATCCTTTCCTCACAAGACTATTGATATTCTTGAAGTTCAGGTGGGAAAGCTTCTTATGCCAAAGCCAACTCTCATCAGTTGAAGCTTTGCTATAAAGACATGTGATTTGATCAGTTGAAGAAATGAGATTTGCAATGTACAAATTCCCTTTTCTTTTTCCTGTTAAAATCACAGCCCCTAATTCTTTGTCACTTACTAAACATTGATTTTCTTTAAAAGTGACATTGAATCCCTTATCACACAGTTGACTCACACTAAGTAAATTGTGCTTTAAGCCATCAACTAGTGATACCTCAGTGAAGATGACATCTCCATGTTCAACAGATCCATATCCTCTTGTATGGCCTTTGCTGTCATCTCCAAAAGTGACTCTTGGGCCACTTCTCTTTTCATACTATTTTAGCAGGGACTTATCTCCAGTCATGTGCCTTGAACAACCACTGTCCAAGTACCATGATTTCTTCTTTTTGCCCTGCACAGTAGAGAGAACTAGTTTGAGATTTTTGGGACCCAAATCTTCTTGAGTCCTTTCTCACTAGCTGCAGATTCAAGACTTGACTCAGAATAAGTCGATTGCCTCTTTCCTTGTTTGATTTTAATTGGGCAATTTACAGTCTTGCTTCCATTGTTTGTGAGACTACTTGACTTTGATTTATTATTTTCAATGCAAAGACTACTTGACCTTTTTACAGGTGATTTATCTTTTGTTGTCTTTGAGTTACTAGTCTCAAGCATAGGAATTTTAATTTTGCTCCTACAGTTCATAGCTATGTGGTTTGGATTACCACATACATGGCATGTTTTTCTAGGAGCATCGGGCATTGAAACATAGTTGGTGTATTTGTTAATGCCTAACTTGCCATTCCTATTTTTCTTGCTTCTGTTTAATTCCACAACTTTTTCAGCCTTTTGTATTGGAACAGTTTCCAATTTCTTTATTAACTGTTTCTTTGTCATAAACCCAATGTTTAAATGTTTGTTTTCATTCTACTCAACAATACTCATTGTCTTTTGATTGAAACTTGTTTTTTCAGTGTTTTGTTGATCTTGAATGTTAATAAATCTGGGTTCATGAACAGGAGATACAAAGTTAATTTTTCTAGCAACTTTTGGCTTTTCAGTTGTGGACTCAACAGCTTCAATTAGGTCATCTAATTCTGAATTTTTATTTATCCATGCATCATAGCCTAATCCAGATTGGTGACCCTTTGTTTGACTATCTACCAAGTCTTTTAGCTTTTTAGAGGAAGTATTCCACAGTTTGATCTTAGCTTGAGCAATTTCAAGTTGCTCTACTAAGTAATATTCCCTCTTTTTCAAAGCATCAATCATATGATGTGCTTTGTTTAAATTAGACTTGATAATATCAAACTGTGCCAATCTCTCTTCAAGAAAATTGTTTCTTTTTAAGAGATTGTCACGTGATTCTTTTACATTGGTATGCTCTATAGTTAAAGACCTAAAACTGACATGCAAATCAGATATGTCTTTTTGCATGCTTTCAATGCTAGATGTATCAAGTAAATTAAGCACGTTAAAATTCTGATTTGCATCACATACCTTTGTAGAATCACTTGACTCGTCACTACGAGCCATTAGGGCAAAGTTGACAACTTCTTCATCAGAATCGCTGTCAATCCAATCTTTTCCCTCAGTAATCAAGGCTTTGCTCTTGGATTTGGCTTTCTTGTCAGCAAAGTCCTTCCTTGATTTTTCATCCTTAGATCTATCATTAGATCTAGGCTTCTTGCACTCATTGGCAAAATGCCCTAACCCATCACAATTGTAGCATCTTATTTTCTTTAAGTCGAAGGTGACTTTTTGACCTTCTCGTTTAGGGTTAGGTTTTCTCTATGATTTTCTTCCTTTTCTGCTAGCCCTAAATTTCTTAAACTGTTTGACCATGAATGCCATGAATTCCTCCATGTCATCCTCAATATCCAGTTCATCTTCATTATCAGTTGAGCTAGCGTCAGAAAATTCCTCATCAAGCTTCTCTTGAGACTTGTTTGTCTCAACCATCAACGCAGCTCCTTTGTCCCTGCCATGCATGCGCTGCCTTTGCTCTACTTCAAGTTCATAGGTCTTTAAATTTCCGTAGAACCTATCCAGTGTGAGAAGATCCAAGTCATGAGCCTCTCTTATTGCTGTTGTCTTTGGATCCCAACTTGGTGGGAGAGATCTCATGAACTTGGTGTTTATATCCTCATTATCATAAGACTTCCCAAGTATTTTCAAGTCATTGAGCAAAGTGTTGAACCTATCATATACTGATGTTATAGGTTCACCAGGCTTTGCTTGAAAGAACTCATATTGTTGTGTCAACAATGATCTCTTGTTCTTTCGGACTTGGTCAGTCCCCTCACACAGGACTTTGATGGTGTCCTAGATTTGTTTAGATGTAGTGCAGTTTATGATGCTTGTGAACATATTTTTATCAATCCCATTATAAAGTATGTTCATCACTTTAACATCCTTTAACACTTGTAACTTGTCTTCGTTTGTGTAATCACTTTCTGGAGCAAGTACAAAGTGTTCTGCAACAATAGATCCTTCAACAGTTTTTGCAGGAATAAATTTCCTGGGTAGATAAGGACCCTTCTCAATCCTATCTATGTAATCTGGATCTGTTGCTCTCAAGTGCATATACATCTTTTGTTTCCATATTGGATATTCTTCTCTTTTAAGAATAGGAATTCAGGTACCACCATCTCTACTTCCTGCATACGCCATGATGTTAGAGCTGCTTGTTTCGTCGTTGTTAGCCATCTCAGAATCTTGTTAATTGAGTATTTTCAATTAGTGGCTCTGATACCAATTGTTTTCCCAGTGAGACGACCTAGAACTTGTAGAAGGGGGGGTTGAATACAAGTTCTTTGAAAATTCTTTTTTATTAACTGTTCTTTAATAAATTTAAACTTTTCTGCGGAATAAAAAGAACACAATCAAAAATCTATAAACAATTGCCTTTATTTGATTTAACAATTGATTACAAGTTTTCTAACAATCAAGACAGGCTTTGATCGTCAGCTTCTATTCTGTATATTAAGAGAATACAACACTTCTAATTCTATACAGCTTTGTATTGTTATTCTGTAATTTTATAATTATAGTTTCTTAAAAACTAAGTTACCAAAAACCTAGCTTCCTAATTCAAATCAAATACAAGCTTTCCAATTGAAAGATTTCTAACAAGTTTCCTTGTCAGCTACGTCTTCAATAAAGTCTACGTCTGCATGGAAGACTTTCCTTCTTTGATTTGAACTCTAACTACACTAGTGATTAAGTCCTCGATTAATCTCCGATGGCTTCTTTCATTAGTCCCCGATCACTTCGAGTAATCTGCGATGCTTTGGCTTTAGTTGTTGGTGACGTCAGCTTTTAATCTCCGAGGTATTGTGTTAGTCGTTGATGACGTCAGCTTTTAATCTCCGAGGTATTGTGTTAATCGCTGATGATGTCAGCTTTAGTCTCTAACTCTTTAGTTCCAATCCCCGATGACGTAAGCTTTAATCTCCGATGACCAATCCTTCAATCTTTGATGAACAAAACTTTAATCTCCGATGAAGGATTCTTCAATCTCCGACGAACAAAACTTTAATCTCCGATGGGCAAAGTCCAATCTCTGATGAATAAAAACTTAGTCTCTGGTGGACTTTTCCCTTAGTCTCCGACAAGCCAAATTCAATCTCCGAAGGACTAACAAATTTAAAACAACTTGTTGAACAAACTCAACAAGTATTCCAGCAGTACATACAAATGAAATAAATCTATCTCTTTATTATAATGACTAATTTACAAACAAGAGATACTACTGCTAGCTACAATACTAAAGTGTTACAAACCAACACTTTTCTGTACATTTGTATTCCTAAGTATTCTAAGAACAATCATCATCAAATGTTTATAAAACCTAACACAGCCTCTCACACTTATTTTACAAAAAAGATTTTGCTTTTAATTTCTTTTTCCTCGCCTTTTTCCAGACACAAGGTCTGACTTTCATTTTGAATTCTCACAGGCTCACAAAATATAAAATCTTCCTGTTGTGAGTGACCTGGAGTGGTGTAGAAAATATAGGAAGAAAGTGTTTTGCATCAGTGAATGTTTGATAAAGTACTATTGTAGTATCCATTGATGAGTTGAGAGCTGCTCTTTGTGTTTCAGCTTCAAGAATTGACTTCTTTAATGATTGAACTATCAAAGAATTTGAAACCAATAGAATTAAGAAATTTTCCATTGTTTCTTAAGAAATATCAAAGAGAGAAGAAGAATTAATAAGGGTAGAATTTGAATATTGGTTGCTCCTCTTGAATAGAGAAAAGAGAAACATCAATGTGAGACTCTGTGTGTGCATTAAGCGACATGTTGATCATTGATCAGAGCCTGTTTATTCTTCTTCTTCTGAAAGGTATTTATAGATGTGATCATTGTAGATTCAAATACCTATGTCCTTGGAGGTGGACTATTTTCAATAAATACATCCTTTTGAGAGGTTGCACCTAGAGATGTGCTTTTTCATTTTAGAACTTAATATCTTTTTGAGAGTATATTAAGTAGTCTCCAAGGGTTCTCATTGTTCCTTATTTCTTCCTCATAACTTCCTCTAAATGCTTACCTTCCCCCTCAGCTATTGCTGGCTGTGGTTGTTTTGTTTTTACAACCTTTATCTTTTGAGAGATAAATGAGGTGGCTTTTGATATAGACTTGTTTCTAGAGGGTTTTGCTACTTGGCTAGAAGGAGTTGGATCATTACTAACATCCTTCATTGTAGCACAATTAGAAAAAATAAAGAATAATGTAGTAGAGAGTTAAGACAATACCTGAATCAGCTATGACAATATCCTTAAATAGATGAAGAATATTAAACATAGGGAATCCTGCATAGTATAAAAGTTTCTCTACTATATATATACAATCAGGAGTCAATTATCCACTGATAGTTAAAATGGAGTAAGATAATTAGCCACAACTGCATTATTATTAGTTAAAAATTATCCTTTTAGAGAAATTATTAACTAATGCTTCTCAGTATGATTATCTGTTAATCAATAAATTTTGTCAAAAGATAATTTCTACTAGATCATTCAGCTGTTAATTAGTCTCTGGTAATTAAGTTATCAGAAAACAATTAACTATTGTTGCAATTCAGACTTGCACAAACTTTTCAAAGTATCTTAATCAGCAAAGTTGAGCATACCTAGTTCACTTACCAACCTGTTATAGGTGGCTTCATCCAATGGTTTGGTGAATATGTCTGCAAGTTGCTTCTCTGTTGGAACAAAATGAAGTTCCACTGTACCATTTATTACATGTTCTCTGATGAAGTGGTATCTGATATCTATGTGCTTTGTCTTAGAGTGTTGCATAGGATTCTCTGTAATGGAAATGGTACTAGTGTTGTCACAATAAATAAGAATTTGATTATACACCATATCATAGTCCATTAGTTGATTTTTCATCCATAAAATTTTGAGCACATCAACTCCTAGTAGCAACGTATTCTGCTTTAACTGTTGAGGTTGACACAAAATGTTGTTTCTTGCTAAACCATGACACTAGTTTGCTTCCAAAAAATTGACAGTTTCTTGTTGTGCTTTTCCTATCTAATTTGAAACCTGCATAATCTGCATTTGAATAGCCTATTAGATCAAATCTAGAATCTCTAGGATACCGAATTCCAAGATTTGGAATACCCTTGAGATATCTGAATATTCTTTTAACTGCATTCAGATGAGATTCTCTAGGATCTGATTGGAATCTAGCACATAAACAAGTTGAAAACATTATATCAGGTCCACTTGCAGTGAGATATAAAAGAGAGTCTATCATGCCTTTATAACTTGAAACATCAATCTTTTTACCAATTGAATCTTTGTCAAGTTTAGTGGCTGTTGCCATGGGAGTTTTAGAAGTTGCAACATCTTGTAAATTAAATTTCTTTAAAATGTTTTTTAAATATTTTGTTTGACTAATGAAAATTCCATCAAAGGTTTGTTTAACCTGTAAACCTAAAAAGAAAGTTAATTCTCTCATCATACTCATCTCATATCTACTTTGCATAAGCTTAGAAAACTTAGAGCATAAACTCTCATTAGTAGAACCAAATATAATATCATCAACATAGACTTGAACAAGTATTAATTCACCAGCATGTTTTTTATGAAATAAAGTTTTATCTATGATACCTCTAGAGAATTTATTTTCAATTAAAAACTGAGATAGAGTATCATACCATGCTCTAGGTGCTTTTTTAAGTCCATAGAGTGCTTTTTCTAATCTGTAGACATGATTGAAAAATTTCTGATCTTCAAAGGCAGGAGGTTGCTGGACATACACCTCTTCTTATATTTTCCCATTCATAAATGCACTTTTTACATCCATCTGTTACACTTTAAAATTTGCATGAACAACATAGGCAAGGAATATCTCGATTGCTTCCAATCTTGCTATTGGTGCAAAGGTTTCATCATAGTCAATTCCTTCTTCTTATGAATAACCTTATGCAACCAGTTTGGCCTTATTCCTTGTTACCATACCAGCTTCATCTAAATTGTTTCTGAAGATCCATTTAGTACCAATGATTGATTTATTCTTCGGTTTTGGTACTAGTCTACAGACTTTGTTTATTTCAAACTGATTGAGTTCTTTTTGCATAGCAATCACCCAATCAACATCTTGTAATGTCTCCTCAACCTTTTTAGGTTCAATCTTTGACAGAAAGTTGAGGTGTAGACATTCATTTTGAGTAGCATTTCTTGTTGACACACCTTTAGTTGGATCTCATATTATTTGCTTCATAGGATGATCTCTTGTCCATTTTATTTGTGGAGGAAATCTTCTTGAAGAAGAAGTTTCATTTGTTCCTTGTCCTCCATGGTGTAAAGTGCTTTCAGCTTCTTGAGAAGCTCCCCCTGAATCAATTGATATTATTGGAGTTTAAAATATGCCCTGATTCATTATCCACTGACAATGGATTATCTCCTGATGCAGTGCTATTATCCACTGATACTACATTTTTCTCTGATAAGGCATCCTTAGCATGTATTGAATTATCCACAGACAAGGTAGCTTCGTGGGGTACAACTTCATCATCTAAAGAGTTTAGAAGATCCATTTCATCTTCATTCTCGAACCTTTGGATCTCATGATTTCCTTCCTCTTGCATTCCAATTATCTTCTAATCATCAAATACAACATAAATAGATTCTATTACAGTGTTCAGCCTAAGGTTGTAGACTTTGTATGCTTTGCTTGTTAGAGAATAACCTAGGAAAATTGCTTCATCAACTTTAGGTTCAAATTTTCCTATGTTTTCACCTTGACATCTTAGCACAAAGCATGTGCCGCCAAATACATGAACAAATTTAACATAAGGTTTCTTGTCTGTCATTAGCTCATAAGGAGTCTTGTTGTGAGCTTTGTTGATCAATGTCCTATTTTGAGTGAAACATGCAGTTGAAATTGCTTCAGCCCAAAAATAGGTAGGCAGCTTAGCTTTTTCAAGCATGGTTCTGGCAGCTTCAATAAGAGTTCTGTTTTTCCTCTCAACTACTCCATTTTGTTGAGGGGTTCTTGGAGTAGAAAATGTGTGAGATATTCCTTTGTCCACACAGAAACATTCAACTTTGGAGTTCTTGAATTCTGTTCTATTATCAGTTCTTAGAACTCTGACAGTCAACCCAAATTCAGTTTGAACTTTCTTGATGTGATCAATCACCAACTGAGCTGCTTCATTTTTGATATGCTGAAATTTTACCCATGTGTATTTGGTGAAATCATCAACTATCACCAGAGAATACATTTTCTTTGAGATAGATATAATGCTTACATGTCCAAATAAATCCATATAAATTAGTTGCATTAGACTTGTAATTTATTATATTTCCTTGCTTCTAAAGGAAGTCTTCTTTTGCTTCCCTTTTTGACAAGCCCCACATAAGCCATCTTGAGGGAATTCCAGCTGTGGAAGTCCTGTTACTAATTTTTTCTTCACCAAAATGTTGATTGTCTTGAAATTCATGTGAGAAAGCTTCTTATGTAATAACCAACTTTCATCCACTAATGCTTTACTGTAAAAGCATTTGAACAGATATTTATTAGATAAACCAAAGTCAACTATGTAGAGGTTGCCTTTTCTAACTCCAGATAGAACTATTTTTCCATCTCTACTATTACTTATCAAGCAATGTTCATCTTTGAAAGCAACATTGTAACCTCTGTCGCACAGTTCGCTGATACCAACTGTGACGCCCTCGAAAATCCCTCACTGGATCCGGGCGCTGACAACCAAACAAAACATCCAGGATTGCATCCATACATCCATAATGTATTAAAGTGATTAATAGTACAACCTTACAATTAATCAGAGTACAAAACTTGCAGCGGAAATTAAGCTATTACAACAGCTTTCATCATCATCCTTACAAGAAGTTGAGACCCGTAGGTTTAACAACTTAACACTACAATTGAGCCCTTGCATCTTCAGTCCTCTTTTTCTCCTCATCACTACCCATAGTTAACTCATCGAAACCTTAAGCCCGTATATCTTTCCTTTATCACATGTAAAACATTTAACAATAGTAAGGATGAGCGATTTACGCTCAGTAAGTATATAATCATGTAAGGTGGGTGACAAGGGTTCAAACTATTTGTGAGGTATGACGGATTCAATTGTCAAAACCTCTAGCACTTTTGAAACATCTCTGATTTTGAGATTTTGAACTCTTCCTTACTTCCTTTCCTTAAACATCTTGCATGTCTTATTTAGCTTAAAGGAGGTTCTCGTAAACTACGTACGGCATCTCTCCTCTTAAGACTAACATAAGCACTTGCTCGATGCCCAAGTGAAAACATTCTCATACATTAGCATATATATAAGATTGAAAAATAACTGATAAATCAAAGCTCAATTATATCCATGCACTTTCATTCATAACATGCTAGTGGAAAAATAAAGCACAGCATACTGATTCACAAAGAAATCAAGACATAAAAGTCATAGCCTTGTATGCATGTCGAATCAATTGATCATGCGCTGAAATAAGCATAGGAATGAGAATATATTTGCCTCGGTCCTTAGCTGAGCTAAATCTAATTCACTTTCTTGGTGAAATACCTCTGAAAAACATACATATGTTTACTTAGTAGGAAAATCTAAGCTTGAATATAAATGTGAGTATGTACAGATGTGATGTCTGTGATGTCCGAGCATTCTTATCTCTTGACTTTTAATGAAATCATTTGTTGTAACGGAAAAAGAGACTTTTCATTTTAAACAAGCCTGAGGGATTTTCAGACCGTTACACATCTAATAGGAGAATGAGTTCTGATCGTTGGGGAAAGATTTGCCCAACGCCAAACTCATCGGGGACTAATATCTTTAGCCATCAGAGACTAACATATCTTGCCCAACAGAGACTAGGAATTCCCTCTATCGGAGACTAAGAATTCCTTCATCAGAGACTAAGAAATTTTGCCCATCAGAGACTATGGATGACGTCATCGGGGACTAAACTTTAGCCTGTCGAAGACTAAGGTTGACGTCATCAGAGACTAAACTTCGCCTGTCAGAGACTAAGGATGACGTCATCAGGGACTAAACTTAGCCTGTCGGAGACTAAGGCTGACATCATCAGAGACTAACATTAACTCATCAGAGACTAAGGTTTTCTCATCAGAGACTAACATTAACTCATCAGAGACTAACATTAGCTCCTCAGAGACTAACATTAGAGCTTGTCTCTATTTCGATGGAAGATCTAAAAACAACAAACTCAACCTAGGATACCTCATGAGCATGAATATGCAAAAGAACGCATTTTTCTTTCAAAGTTTTATTCTTTCTTGAAAGCTTAGTATGCACGGCTAATACTTTTGGATGCGATGCAAAATTGGATCAACAGGGGAGAACTTAAAATTCTTACCTCCTGGGTTGACGAAAGAGATCAAAACCTGTTTGAAAGTAATCACCCAGAAGAGAGAACTTGAAATTATATGGAGATGGTGGGTTGTAAGAAAAACTTTGGAAGAGAAAATCCTTAGAAAAGAGCTTGAAATGTTCCTCCGAATGAGGTATTTATAACAGGCTGGGATTAAGCCTTGAAATAAGATGATTGACTAATCTGGACGGTAAAGCGACTGCTCATCATGACTAGCAACGTAATAAGCAGCTGCTGTCACACATGCACATAAGCTTCATCAACTAATGACACACAAGCAACTTACTAACCCAAACAACATCATACGTACTTATGAGATCATTCCTCTTACGTAAGCCATTCAAATTGCTTTGAATGAAACTTGTTAATCCTCACACTTGCATACCTTTAAGCAATTTACGAACATCATTAACAACATATATACATAAATTTCTTGCTCCCATCTCAGAAATCCAAAAATCATTACCCTTAGGTGGTTCCAAGAATAATATCCAAACATCCATGGAATAACACTTTACTATTTGAGGGTGTTCTTAGGGAAACCTTTTTCTGTTGCAGTTAATAAGCACACTCATTTCCTTATTCACGTTTGATTAAATTAATCTCATAAAGATTTGAGATTAATATATTCATATCCCTTTGATGGTTTTTACAAAGGAACTGGAATCAATGAATTTTGGACATCACATGGACATAATACTCAAGCATTTAAAATTCATACCTCATACCTCATACCTTAAAGGAAAAACACCTCATAAACATTTTATTTCTATTATTAAGAAAATAAAATTTCGGGTCGTCACACTAAACAAGTTGTGCTTAAGACCATCAACTAGTGCTACATTGTACAAGATGATATTTCCATTTGTGACTTTGTCATATCCCAAAGTATATCCTTTGCTGTCATCTCCAAAAGAAACACTTGGGCTAGCTTTCTCCTCAAATTGTGTTAGCAGGGTCTGGTCTCCAATCATGTGTCTTGAACAACCACTATCCAAGAACCAAATCTGTCATTTTGTACCCTGCACATAGTAAACAACTAAGTTAATTTAGAAACCCAGACTTGCTTGGGTCCATTGACATTTTTAAAGTTTAATTTAGCAGATATTAAAGGTTTTTCAGTTTTATCTTTCTTTATCACCCACTGCTTAGAAGAAATAACTTTCTTTTTAGCCTTAGGTGCATCAGATTTTTGCCTTAACTTTAGAGGAGATTTCAGATAACTATTTTTAACCTTTTGAACATTTGAGTGGTTCTTAACAGTTAACTTTTTCCTTTTATCAGAAGGTAAGTTTCTAGTATCCATGTTCCCAGGGATATTTTTACACTTATAAGCAAGATGGTTAGGATTTCCACACTTCTAGCAATGTTTCCTAGGTGCATTAATAACAGGAGTATAATTAGCATATGTGTTAATTCCCTCTTTAACATTCCTATTATTTTTTAGCTTAACCTCTGATGAGTGAGTGGTCTTTTGGATTACAGTTTTTGGCTCTGAAATCATTTAATTTCATTTCCAGCTCACTAACTCTTTGTTTTAGCATAGTGTCCAAGAGCATCACAGTTGAAGTGTCCAAGAGCATCATAGTTAGGCTTCCTGCACTCACTAGCAAAGTGTCCAAGAGCATCACAGTTAAAACACCTGAACTTAGATCTGTCAACCTTGCCAGATTGACTTTCTTTCTTTGATGAAAAAACATTGTCGAATCTAGGTTTTTTACTGGCAAATTTAAGCTTTTTGAATTTTCTAGCTATTAGAGCTAGAACTTCATCAATGTCTTCTAAATCATTAGGTGTGCAGAGTTCTTCCTCTACCTCCGCATCTTTAGCTCCTCTATCAAATTCTTGATCAAAATTTGATTCCTTAATGAGAACTCTTTTCTCATCAAGCTTCATATTACTTGTCTATGCTGTAAATGCAACAGACTTCTCTTTCTTGAAGTTAGGATTTAGCATGCTTCTCTGTTGCACTTCAAGCTCATAAGTTTTGAGATTACCATAAAGCTTGTCCAAGGACCTGGTATTCATGTCATTAGCTTCCCTCACAGTAGTTATCTTGGCATTCCATGATTGTGGAAGTGACCTTATGAATTTAATATTTGTGTCTATATTCTCATAGACTTTCCCATGCAATCTAAGATCATTGACGAGTCTGTTGAATCTATCATATAGTTGAGTAATAGATTCTCCAGGTTTGACAGTGAAATACTTATATTGTTGAATGAGTAATGACCTTTTGTTGGCCTGTACTTCTTCAATTCCTTCACATAATATTTGAATGGTTTCCTATATCTCCTTGGAACATTGGCAATTGATGACACTATTGAACATATCATTGTCCATCCTATTGTAGAGGATGTTCATGATTTTTCTGTCTTTTATGACTTGTTCTATTTCTTCTTTGGAGAGCTCATTTGGCTTTTTAGTTAGAAATGTCTCTGGGGTTGGAATGCTATCGACAATACCTTGTGGCACAAATTTTGTGGGAAAAATAGGTCCATCCTGGAGGATGTCAGCATATTGAGAATAAGTTGATACCAAATGCAAAAACATTCTCTTCTTCCACAAGAAGTACTTTTCCCTCTTAAGCATTGGAATTTTGATATTTCTATCACACTGTCCTATCTTTTGATCTATTGATTGGTGTTTTAATCAGTTGGCTCTGATACCAATTGTTTATCCCACAAAATGGTTTGTAGAAGGGGGGGGGGGGGGGGGGTTGAATACAAACCACAAAATTCTTTCGAACTTTGTGAGTTTAGTGAATATATGTATTAAAAGTTGCGCAATTGAAAGAATATAATATATCACAAGAGTTTCAGAACTTTTATAAATCAATGAATGATTACAAAAGCTCATTGGTGTGAATGACCAGCTTCTAACAACTCTGTTGAACATAACAACTACACTCTAGAATATGAATTCTAGCTTCTCTCAAGTTATGAAAACTTGTTTCTCTGTAAGTTTATTACAACTGTTATATGATATGAGATAAGATATATTGTGTTGTAATCTCTCTTTATATATCAATGTATATTATCTCAGCTGCTCCATATCTCTATTTATAGACATAGCTTCCTTGTTCTCCAAGCTTCTTGAGTGAGTTGCCTCCAAAAATATCTCTGATATTCTTTGGTAATTGCAGTTCTGTCACATAACTTCTTCTTTTTGCATGACCTTCCTTGCACGCCAACCTGTTATGTAACATCTCTGGTGTATCAGCTCACCAGCTCCCTTATTTTCCTCTTGGAGTTCCCATGATAAGTTATCTATGTAGTGAATAACTTATCTCTATGAACTTCCTGGTTTTTGATTGGACCAGCTTCCATATTTTCCTCCTTCAAGTTTCTATAAGTTATCTACAGTTTTCACTCTGGCAGCTATATATGAATGCTAGTGTATAAGTATGAATTTTCTCCATATCAGTGTTCATACCTACAATGTATAACTTATCTCCTTGAAGCTTCTTTGGTAGTCAATCTCTCCTTATTGGACCACCATCTATATTTTAATTCCACTGCCTTTAAACTTGAGTTAGTGAATTTATGAACTCAACCATGTGTTGTCTCATATGTCATGTTTAGTCTCTAATTATTTTATACTCTAGTAGACAGTCTGTTTATTAGTGGATACTTATCCCCTGACGGACAATTTTGTTCATAAGTGGATATTTTTCTCCTGATGGACAATTTTGTTCATCAGTGGATATTTATCCCCTAATGGATAATCTCTGGTACCGAGAAGTCCATCCCCTGATGATGAGAAAACTATCCCGCGATGCTGAGAATTTCATCCATTGATCCCGAGAATCTCATCCCTTGATGTCTAGAAACTCATCCACTGACGCTGAGAGATTTATCCCCTGACGCCCGAACACTTTGGTGCTTCACATTTTATCCACTGATGCCCGAGCACTTTGGCGTTAGTGTAAATTATCCGATGACTTTGGCGATGAGTAATTTTGAGTTTGGCGATGGTGTTGATTTGCCCGACGACTTTGGCGATGAGTGATTTTGAGTTTGGCAATGGTGTTGATTTGCCCGACGACTTTGGCGATAGTCATTTTGAGTTTGGCAACGATCAAATCTTCTCAAGGCTATTTTATTGCATTGGAGTGTCTTTGGTTTAATCTCTGGTTGCTTTAACATTAGTCTTTGATGAACAAACACTTAGTCTTTGATGAACGAAAATTTAGTCTCCGTTACGCTAATTTTGCTTGACCAACTTTGACTTTTGTTGAACTCTCCAAATGCATTCCTTGTAGTCTCTTATGGTTTCCTGTAGTCTCTGATGGTAGTCTTTGATAGAACACTGTTGCAGGTATTTGTACAATTACAAAATCTAACAATTCTAAGTTTATCATCATCAAATGCTATAATTCTTAACATAGTATTTTCCCTAGGATTACTTATACACCAACTTATAATAATCTATTTTTGGACATCACATTAACATAAAAACTCATGCATTAAATATTCATACATCATAGGAATTAATCCTATTTATATTTTATCCCTATTTCAAATTCTGGGTCCTCATAGGCATGACTAATTTCAATAAATCTTCAGTCTCTAGCAGTTAGTCCCTGATAGACTAAACATAATCCCTGACTTTGTTGAATTCTCCAATGCAGTTCTAGTAGTCTCTTACAATACAATTTAATTTACTCTCTCACAAAAATATATATTAAAAAAAATCAGAGAGCGAACTACCAACTAAAAAAACTCAATTGTTATAAACTAGCACTAACTGTACATTTGCATTTCTAAGTATTTTAAGCACAATCATCATCAAATGTACAAAACCTAACAACATTAAAAGTAGTGGTATTCCAATCCCATCAGGTGGAAGTGCTAACCACACCCGTTGGCATGCCAAACACGTTTGATGGGCGCACAATAGTTGCATTCCAATATGGACTTAACATGGGCATTTTCTTCAGTAGGCTCCTTTATGGACTTAGTTTCATTTTCTTGCACTAGAGATTCAAAGTAATTAGCCATCTGCTAAACTTCAGTACTGACAAGGGTTTAGTAGGAACTTCTTCAGTAATTAGACTCTCGGTTTCATCATCCTGCACTGGGTACTCCCAGTAATTGGCTATCTTCATTTCAGCAGAATTCAGAGCTCGAGTTTCAATAGATTTTGACTCTTCACTCTTAGCAGGACACTGGGCTCCTTGTTTTCTATAGTCTTGCCTTTATTTTGATTCTTTTTGGCTTGATGGTTGTTGCTGAAACATCAGATTGGGTGACCCTCTCAACAGAGATCACCTTTTTAGCAGCAACTGGTGAATCAAAATTAGTTGAGGCTTTAGTAGGAGGTGTCGCAACTTCAACAGGAGCACCTACAAATTGTCTCTTCTTTTGATGCATGTTTCTTTGCCTTAGGTGTATCTGGAATCCCTTGGGCCTTCTTTTTAGCATCCATCCTTACTATTGCACCAGGATTTCTCTTATAATTAGCAAAGGTGGCGAAGGTTATTACCTTTGTTCTCTACATTTTCTTTCCCTTAGTATCAACTAGAAAGTTATTACCAAGTGCATCCTTCATCAGTAGGGACAAGGTCTTTCCATGCTTGACCTTTGTCCTTTTTTTTTTGTGAAGTACTCCAGTAGGACATCTAGAAATATTCTGCTCCACCTTATTTCTACTCCATTTTTCAGCATATGCGTCAACATGATTGTTCTTATAGGAGCATCATCCTGAGCAGGAAACTTGCATAACAGAGTTTTGTGCAGCACATCCATAAGAAAACTATATATTCTTAGGAAAATCTCTAATTTTTCTATACATGTGAGTCATCATGTACTCCAGATCTTCATATTTTTCTTCTAAGTTATTGTTATCTAGCAATTGACCTTGTTGAGTCAACTGCAACACTCTGTTGATGCTAGCTTGAGTGATGGTAATGGTTATCCCACCAACAGTGCCTCTAATAGTGCTTCCATTGACTTCAACAGAGCAACAAAACTCCCTCAACAGTTTTTCATATATGGGAGTTTTAATAGAGATTACAAAGGCAATGTCTAATACCCTTAACATATCCATAATCTCTCTAATTCCTTGCTTAGTGATATCAACAAAGGAATTAAAATCAATTGTAGACTCGAACTCAATTTTTTGTAGGTTGTTAGCCATTTTGCAAGAGGTTTAGGAAGGTGGTCTAGTTTTCTCGACAGGGTTGTCTTGGAAATGGTGTTTGACAAAAGATTTTTAGAGGGATAATTTTTGAGTTGAGAGCATATAAAAGTGAGAAAGTGAAATGAGGTAAATTTGGGTTTATATAGAGGGTGAAAAGAAGTTGAACGATTTTAGGAGTGTTGGAGAAGTTTGCGTTAATTAATGTGATAAGATGTTATGGTATTGGAAAAATAACTATAAGTAAAGATGGCTACATGCGTGTGTAATGATAGTTTTTCCATTTAATGAGGAAAAAGAGTGTTTAGTAACTGCCAATTTTACAACGATAGAGAAGGTGAAATATTTTAGATTCTTTTTAAATTTCTTCTAAATGTTGAGATATAAAGTCCTTGATGAATTGTTAAGAAAGGTTCCATCAACAGATCTTAAAATTTGACTAAGTGGTTAACATCAGCAGGAGTTGGGGTGTGATACCTTGCTAAGTGGATAACCTTGGTGAGGTACTCAGAAGGGTATATTCCTTATGATCCTTGTCGAATTTTGCCTTAAAAAATGTTTCGTTGAGTTTCCTCCTTGCTTAAGGTGCCTCCAATGTAAGAGTATCAACAGACTTCCTCCTTCCAAGTGCTTGCTAAAATTTTGACTTAGAAAAATTTGTTTAATCAGTAGACATTACTACATATCTTGTTTAATTTTTTATCCTTTGTGACGACCCAAAATTTTATTTTCTTAAATAAATAGAAATAAAATGTTTATCAGATGATTTCCTATGAGGTATGAGATATGAATTTTAAATGCTTGAGTATTATGTCCATGTGATGTCCAAAATTCTATAACCTCAATTTCCTTTGTAAAATCATCAAAGGGATTTGAATACTGTAATCTCAAAATCTTGTATAAGATTAATTTAATCAAGTATGAACAAAGATTGATGTTATGGAATATGAGTGTGAGATTAAGTAATTTAGCCTGTACGGAGATGAAAGGAGTATGTGAATTGAAAAAGACTGCCCATAAAGGAGTACGTGAATTAAAGGAGTTACGTGTGAAGTTACTTGATTAGTAGGCAGGTTGTGTGGCAACAACTGATTAAAGACAGGCTACATGTATGACAACAGCTGCTTATTATGTTGTTAGCTGTTAAAGAGTTATGATAAGCAGTCGTTATCTCAATGCTTAATCTTAGTGTGCTATAAATACCTCATTTGGAGGTAAAATTTTAATCTCTTTTCTAAAAATTTCTCTTCTAAAGTTCTTTTTTAAACTTACCATCTTCATACAATTTCAAGTTCTTTCTTTTGGACCATTACTTTCAGACAAGCTTTAATCCCTTCCGTCAAGTCAAGAGGTAAGAATCTTATGCTTTCCTCTGTTTTTCCTTCTTGCATAGCATTCAAGATTATTAGTTGTGTGTGCTAAGTCTTCAAGAAAGAATAAAGCTTTTAAAGAATATGTTGTTTTTATGAAAAGAAACTTATGCACCACAGAAATGATGATTATGTATCCTAGGTTTGAGTTCGTTCATTCTGGGCATCATTCTTGTTCTTGAAGATCTTCTTTTATAGTAGAAACAAGTTCTAATGTTAGTCTCTAATGACGTCAACCTTAGTCTCCGATGGGTTGAGACGGCGTCATTAGTCCCTGATGAGATATTTGTTAGTCTCTGATGACTAATATGTTAGTCTCTGATGAGATACTTTAGTCTCTGATGAGATAGATGTTAGTCCCTGACGAAGGATTTTCTTAGTCGCCGATGAAGGAAATGTTGTTAGTCTCTGATGAAGGAAGTTTAAATTAGTCTCTGATGATGCCATCCTTAGTCTCCGACAGGCTAAGTTTAGTCCCTGAAGACGTCATCCGTAGTCTCCGATGGGCAAAAATATGTTAGTTTTTGATGGCTAAAGATATTAGTCCCCGAGGAGTTTGGCTATAGCCAACTGGGTTTGGCGAAGAACAAGATCATCCCCTGTTGACTATCCCTTGACGGGTAATTATCCACTGATGATTGATCATTCCTTAACGACCAAAACTCTTTTTCCCTGATGGATGTGTAACAATCTGAAAATTCCTCAGGCTTGTTTAAATGAAAAGTCTCAATTTTTCTGATACAACAAATAATTACATTAAGACATCAAGAGAATAAGAATACATGGACATCACAGACATCACATTTGTACATCACATTTATATTCAAGCTTAGATTCTCCTGCTAAGTAAACATATGTATATTTTACAGAGGTATTTCACCAAGCAAGTGAATTAGATTTAGCTCAGCTAAGGACCAAGGCAAGTATATTCTCATTCCTATGCTTATTTCAACGCATGGTCAATTTCTTCGACGTGCATACAAGGTTATGACTTCTATGTCTTGATTTCTTTGTGAATCAGAATGTTATGCTTTAATTTCCGCTAGCATGATGTGAATGAAAGTGCAAGGATATAACTGAGCCTAAATTTGTCAGTTATTATTTTCAATCTTATATCTGTGCAAATGTATGAGGATGTTTACAGATGTGTAAGTGCTTAGTTTACGAGAACCTCCTTTAAGCTAAATAAGACATGCAAGATGGTTAAGGAAGGAAGGAAGAGTTCAAAATCCTAAAATTAAAGATATGTTTTCAAAAGTGCTAGAGGTTTTAACAATTGAATTCGTCATACCTCACCAATAGTTTGAACCCTTGTTACCTACCATATATGTTTATATGCTTGCTGAGCGTAAATCGCTCATCCTTGTTGTTGTTAAAATGTTTTACAGGTGATAAAGGTAAGATATACATGCACAAGGTCATTGCGAGTTAACTGTGGGTAGTGATGAGGAGAAGAAGATGATTGAAGATGTAAGGGCACAATTGCAGTGTTAAGTCTGTAAGACCAACTGGTCACAACTTCATGTAAGGATGATGATTAAAGCTGTTGTAATAGCTTAGTTTTCGCTGCAAGATTTATACATTGAATATTTATAAGGACGTACTATTAATCACTTTAGTACATTATTGTTGTATGGATGTGTTTTTGTTTGTTTCTTTCCTTTGACGGCGCCCGGGTCCCATGTGGAATTTTTGGGGCCGCCACATCCTTGTTGAATGTTCTTACAAAAACTAAGTACTAAATCAACAAGATAAAATAGGGATGATCCTTGCTGAGTAGGTCACTTAGGTGAGGGTATCAACAGGGTTTGACATGTTGTTCTTTGCTGATTTTATGTATCCTTGCTTAGGGTGTCTACCCAGGAGGGGGTTTAAGCAGGAGTTGACGTTTGATTGTTGTTGACAGTTGATGCAAAAACTAAGTATTGGCAGTTTAAGCAGGGATCGATGTGTGTTCCCTCCTTAATGTCCTTACCCAGGAGGGGGTATAAGCAAGGTTTGTTTTTTTAAGCAGACTTCCTTGTTCTTCTTGCTTGCTTAAGTTCCATTCCTTGCTTAATTTCTGTTCCCTATTGAGTGGATCACATCCTTTATAATTTAAGCAAGGGTAGAGATGCAACCTTGCTTAAAGTTGATTCCAAGACCAAGTGTTTTTAGCAGGAAATATCTTCGAGTTCCTCTACTGAGTGGGTCACCCAGATTTCACAATAAGCAAGAAGTGAACTAGAGCTTAGTTACTTAATTCTTTATGTCCTACTAAATGTTAATACATAGAAAAATATCTAGCTACTATCCATGTTAAGCATTCCTAGTTCACTTATTAACTTGTTTAAACGAGTTTCATCCAAAGGTTTTGTAAAAACATCTGCTAATTGATTTTCAGTAGGAATGTAGTGTATTTCTAATTGTTTAGTTCTAGAATGCAAGACAGGATTACACAATGGCAACAATACTAGTATTATCACAAAAGATGAGAATAAACTTGAGAACAAACCCATAATCAGCAAGTTGATTATTCATCCATAGAATTTGAGCACAACAACTTCCTGTTGAAATATACTTTACTTCAGTAGTGGAAGTTGACATCGAATTTTATTTCTTGTTGAACTATGAGACAAGTCTTCCACCAATAAATTGTCAGGTTCCACTAGTTCTTTTCTATCTTGTATCTGGTAAAGTCCGTATAGGAATATCCAACAAGATTGAACGTTGAGTCCCCTGGATACCAGATTCCTAAGTTTGGAATTCCTTTAAGTTATCTGAAAATTCTCTTAACAGATGTTAAGTGTGATTCCTTAGGGTTAGCTTGAAAATGCACACAAATATATGTAGCAAACATAATATCATGTCTGTTGGAAATTAGGTAAAGCAAGGATCTAATGATACCTCAGTAGCTTGTTATATCTACACATTTATCTTACTCATCTTTATCTAACATTGTTGCTGAGGCTATGAGAGTTTTCATAGGACTTGTTGATTCCATACCATACTTTTTTAGTAGGTCTTTGATGTACTTTGCTTGATTGATGAAAATTTCATCTTTGCCTTACTTATCTTGCAGTCCTCAGAAAAAGTTAAGTTCTCTCATCATGCTCGTCTCAAATTTTCTTTGCATTAACTTAGCAAACCTCACACAAATTTTTTCATTAGTAGAAGCAAAAATTATATCATCTATATATATTTATACAAGCAATGTCTTATCTTTATATTTTCTAATAAACAATGTTGTATCTACTTTACCTCTGCTAAAACCTTCTTCTAAAAGAAAAGTTGAGAAAGTATCATATCAGGCTCGAGTTGTTTGCTTAAGACCATACAAAGCTTTGTTAAGCTTTTATACACAGTTTGGATGAGTAGAATCAACAAAACTTGGTGGTTGTTCCATGTAAACTTTCTCTTGTAGCTTCCCATTTAGAAATGCACTATTCATGTCCATTTGAAATACTTTAAAGTTTTGGTATGCTGCGTAAGTAAGGAAGATTCTGATAGCTTTCAATCTTGCTACTGGAGCAAAGATTTCATCACAGTCTATTCCTTCTTTTTGAGAATAACCAGTTGCTACAAGCCTTACATTATTCCTTGTGATTACGCCATCTTCATCTATCTTGTTTCTGAAACCCATTTGGTTCCTATGATTGGATGGTTCCTTGGTCTTGGTACTAAGTTTCATACTTTGTTTTTGTTGAATTGATTCAATTCATCTTGCATTGCTACAATCCAACCCGGATCAATAAGGGCTTCTTCGATTTTCTTTAGCTCCGTCTGCGAAAGAAAACTTAAGTAATTGCATTGCTTTTGTGCATCCCTTCTTGTCTTTACTAAACCTGTTGGATCACAAATGATCAATTTCTTAGTATAGTATCTTGTTCAAGTTAGTCTTTTGGGGAGACCACTTCTTACTTCTTGCTGACGCAGTTCCTCTAAATTACATTCCATTTTAGCAGAGGTTGATGCTTCTAAATTTTTAGCAGCAAATATTTTGTCAGTAGGTTCTTCTTTATCAACAAGGTTACTTCTTACTGATTCTTCTCAATAGGAACCTATTTATCAACATGAGGGAGAGAACCACTTGTACTTGGTTCCTCACTCTTAGTCTCATCAAATACAATATACATATTTTTTAACAGTTAAAGTATTTTTATTAAAAATTCTAAAAGCTCTGTTGTGATTAGAATAGCCTAAGAAAATACCTTCGTCTGACTTTGGTTGAGACTTAGTCAGATAATCCTTACCATTATTATGTATATGGTAGGTGCATCCAAAAATGTGAAAATAACCAATACTTGGTTTTCTTCCTTTCCATAACTCATAGGGGATCTTGTTGAGTATGGGATGTATGAGTGATCTATTTTGAGTATAGCATGTTGTGTTCACTGTTTCAACCCAAAAATACTCTGGCAATCTTAAGTCAGCAAGCAAAGTCCTCCAAGCTTGTTCAAGTATTATATTTTTTCCTTTTTACAAGTCCATTCTGCTGAGGAATCCTTGGAGCAGAGAAGTTGTCAGAAAATCCTTGCTGATCACAGAATTCAGCAAAGGCTTTGAAGTCGAATTCTTTGCCAAGATCGCTTCTAACAGACTTAATCTTCATGTCTTTTTCGTTTTGAACTTGTCTGTTGAATTTCTCAAACTTAGTTAAGGCATCATTCTTGTAGGGCAAGAATATGGCCCATGTAAATTTGGTGAAGTCATCAACTATAGTGAATTCATATTTCATTCCATCAAGACTTGTTGTTATTGGGCCAAATAAATCTAAGTGAAGTAGTTGGAGGGGCATAACGTTTAAATTTTTAGGTTTGCTTATGAAAGATTCTCTTTGAACTTTGTGAGTTTAGTGAATATACTGTATTAAAAGTTGCGAAATTGAAAGAATAAAATATATCACAAGAGTTTTAGAACTTTTATAAATCAATGAAATATTACAAAAGCTCATTGGTGTGAATGACCAACTTCTAACAACTCTGTTGAAAATAATAGTTGCACTCTAGAATATGATTTTTAGCTTCTCTCAAGTTATGAAAAACTTGCTTCTCTCTCTTTGTAAGTTTATTACAACTGCGATATGATCTGAGATATTATGTATACTAGTGTTTTTGTGTTTCTCAGTGATATCTTGTTATATCTCTCAAGTATATTATCTCAGTTGCTCCATGTCTTTATTTATAAACATAACTTCTTTGTTCTCCAAGCTTCCATAGTGAATTGCCTCCAAAAATATCTATTATATTCTTTGGTAATTGTAGCTCTGTTACATAACTTCTTCTTTTTGCAAGACCTTCCTTGCACGCCAACCTATTACGTAACATCTCTAGTGTATCAGCACACAAACTTCCTCTTTTCCTCTTGGAGTTCCCATGACAAGTTTCTCTGCAGTGAATAACTTAACTCTATGAGCTTCCTGGTTTTTGATTGGACCAACTTCCAAATTTTCCTCCTTTACGTTTCTATAAGTTATCTTTGCATTTTTCACACTAGCAGCTATATACGAATGCTAGTGTATACGTATGACTTATCTCCATATTTTACTTTATCAGTGTTCACACTTGCAGTGTATAACTTATCTCCTTGAAACTTCTTTGGTAGTCAATCTCTCATTATTGGACCACCATCTATATTTTAATTCCACTACCTTTAATCTTGAGTTAGTGAATTTGTGAACTCAGCCATGTGTCATCCCAGATGTCATTTTTAGTGTCTGATTATTTTATCCTCTGATGGACAGTCTCTGTGCATCAGTGGATATTTATCCCCTGATGAGTTATTTTGTTCATTAGTGGATATTCATCCCCTGATGCACTATTTTGTTCATCAGTGGATATTATTCCCCTGATGCTCGAGCACTTGTTCTTTAGTGATAGAAATTTTCCCGATGACTTTGGCGATAGTCATTTTGAGTTTGGCGTTATTGTTTGATTTGCCCGATAACTTTGGCGATAGGCAAATGACTTAGCGACAGTTAAAATGACTTTGGCATTTAGCAATGTTGGGTTTGGCATTAGCCAAATAACTTTGGAGACGGTCAATGTGAGAACCTGAAGATGTCAATGAAATTTGTTATGAGATTTGTTTATTTTATTTTATTTTCTGCATGAAGGTTTAATTTCTTATTGGGTATAAATGATAAAATTATATTTTCTTATGAAAATTCAATGGCAATGTGATGTCCAAAAGATTTTAAATGTATTTTGAAGCTTAAGTATTTAAAAGATTATTACATTCAAGAATTGTTTTGTGAGAGTGTGTGTTCATGCCGGAAAGGGCTCACCAAGTGTGAACAGGTTTAGCTACAGTACCCGTTTTTATTTTAAAACCTGACTGTTGGGAGACAGTAGCATTTAATGTGCATCACCTCCATCAGTACCCTAGAGTGGGCTATGATAAACGACCGATGGACACTAGCAGCCGTTGCAACCACCATTTTTCTCACCAGTCACTTCTTTTCCTTTCACAGCCAACGATTGATATCAAATAAATCTGACGACCTTTGCTGCTCAATTGGTGATATATATATATATATATATATATATATATATATATATATATATATATATATATATATCACGTTGTTATAACCCTAGTCCCACCTTCATAAATTTCTATACAGTATACCACCAAATCCAAGCTTACTCTCAAAACAACTGTCCTTTTTGGAAGAACAACTAGAGCTTTTAACTCTTTCTTACAGTCGAGGAGGTAAGAGCATTTCATTAAAAGTCCTGCTCTATTTCTTACACTTTGTTTCTGTCATACATACCACGTTTAATACCTTGTTCATTTATTTCCAAAAGTTTGATTTGAGGCATGTTTTTAACACCCGGAGTTAATATCATTTATTTCAAAAAGCTATCCAAGTTGGGTGTAATATTGTTGACAATCCCCTGGTAGATAAACCTTTAACTACCAAACATTCTTTATTATTAGTAATTACACCACCAGGCTTGAGTATTTTCTTCAACCTGAGTTTTGAACCCTAAACTATGTCTAAGAGGGCTTGCAGACCCTAGGAAACGTTATGAATCACTGAGAGGATGATGAGATTTGACCTTAGTGTGGTTATGGTTGAGATCACCACCCTTGGAGATGTGGGGAAGACACCACTGCACCTGAGACAGCTTCTAAAGTTAGTCTCCGACAGTGTTGGTGGTAGTCTCTGATGAAGGAAAGTTGTTAGTCTCCGATGAAGGAAGTTTGAGATTAGTCACTGATGACGTCAGCCTTAGTCTCCGACAGGCTAAGTTTAGTCCCTGATGACATTATCAGTAGTCTCTGACGGACAAGTATGTTAGTCTCTGATAACTAAAGAGATTAGCTTTCGAAGAGTTTGGCGATAGCCCAACTAAGTTTGGCGTTGAACAAACTAGCCACCAAGGAGTTTGGTGCTAAGCAGATCTTCTACTAACGAGTTCAGCGATGGCTTAGCAAGTTCGGCGCCGGACAAGTTGTCACTCGACGAGTTTGGCGACGAACAAATTATCTCCTGATGGGTAAGTCATCCCTTGATGACTATTCCTTGATGAGTGAAAGATCCCCTGATGGTCGATGGCTATCCCCTGATGGCCGAGAGACATTCCCTGATGGCCGAGAGACATCCCCTGACGGGTAGTTACCCACTGATGTCCGGTTATCCCCTGACATGCAGTCTACCTTCAAAACTATAAAACATTATTTTCTTAAAATTATTTTATGATGTTTAATTATTTATTCACCCTAAGCAGTTTTTATAGCAGTTTTGGAAACATTAGAAGTTTAAAGACATCACATATGCACTTTCTCTCATATTTTAACCAAAGTACTAAATTTATTTTGGGATATGTATATTTTACAGAATCTTTCACTCTCAAGTAAATTGAAATAGTTTGTGTGCAAGGGACTAAGGCAAGTATATACATTCAATCTGATGCTTATTTCAATTTAACGCAGTATCATTTGATTCGATATGCGTGCAAGGCTTGATTATATGTTTCAATTGTTTTTATGAATGAGTATGCTATGCTTTAAATTCCGCTAGCATGATATGAATGATAATGCATGGATATAACTGAGCTTTAATTTTCAGCTATTTTTCAATCTTATATCTGTGCAAACAAATGAGAATGATGTACCTTAAATGGGTTATGCCACATGGTTGGCTAGAGGAAAGGAAAGGTGCTGATTTGTACTTCACCTTACCTAGAGGAATTATAAGTGACTACGTACGTTCATACAAGGAAGGATCATGCGGTCACAGTTAGGCCAACTGTGTACTGTATGGTTAGCAGATCCAACGGGTTTAGCCCCCGATGGATATTTTGAGAAAGATATGCACATGTGTATACCTGTCTTTCTTCAAGGAAGGATTACACATTGTTTATCATTAGTGATCCTCAATGTTCTTCAAAGATTTCCGAGGCATTAGTATTGCTTCACCGAGCCTCACAGATAGAATTAAACTTCCTTCAATATTCTAGTTATATTTCTCTAAATTGTTTATATACTTGTTGGGCGTATATTGCTCATCCTTGTTGAATTTTAATGTCTTGCAGGACACAATGCAAAGGCTGAACCCTCTGATAAGGGGAAAACAAAAATGATCGGCTATTAAGTTATTTACTCTTTTAATAACGCTGAGGAAGGAAGGAAGATGTTAGAAGTTGTAATGATCTTGGAATTGTAATTTATAAAGATTAAATAGCTTCCGCTATAATTGTATTATTTTTGGGTTGTAATAACTCTTAAATACTGCCTTTATCCAGTATTAATACTATGAATGGATGTATGGTTATCTTTTCCTTCTTTTGATGAAGCCCTGATCCAGTAAGAGATTTTGGGGTCGTCACAGTCAATTCTTTTCAAGGCTACTTAATGCATTGAAGTGTCTTTGCCTTAGTCTTTAGTAGCTTCAACATTAGTCTCCGATGAGCTAATACTTAGTCACCGATGAACAAAAATTAGTCTCCGATGAACAAAAACTTAGTCTCCGATTAACAAAAACTTAGTCTCCGATAAACAAAAACTTAGTTTTCGATGAACAAAACTTAGTCTCCGATGAACTAATTTTGGTCATCCAATTTTGACTTTTGTTGAACTCTCCAAATGCAGTCTTTGTAGTCTCTGATAGAATACTACTGTGGGTACTTGTACAATTACAAAATCTAACAATTCTAAGTGTTTATACATCATCATCAAATACTGTAATTGCTAACAATCTCCCCCTATTTATGTTTATCATAGATAGGCATAAATCAATGTTTGATGATGATGTCAAAACACAACCTTATAACACCATTTTTTAGAATTGAATTTAATCATGTAAGAACATAATTGTAAATGATGAACTTAACAATGATGGTTTTGATGTTTCAGTTCCTCAATGCCCAACCATCAATCTGTTAATCATCTTTAAAAAATCTCCCCCTGTCTTTATCAGAATTGTTCTTTCCCCCCCCCCCCCCCCCCCCTTTTGATACCAGCATCTTAATGTTGGAGGGTAAAAATCACCAGATTAGGTTGACTAGTAGGAAGAAATGTTTGAGCTTTGTTTGAAGGTCATTGATTATGAAGTGTTGAAGCTTCGTGTTGTACTTTCTTGGATCAATGCTTCAAAAATATTTTGTGAGTATAACTACACTTGACCTATGTGAGATCAAATATTCTGATATCAAGTGTACTGCTGCATCATCCAATGATCTTGTGTTGCTTGCTTCTAACCAAACATACACAAGTTCTTCTCTTAGTATTCTCTGAAGTTTGATCAAAAATGGTAATCAAAGAATACATGAGCTGCAAAGGTGGTGTGTGACATAATTTCTCTCTATTTTTTTATTCAAAGACCTCATCCTTGCTCATACCCTCTCCTTTTGCCTAACTTTTACAAGTTAGCCTCTGACACTTACTTAAAAAAAATTTGCTTTAATTTCTTTTTCCTCACCTTTTTCCAGAAACAAGGTCTAACTCTCATTTTGAATTCTCTCAGGCTCACTAAATATAAAATCTTCCTGTTTTAGGTGTCTTAGAGTGGTGTAGAAAATAAGAAGTAAGTGTTTTGTATCAGTGGATGTTTGATAAAATACAATTGTATTATCCACTGATGAGTTGAGAGCTGCTATTTGTTTCAGCTTTAAGAATTAGCTTCTTTGATGATTGAAATATTAAAGAATCTGAAACCAATGGAATTAAGAAATTTTCCATTGCTTCTAAAGAAATATCAAAGAGAGAAGATGAATTAATAAGGGTAGAATTTTGAATATTGGTTGTTCCTCTTGAATAAAGAAAAGAGAAACATCAATGTGAGACCCTGTGTGTGCATTAAGTGACAGGTTGATCATTGATCAGAGCCTATTTCTTCTTCTTCTTCTTGTGAAAGGTATTTATAGATATGATCATTGTTGACTCAAATACCTGTGTCATAGATACATCCTTTTGAGAGGTTGCACCTAGAGATGTGCTTTTTCCTTTTAGAACTTAATATCCTTTTGAGAGTATATTAAGTAGTCTCCAAGGGTTCTCATTGTTCCTTATTTCTTCCTCATAACTTCCTCTAAATGCTTAGCCTCCCCCTCAGCTATTGCTGGTTGTGGTTGTTTTGTTTTTACAACCTTTATCTTTTGAGAGATAAATGAGGTGGCTTTTGATATAGACTTTTTTCTAGAGGGTTTTGTTACTTGGCTAGAAGGAGTTGGATCATTAGTGTCATCCACAGTACCATTCATCACATGTTCTCTGATGAAATGGTATCTGATGTCTATGTGCTTTGTCCTAGAGTATTGCACATTATTTTTTGTAATGGAAAGAGCACTGAAATTGTCACAATAAATAGGAATTTGTTTATACATCATACCATAGTCCATTAGTTGATTTTTCATCCATAAAATTTGAGCACCACAACTCCCAGCAGGAATGTATTCTGCTTCAGCTGTTAAGGTTGACACAGAATGTTGTTTCTTGCTAAAACATGACACTTGTTTTCTTCTAAGAAATTGACAGCTTCCTGTTGTGTTTTTCCTGTCTAATTTGCAACCTCCATAATCTGCATATGAATAACCTATTAGATCAAATCCAGAATCTCTACAATACCAAATGCCAAGATTTGGAGTACCATTGAGATATCTGAATATTCTTTTCACTGCAATCAAATAAGATTCTCTAGTATCTGATTGGAATCTAGCACATAAATAGGTTGAAAACATTATATTAGGTCTACTTGCAGTGAGATATAAAAGAGAGCCTATCATGCCTCTATAACTTGAAACATCTACCTTTTTACCAGTTGAGTCTTTATTAAGTTTAATGGCTGTTATCATGGGAGTTTTAGAAGTTGCAATATCTTGTAAATTAAATTTCTTTAAAAGGTCTTTTATTTTGTTTGACTAATGAAAATTCCATTAGTGTTTTGTTTAACCTATAAACCCAAAAAGAAAGTTAATTCTCTCATCATGTTCATCTCATATCTACTTTGAATAAGCTTAGAAAGCTTAGAGTATAAGCTCTCATTAGTAGAACCAAAGATAATATCATCAATATAGACATGAACATGTATTAAATTACAAACAAATTTTTTGTGAAATAAAGTTTTATCTATGATACCTTTAGTGAATTTTTTTTCAATTAAAAACTGAGATAGAGTATCATACCATGCTCTTGATGCTTGTTTAAGTCCATAGAATGCTTTGTCTAACTTGTAGACATGATTGGGAAATTGATGATCTTTAAAGCCAGGAGGTTGTTGGACATACACCTCTTCTTGTATTTTCCCATTCAGAAAGGCACTCTTTACATCCATCTGGTACACTTTAAAATTTGCATGAACAACACAGACAAGAAATATCCTAATTGTTTCCAATCTTGCTACTGGTGCAAAGGTTTCATCATAGTCAATTCCTTCTTCTTGTGAATAACCTTGTGCAACTAGTCTGGCCTTATTTCTTGTCACTGTACCAGCTTCATCCAGCTTGTTTCTGAAGATTCATTTACTACCAATGATTGATTTATTCTTTGGTTTTGGTACTAGTCTCCAGACTTTGTTTCTTTCAAACTGATTGAGCTTCTCTTTCATAACAATTACCTAATCAGCATCTTGTAATGCTTCCTCAACCTTTTTAGGTTCAATCTTGGATAGAAAGTTGAGGTATAGGCATTCATTATGAGTAGCACTTTTTGTTGTCACACCTTTAGTTGGATCTCCTATGATTTGTTCAATAGGATGATTCCTTGTCTATTTTATTTACGGAGGTAGACTTCTTGAAGAAGAAGCTTCATGATTGTTATTTCCTCCATGGTGTTCAGTGCTCTCAGCTTCTTGTGAAACTCCCCTTGAATCAATGGATATTTCTTGATTGGAATTTGAGAGAACCTCTGATTTATTTTCTACTGACTCCTCCCCCTTAGTGGTTAAAGGGATATAGATTGGTGGAGTGGCTCTATGGGGTTCAGCTTCATCATCCGATGAGTCATTTTTAGCATTTTTTAACTCATCTTCATTTTCAAACCTTAGAACTTCATGCATTCCTTCATTTATAATTCCCATTATGTTCTTATCATCAAATTCAACATGTATAGATTCCATAACAATGCCCAGTTTAAGGTTGTAGAGCTTGTATGCTTTGCTTGTTAGAGAGTAACCTAGAAAAATTACTTCATCAGCTTTGGGATCAAATTTTTCTAAATTCTCACCTTGACTTTTTAGCACAAACCATTTGCCACCAAATACATGAAGAAATTTGACATTTGGTTTCCTACCTGTCATAAGCTCATAAGGAGTTTTGTTGTGAGCTTTGTTGATCAATGTCCTATTTTGAGTGAAGCATGCAGTTGAAATTGTTTCAGCCTAAAAATAGGCAGAAAGTTTTGCTTCTTTAAACATGGTTCTAGAAGTTTCAATAAGAGTTCTGTTTTTCCTCTCAAGTACTCCATTTTGTTAAGGGGTTCTTGGAGCAGAAAATTTGTGAGATATTCTTTTGTCCACACAGAAACATTCAACTTTGGATTTCTTGAATTCTGTTCCATTATCAGTTCTTAGAACTCTGTCAATCAGCCTAGATTCAGTTTCCACTTTCTTGATGTGATCAATCACCAACTGAGTTGCTTCATTTTTGATATGCTAAAATTTTACCCATGTGTATCTGGTGAAATCATCAACTATCACCAGAGCATACATTTTCTTTGAGATAGATATAATGTTTACGTGTCCAAATAAATCCATATGAAGTAGTTGCATTGGACTTGTAATTGATGATATCTCCTTGCTTTTAAAGGAAGTCTTCTTTTGCTTAGCTTTTTGACAAGTTCCACATAAGCCATCTTGAGTGAATTCTAGCTATGGAAGACCTATTACTAATTTTTTTTTCACCAAAATGTTGATTGACTTGAAATTCAGGTGAGAAAGCTTCTTATGCCATAGCCAACTTTCATCCACTGATACTTTACTGTAAAAGCATGTGAACTGATATTTATTAGATGAACCAAAGTCAACTATGTAGAGGTTACCTTTTCTAACTCCAGATAGAACTATTTTTCCATCTCTACTATTACTTATCTAGCAATGTTCATCCTTGAAAACAACATTGTAACCTCTGTCACACAGTTGGCTGATACTAAGCAAGTTGTGCTTAAGACCATCAACTAGTGCTACATTGTCCAAGATAACATTTCCATTTGTGTCTTTGCCATATCCCAAGGTATATCCTTTGTTGTCATCACCAAAAGAAACACTTGGACCAGTTTTCTCCTCAAATTGTGTTAGCAGGGTCTTGTCTCCAGTCATGTGTCTTTAACAACCACTATCCAAGAACCAAATCTATTTCTTTGTACCCTGCACACAGTAAACAACTAAGTTAATTTAGGAACCCAGACTTGCTTGGGTCCATTGACATTTTTGAAGTTTAATTTAGCAGTTGTTAAGGGTTTTTTAGTTTTATCTTTTGTTATCACCCACTGTCTAGAATAAATAACTTTCTTCTTAGCCTTAGGTGTATCAGATTTTTGCCTTAACTTTAGAGAAGATTTTAGATAACTGTTTTTAACCTTTTGAACATTTGAGTGGTTCTTAACAGTTAACTTTTTCCTTTTATCAGAAGGTAAGTTTCTAGCATGCATGTTCCTAGGGATATTTCTACACTTATAAGAAGCAAGGTGGTTGAGATTTCCACACTTCCAACAATGTTTCCTAGGTGCATTATTAACATGAGTATAATTAGTATATTTGTTAATTCCCTCCTTACCATTCTTATTATTTTTCAGCTTAACCTCTGATGAATCAGTGGACTTTGGATTAGAGCTTTTGGCTCTGAAGTCATTTAATTTCTTTTCCATCTCACTAACTCTTTGTTCTAGCATAGTCTCCTTAGATTTCCACACTTTTACTTGTGCTAGTTTCACCAGTTCTAGTGATTGAAAATTCCTTAATCACTGGCTTCTTTCCTTAGACCTTATTACTATAGCCTAGCCCTTCATTTTGACTGGTGTTGTATTTTTCTATTGTCTCCTTAACTATTTTAGAGTAGTTGGTCCATTTTTTTATGATGTCTTGCTCTTTCTTAAGTTGTGCTCTTAGCCATTCTTCTATTTGTTTAGCACAAGCAAGATCATCTAGTGCATTTTTGCATTCTTTCCTGACTTGTTGAAGAACACCTAACTCAGACTCTAAGAAAGAATTTCTATTCTTTTACAGTTCAATGGTTTCAATAAGTCTAACATTTTTCTTTTACAGAGCATCTAAGTGTTCCTTTTAAATGGTACATTTCTTTACGCATGTCAGTTAAGCTTTTTTGACAATCGGATAATGACATAGTACAAGAAATAGTCAAGTCAGTTACGTGAGAGTTCTTGGAATTTGGACTTCCAAAAGTTTCACTGCTATTAGAGGAGTTGGCCATCAGTGCCATGTTGACATATTCTTCATCCTCTGATTCTGAATCAACCCAATCTTTGTCTTTTTTGTGATTAGTACCTTTCCCTTGCCCTTGCTGTTGTTGAGGAGATCATAGTATTTCTTTTTATACTAATCCTCATCTCTTGTAGCATCCTTGGGCTCCCTTGTCTTTTTGTCAGACTTGGGCTTCCTGTACTCACTAGCAAAGTGTCCAAGAGCATCACAGTTGAAGCACATGAACTTAGATCTATTAACCTTGCCAGATTGACTTTCTTTTTTTGATGAAAAGACATTGCTGAATCCAAGCTTTCTCCTCACAAATTTAAGCTTTTTGAATTTTCTAGCTATTAGAGCTAGAACTTCATCAATGTCTTCTAAATCTTCAGGTATGCAGAGTTCTTCCTCTACCTCCGCATCTTTAGCTTTTTTATCAGATTCTTGATCAGAATCTGATTCCTTAACGAGAACTTTTTTTCCCATCAAGCTTCATATTACTTGTCTCTACTGTAAATGCAACAAACTTCTCTTTCTTGAAATCAGGATTTAGAATGCTCTTGTGTTGCACTTCAAGCTCATAAGTTTTGATATTACCATAGAGATTTTCCAAGGACATGGTATTCATGTCTTTAGCTACCCTTACAACAGTTGTCTTGGCATCCCATGACTGTGGAAGTGACCTTATGAATTTAATATTTGTGTCTATATTCTCATAAACTTTCCCATGCAATCTAAGATCATTGACGAGTCTGTTGAATCTATCATATAGTTGAGTAATAGATTCTCCAGGTTTGGCAGTGAAATACTCATATTGTTGAATGAGTAATGACCTTTTGTTGGCCCGTACTTCTTCAGTTCCTTCACATAATATTTGAATGGTTTCCCATATCTCCTTGAAACTTTTACAGTTGATGACACTGTTGAACATATCATTGTCCAACCCATTGTAGAGGATGTTCATGATTTTTCTGTCTTTTAGGACTTCCTCTTTTTTTTCTTTGGAGAGCTCATTTGGTTTTTTAGTTAGAAATGTCTCTGGGGTTTGAATGCCATCAACAATACGTTGTGACACAACTTTTGTGGGAATAACAGGTCTATCATTGAGGATATCAACATATTGAGAATCAGTTGATTCCAAATGCAAAAACATTCTTTTCTTCCACAAGAAGTACTCTTCCCTCTTAAGCATTGGAATTTTGACATTTGCATCCTTCTGTCCCATCTTTTGATCTATTGATTGGTGTATTAATTAATAGGCTTTGATACCAATTATTTGTCCCACAAGATGGTTTGTAAAAAGGGGGTTGAATACAAACCACAAAATTCTTTCGAACTTTGTGAGTTTAGTGAATATACTGTATTAAACGTTGCGAAATTGAAAGAATACAATATATCACAAGAGTTTCAGAACTTTTATAAATCAATGAAATATTACAAAAACTTACAGGTCTGAATGACCAGCTTCTAACAACTCTGTTGAAAATAACAATTGTACTCTAGAATATGATTTCTAGCTTTTCTCAAGTTATGAAAACTTGTTTCTCTCTCTTTCTATAAGTTTATTACAACTGCAATATGATTTGAGATAATATATATACTAGTGTTTTTTTTTATATCTAAGTGATATCTTGTTATATCTCTCAAGTATATTATCTTAGCTGCTCCATGTCTCTATTTATAGACATAGCTTCCTTGTTCTCCAAGCTTCCATAGTGAGTTGCCTCCAAAAATATCTCTTATATTCTTTGGTAATTGCAGCTCTGTGACATAACTTCTTTTTGCATGATTTTCCCTGCACGCCAACCTATTATGTAACATCTCTGGTGTATCAGCACACCAGCTCCCTCTTTTCCTCTGGGAGTTCCCATAATAAGTTATCTCTGTAGTGAATAACTTATCTCTATGAGCTTCCTGGTTTTTGATTGGACTAGTTTCCAAATTTTTCTTCTTCAAGTTTCTATAAGTTATCTCTATAGTTTTCACACTAGTAGCTATATATGCATGCTAGTGTATAAGTATGACTTATCTCCATATTTTACTTTATCAGTGATCACACCTGCAGTGTATAACTTATCTCCTTGAAACTTCTTTGGTAGCCAATCTCTCCTTATTGTTTTAATTTCACCGCCTTTAATCTTGAGTTAGTGAATTTGTGAACTCAGCTATGTGTCATCCCAGATGTCATTTTTAGTCTCTGATTATTTTATCCCCTGATGGACAGTCTCTGTTCATCAATGGATATTTGTCCCTTGATGAGCTGTTTTGTTCATCAGTGGATATTCATCCCCTAATGCGCAATTTTGTTCATCAGTGAATATTCTTCCCCTAATGCTCGAGCACTTGTTATTCAGTGATAGAAATTTACCGATGACTTTGGTGATAGTCATTTTGAGTTTGGCGGCGTTGTTTGATTTGCTCGACGACTTTGGCAATAGGCAAATGACTTTGACAATAGTTAAAATGACTTTGGCGTTGAGTAATGTTGAGTTTGGTGTTAGCAAATAACTCTGGCGACAGTCAAATCTTCTCAAGGCTACTTTAATGCATTGAAGTGTCTTTGCCTTAGTCTCTAGTAGCTTCAACATTAGTCTTCGATGAACAAATACTTAGTCTCTGATGAACAAATACTTAGTCTCTGATGAACAAATACTTAGTCTCCGATGAACAAAAATTTAGTCTCCGATGAACTAATTTTGTTCATCCAATTTTGACTTTTGTTGAACTCTCCAAATGCAGTCTTTGTAGTCTCTGATAGAACACTACTGCGGGTACTTGTATAATTACAAAATCTAACAATTCTAAGTGTTTATATATCATCATCAAATACTATAATTCCTAACAAGAACCATTGCTTAAATCGTCCATAGGTAGACTTACTTAGCAGGCAACTGGTCTTGCTGAAAGTACTTTGGGTCTTCCTTGCTTGCTAATGAATCCTTGCTAATGATCAATCTTATTGAAAAGTTCATTGCTTGAACTATCCTTACTTAAAATTATTCTGCTAAAATCCACCTAAAAAGTTGGATTTTATTCTAAGTCCTTTTACAATCATAATTAAGTAAGGACTATATTACATCATCAATTTTAAATAAATGTTAAGTACAAATACTTTAAGCAATGTAAATAAGTAGGGATTGACTTAACAGAGTGCAAGGGTGTTCCTTCCATTGCATGGACCAATAATACTTAGAAGAATATTGGAGCAAGTTGGGGGAGTTTATTTGTTGCTCAAGAGAGACAGAGGAAATGGAGGATCTAAGTAAAGCTTAGATAATGATATGGAATAACCTCTTTAATCCTATCAAGGAGGATATACATATGTTGGTAGGGAATCACGTGTACAATGTTCATATTAGGGAAATTAATGAAGAAGATATTTTTAGCTATGCTGACTTGCACATTTTTTTTTTTTGAAAAGGAGCAAGTATCACTGGTAAATGCTTTTGATGTAGGAACTCAAATGATGAACAACTACTCTAATCAACGGGTTGAAAGAAATTTTATTTGCCAAGCTTCTAAAGAATTGTCAACAAAAGTTGGTGATATGGTAGCAAACATGAAATATGATAACAAACTTCAAGTCCATTCGGGTGTAGAAGAATCTATAGATAAGAGTGGGGATGGTAGGGAGCTACAATCTGATGAAACTTCTAATGGTAATGAAGAATTTTTAGATATTTAAGGGAAAATGCCATTTTGCAGCATCTGGTTTAAATACTTGTGCATGTAGTGCTTACAAATCTGTTAGTGAATGAATTGAAAGAGAAAGTGGTGAACTTGAAACAATAACTCGGTCTTTCTTACAAAGATGTTGGCAAAGTCGTATGTCCTACTATCAAATCAAAGGCTAGAAAAATGGCCCTTAGTGAGGTTAAGAAAGACAGAAGGTTGAAAAAAGTAGTGAAAGGTAATCTAGTTAAATCTAAGAAAGGGTCACATTTTATAGGTGGTAAACAAGCTGCAAAAACCAAATCCACATATTCAGTTGGAGTTGTCAAGAGGAGAAATAATCAAATTGAGATGGCTATTGAGTTTGGACAAGATCTAGGAATCTTTAAGAAGGGTGAGAACAAAGAACATGAAATCGACAAGCTGATAGATGTTATTTTATCTTAAGAGATGCACTCTTTTCACCTCTAAGGGGCCCAAATGGGTTGGACTTGAGTAGGTTGAAAAAAGACATACAACCTTGGAAAGAGGCTTATTCTATTTTGCTCTTTGGGCTTTTGTGTGGCTTCTTGCTATAGTTGGGTGCTCCTTTTTGGTTTTTTTGTTACTTTCATATTTGTTGATGTAGACACCTCATTTTTGGCTTTATTTTATTTATGTTGCTTTGATATAATAAAAGGAAATAATCAAGTATGGAGTGAGGCTTGGTGGATTTAATTTTGTTGTTAAGTGCAGGAATGACAGGTTCCTCTTTGAGAAATGCATGAAATTGATAATTGCAGCCCGTGACGAACCAAGAGTAGAGATTAATGAACAAAATGCGAAGATGACTTGCACCAAAATCTATACATCCATGAATCTTGTCGAGGTGTTTGAGCTTGGCGTGAAGAAAGGTGTTCTTAGACTTATTCTACATTGATACTTGTTCAGAGCATTGGATGGGAAGTTCAATAGGATCTGTGGTAGCTTTAAGAATGGATGAAATGTTGAAAAGCATGAAGAAAAGCAAAACTATAGTAGGGGCGCAGGGGATGTTTCTCGACGTCACGGGGGATGTACTTCTCAGTATCAGGGGATAAATTACTCAGTGTCAAAGTCATTTAATAATCCACACCAACACCAAAGTTTGGGCATCAGTAGATAAATTACTTAACGCCAAAGTTTGGGTATCAGGGGATAAAAATGACTAGCGCCAAAGTCATTTTAGGCCATTGCCAAAGTCTTTGGAAAATCCATCATAGCGCCAAAGTCTAGCATCAGGGGATGCTTCTCGACATCAGGGAATAATTACATTGTCGAAGACTAGCGCGTCAGGAGATAATTACACAATTGGAGACTAGCGCGTCAGGGGATAAATTACACTGTCGGAGACTGATTTTAACCCATTAGAGACTAATTCTCAGATTTAATGAAATGATAGATAATGTCATCCCCAAGTGCAAAACACCATCAGAGGATGTTGCCTACTCAAAATACATTGTATATCCAACAAATGGTGGCCTGTACCCAAAAAGAAAAGCTCAGAAACAATTTTGCAAATCCACTGCAAGCTTATATTGTCAGAGACTAAAATTAGCCATCGGAGACTAATTTTATCCCATCAGAGACTAAGTTTCAACCCATCGGAGACTAAGCCTTAGCCCACCAGAGATTAAAAATTAGCTTGTCGGGGACTGAGGTTGCGAAATCTGGGATTAAGAAATTTACCATATTAGAGATTGTTGCTTAGGATTACATGAACTCATCATTACATCAAAGACAAAAAGATCATTAGAGATTGAAGATGACCTGCGGGATGACACATGACTGACTCCAGCAATCCATTAATTTAGCCAAAGCTAAGAAATAAAAAAATAAAGAAGATGGTCCAATAGGAAAAGGCCAGCCGCAATAGGAGTCACATAACATGTTTGGTGTGCAAGAAAGGTCATCTAAAAAAGGAAAGCCAAGTGAGAGAGCTGCAATTACCAAGTAAATATTAGAGATATTTTGAAACACAACTTATGGAGGAAGCCTGGGGAATGAAGGATCTGACCTATAAATAGAGACCCCAAACAACAGAAAAAGGACACACCGAGAGAAAAAGAGAGGACACGGAGAGAAAAAGAGAGGAGGGGGTGATAAAAATATAAAAATTGTAAGAGAGTTTCAGAACCCCTTTTAGAGTTTTAGTTAAGGAAAAGGCCTTAATTTCATGTTCTATATCAATAAAAAAAAAAAATCAAGACTCATAACTGTTTATTTATCTCGCCCTTTGATTCTCCATCTTTTGTTTTGGTTAAGGTTAGTTTATATTCCTACAATATAGTGATTTTCAACTCAAAATAGTTTTGTCCATAGCTATCTTTATTTGAAAATACTCCAGATTCCATGATTCAAAATTACTCTAAAACCTTCTTCAGAACAACAAAAGGAACACTAAAACAACAAAGGAACACAAACCTTCTTCCTTTTGTTGTTTTAGTGTTCCTTTTCTTATTCTGAAAAGGTTTTAGAGTAATTTTGAATCATGGAATCTGGAGCATTTTTTAGTGATCGATTGATATATTAATTTTGATTTGTTTGTTTTTAATTGGAGAATAGTTTTCGCTTATTCTCTATGCTCAAATTTGGTTTATCTTTCAAGTTTTTCTTTGGTTAGGTGTTTGTTTAGTGTGGTTAGCTTAGTTCATTGGGATTTTTTAGGTTGTTTTTCTCCATTGTGGTGTTGGTGATTTTTTATTGTCCAATTCTCTTGGATATCTTTTTGTACTTTTTGGCGAATTCTTAATAATATTTTCTTTGTTGATAAAAAAATATATATCTAAAACGTCATATTACAATCGCTAAAATCCACCACGTTCTCAAAGATTAAAATTAGACTGCCAAAGATTTAAAATTACTCAAAGTTCACACCGCAGTTCAAGAACTATTAAATGGGACTTATTAAATTATTAAAATTTTGATTAAAAATTCAGAGTTCAAATTAAGATTTAAATATATATTAAAATATTCAAATATATATTGAGGTATTTAAATAATCTTTTACTACGTGAAAATGGATGACAATCAATAGTTTACCTTACTCCCTCATACAACCCACTAATTCTCCCTCCGTCATTCTTCTCATTCAATCAATTTTTTCATATCAAAAACAATTCATAAACTTGTTGTTTTAACCAAGAAAGATATAAAAAATCAAATCCAACTTTCAAATGATCGATTATCACCAAAAATCAAATTTATTCCTCATTAATATAAATGTATACCTACTGTTTATGGTAAATTGATTCACATTAATGTCTCTTGACAAATTTCCTATTTTACAAATTAAATTATATTTTTTCATATTTTTCACAATCTTTATTTTTTAAAATTACATCAACATCTCTGTTATACATATTGAATAATAAATTATTTAATGTAAAGATTCACTATTCAAATCTTTTAACAATTTTTCTATTTTAGAGATTGTTGTGCAAATATAATTTTTAGAGTTTTAACTTTTTATTCCTTAGAATAGAGATCATAGAGAATATAAGGAAACCGATGTGATTGTTCTAAAACCTTATACTTTTATTTGGAGGAATAAAAATATGAACATATAAAAATTTGGACGCACGAATAATCTTTATGAAGTTCACAATATATTATAATTTTAACACATAAAACCTACATACTAAATTTCAGTTAGAGTTAACTAGCCACTTACCACGTGCGCGGCTTGATGTTTCATTTCTTGATTAATGAATGTAAATTAGAAATTATTTTATAATTGGTTAATGCTTTCATTTTAAAACTATAGATACATTATTAACTTCGGGTATAGCGATTATATATTAAATTTTAGAAGTAATGTTATTTATAATGGTTTTAATTACAAATGATATTATGAATGTTTGTTTAATTTTTTCATAAACTATAAGTTTATATTTAATTAAAATTAACTTAATATTTTATCATTTGACTATAAAAACCCGTCAAAATGTAATTTTAGTATTAGAATATAGGATATTAATATTAATAAAAAATTTTAATATAAATATAAATTCCTTAAATGACAATCACAAATGAAAAGTGCGATTAACAATCTTTAACTGAAACCTGAGAATATGAACTTACGAAAGAGAGTGAATTGAAAGATTGTAATTAACATAATTTGAAAAGAATATTTTTCTTCGACATTACAAGTCCAAAAAACCCAAAAACTGACTCCAACCTCATACTAAAAATTCAATATCCTACCAAGAATAAGTGATAACTGTATACCGTCGACTCTATACAATAATAAATTTGTTCCAACTTAAATTTTAAAATATAATTTATACCATTAATATATAAAAAAAAAGTAAAATTTAAGCAAAAACATGCGATCGATTGTCCAAGCCGGTTATCAAAGCTTTACCTAGTTGCCTGGAATTTTTTCCAGCTGACCACGTATAAAGTTTGAAATCCCCTCCTCAATGTAATGATGTGATTTTTTAAAGTATTAAGAAAAAAAAAATCATTGGAAAAATCTAAGGTACATATAATTTCAGGCAAATTAAAAAATGCACTAATTATACAAACAAACTAGAAATTCTAAACATGTAGGTGAAAAGAAAAGGAAAAAAACAGAGCATATATATATACCAATGATTCATCAACATCATCCTACCAAAACATAAATAGCATAAAGGATTCCTGGAATATATCCAAAGAGTGTTAGCAACAAACATATCCAGAATTCCACCTGCATCAATCACATACCCAACCAATACTCAAATCAGTATTTTCCAAAATATCTATAAATAAAATATGGACATTATTAATTTCCCCTCTATTAAAAAGAGAGAGATATATTATGCAAAAGGTAAAACGCTAAATTAAAGATTAAATGACACACTAACGCTGTCAAAATTTAAAACCTAACTCTTAGTGAATATCCCTATAGTTATTAGGCCGTTAAAATTTAAAATTTCTAAAATTAAGCCCAAACAAACTATCGATGCTTAACGACCTTAATTTATGAAGTGTTATATACACTTTCCCGGTTAAAACTAATGAATTGTTTCATACACATCTCCCTATTAATTTCAAAACTCCAATAAGACATTTTCTAAAGGATTAAATACATAATGAAACACAAACTATAATTAACTCTGCAACAGCTTTATCTTTTTGGGCAAAGACTAAATTTTTGTTAAAACAGAAATTATTGATCCAAAACACTTGGATTCTGCAACAGTTGTATGTAATTCGTACCAAACATGACAAACATGCGAAATTACCTTTAAACGGGTGACGGTCGTCCCTCTCCCAATTTTCAACTATTCTATTATTACTCTTAAGATTTATAAAATTTCATATGTAACTTTTATTATATTTTATATTTCATCCCTCTTATCATATTTGTTTTCTCTTACCTTTTCGACTTGTCATCCTAATTCTGTCACTAATGTTGTTTCGCCCTGATGACCGATTCATAATATTGTTGTAAATGTTCATTTGGATGTTTTCATAACGCTTAAATCCGTTTAATGACTTTTGTAAAATTGAATACAAAGTAGAGAGAGAGAGAGAATATTACACCACAGCCATATCTGAGGAAGACACCAACAGGAGGTATGAAAATAGCCAGAACCACTTCTAAAAATGTTTCAGATCCCATTGTTTCTGATTGTATGTATGTTTAGTACTAGCAAGATATATTTGATTGATTGATTGGGCTGGGAAAACTAAAATAGGAGAAGAATATATGTTGTACAAAACTTTCTTTCTTTCCCCCTTTTTGTTTTCTGTTTGCATGTTGTACGTAGTGTAGGCTTGAGTTAATAGTGAGTTGCCACGTCTAACAATAATGTAATACACGTGTCCTCCAACGATGAACTAGAGGTGTCAATCCCTTACCCTTGGACTCGGACTCATGCTAAATTCAAATCTCTCATCTTTCTTAGTAATAACAATATCAATATTTCTGGGTCTAATAATATTAAAAACTTGGTCCTAACTCTTGAGTTCTGGTAAAAATAAATATTGGCATAACGTTTCTAATAAATCCTAACTTAATTCAAATATTTTACAATATTTAAAAGTATAACCATTTTTTATTTCATGATTCTGCACTTTTTATTTTTAATATTATTCTCTTTAAATCTTTTTTTTTTCTTTCTGATCTTTTTTTAATTTATTTCTACTTTCATCAATTTTTTTAATGTAATTATATTTTTAATATTTTAAAATAAAATATATGAATATGATATAACAAATAAGTTTATATGCATAGCTAATGAAATTACGAGAAAAATGTTAGTTGTGATATTTAATAATTTAATTCACAATTATCATACTTATTTAAAATTAGTTTCATATAATAAGTATAGCAATTTTTAAGTGCATGTATAGTAATTTTAAATTATATATAAATACTTTATAAATTATTCAGCTCAAATCAATATTTCAATTAAAATTATATTATTATGAGTAATTTTTTTTTTGTTGTTGTAATGTATTTATATAAATAATTATTATGAAATAATTAATTAAAGCAATGTGTTTGACTCAAAATACTATTTGTTTTTATTATTTGAGCTAATGGTGTGCATTTATTACATTGTTTTAGATTAGTAACATTTATCATCATTATTTCATTATAATTATTTTAATTAATATCTCAATTATAAATTCATAATCGTTTAAATTATAATTTGTTTTATGTTAGGAATTGATGATGTAAAATACTTAAAATTGTTAAAACTTGGTATTGTATTAGAACATGCAGTAATGTACTATCAAGGACTACCATTAGAGACTGCAAGTGACCATCAAAGACTACTAGAAATGCATTGGGAGAGTTTGACATTGTTGAAGTTAGTCAAGCAGTTTTAGTTTATCGGAGACTACGATTTAGCCTATCGGAGATTACTATTTAACCTATCGGAGACTAAGGTTTAGCTTATCGGAAACTAATGATTAGTCTATCGGAGACTAAGTTTTTGGCTTATCAGGGACTAGGGTTTAGTCTATCGGAGACTAAGGACAAGGCTATTAGAGACTAAGTTTTTCGCCTATCGGAGATTAAGATTTAGCCTATCAAAAACTAAGCACTAGCCTATCAGAGACTAAGGATTGTACTATCGGAGACTATTGTTGAATCTATCAGAGAGTAAGGCAAAAACTCTCCATTGCATTGAAGTAACAAAGCTGGTCGGGGATAAGCTAGAAGTGAACAAGTTATCAGGAAAAAGTCGTTAGGGAATAAATATCCATTGATGAAAAAGTCATCAAGGGATGAATATTCACTGTGAATAAAAGTCATATCAAGGGATACACATGTTAGAGTGTATGCCCTAGTGGCCAATTATGTAATGATTGTGACACTATATGTATGTTATGCTTTGGTTAAATGATAATTTCTTTTATTATGTTTTATTTACTACTTATATATATGTTAACATAATAAATGTGATTAGAAAAATGATATTAATTATACGGATTCACGTATGTGACTTGAATATGAGATCGTATAAGTATGTTATATATACATATCATTATTCTTAAATGTGCCTAGTCAAGTATTATTGTTAGTGGGACAACAATAATACATTGAGACTAGTATGTGGATTGAATGATGGTCATATCTCATTGGTCATAAATATCTACGAGATATATTAAGTTGATGCATAGGTACCATGTTAGAGAACAGTGTACTGGACAGACCCACCATGAGAATTCTACACGGAGCATTATGCTATGTGTCATAAGTAATTCTCATAGTGATAATGATGTAATGGTCCTTCGACCTGAAGTCATGACATTTCTACATAAGTAGTTATGTGTTTTGACATTGCCAAAAGTCACCTTTAACCGGGTGGACGATAAAGGTGATTATTGGATACATCATGAGTTATGTGAGAAATGGGAATGTTGTAGATGGAATTTAACCCTCCTATAAATTAAGGGTGATATCTATAGGTCTCTTGATTGAGTGAGATTATGAAATGCATGGTCGTGCTCAAATAGAGATTTGTTTCATATAGTCTACTCATTGATAAAGAAAACTGAGATTAAATTGTGAAGAGTATGACACATCCATGCCTTGAATTTAATCTTAGATATCAAGGTTAAAAGGATTAAACTACATTGAAACATTGGTCACAAAAAGGTTGCGTCGAATCAATGACTTTATTATTACTTGAGTAACAGTAATGCATTACTAGATGACACTCACTGTTTCTAATTTTATAATATGATTTAAAATTATTGTCAACGTAATAATAACCTACAAGGTCGCACACTAAGAACATTCATTAAGTAGATATAATTTAAATGTCAGTGATTTTAATATATTAATAAGATTGATTTTATTTAAATCATGACTTTAAATTATATGTATGTAATCTGTATAAATATATTAGAGTCCATTGGAAGAAAATACGAATATATATTTATTTGACATATATATTAATTAAGTAAGAGTTGATTAAAATATATAATAAATATAAATTTTGGATTTTATTCTCCTAATCAGATTAGGGTTTGGAATTACTCTATACACAGCTAAATATATGATATATCAGTTGTTCTCTCATAAATATACGTTTTCTAAAACCCTATCCGCTCATCAGAGAGAGACTAGAGTTAAGAGAGAGAGAGAGAGAGAGAGAAACAGATTTAGCAACTAGTACTGCAATTCTCTTTGCTTCGGATCGTGAGACGATTCGTGGGGTGTTCTTGTGGATACTGTAGAGGCGTCGTCCAGTTGGATTGTGTTAAAGATTTGGAGACGTTCAACACCCTCATCAAAGTTTTGAATCTGACAAGCTTAATCGGTAAAATCTTAAACCATCTGTATTAAATTGTTTCGCATGGATCCTTGGGTTAGGGTTTCGTTTTATTTTAAATCATTTTTTTTATTCTGCTGCGTTTTATTTGTCGAAACCCAACAACACATCCACTGATGAACAACGTCACATCAAAGGATAAATGAGTTGACACATCACACCTCTATCAGAGTTCCTCAATGAATTAGAAGAGACCAAAGATCCATAATGAAGTTACATTTTGATTAATAAGGTTGGGAAGCTAATATGTGAAAGGTAAGATATTTTGTAACAGTGATATGACTTAACAGAGATGTTACGTAACAAAGTTGTTACAACAGTTAAATAAAGATAAACTGCTCTAATTGAGTAGAGTAATTGTTAAAAAGCAGATAAGATTAGAAAAGGAAGTTGTGTGGAAAGTATACAAGTCAATATATATACAACATAGAGAAAAGAAATACACACAGAGTAATCTGACACAACAAATTCATAGAATTTGAAAAGCAAGTTTTTCATAACTTGAGAAGCTAGAAATTCATTTCTAGATAGCAGTTGTTTATCCTTGAACAGATTTCAAAAGCTGGCATCAATTTTGATAACCAGATTGTAATTTCAGATTTTAATATTAATAAAATACATTATTTATTAATTGGCATAATTTGTCTTGTTTATTAATTCCGCAATTAATTTACAAATTATATCTTAATCTTTACATTGGGAGAAAAAGCTGAAATTGTATTCAACCCCCTCTCCCTCACCTTTGTACAGTTACTCATCCAGGAATAACAATTGGTATCAAAGCACTTTAGTTAAAATACATACTAGACTATCAAGATGAGTAACAAAAGCGGAAATGTGAAGATCCCACTATTGGTGAGGGAGGAACATTTATTATGGAAGAGAAGGATGCACATGCATCTTAAAACTACATATCCTTCTCTCATAACAATCTTGGAAGAAAGACCTCCTAAACCAATGAAGCTTGTTCCCTTGGCAACAATAGATGGTCAAGTAGTCCCAGAGCGTTCAATCCCCAAACTCCCAAAAGACATGACAACTAAAGAAAAGGAAGACTCCATGAAGGATGCTAAAGACATGACCATTCTCTATAATGGTTTGAACAATGCTTAATAGTGTCATTAATTGTGAGTCTGCAAAGAAATCTGGGAGACAATGCAAGTGTTGTGTGAAGAGACTGAGGAAGTAAAGGAGAACAAGCAGTCCTTGTCGATCTATCAGTATGAGTTGTTTACAAGCAAACCTGGTGAGTCTCTAACAATCTTATTTGATAGATTCAATAGATTAATCAATGACTTGAGGATCTTTGCCAAAACTTATACTAATAAAGATGTGAATCTAAAATTTATAAGGGCATTACCAAAAAGTTGGGATGCCAAAACTACAGGCATAAAGGAAGCCAAGGATATGAGCTCAATATCCTTGGAGAAACTCTATGGGAACCTCAAAACACTGAAGTCATCAACAAGAAGAATAAAGCATTCATTGCAGAGGGAATGGATTTGGCGGATTCAAACCAATCAAATGATGGGGAATTCATTAATCTTGCACTTATGACAATATTATCAAATGGGACATCATCTGGATTTAGTAGCTTGTCTCAGGGCACTAAGGTAAAACCTGGTCCCTCTAACATGTCTCTTTCAGATTGTAAATTAAAAATAAAAGAAATGTTAACTGAAATTTATAATCTGTATGCTACATTAAGGTGTTCATTAAAAGAGAATGAAAGAATTCGAAAGGCTAATGATCTATTAGTCACAAGGAATTCCTTACCAGAGACTGAGCTAATTAAGTTAGAAGAGATTAGAGAGGAGTGCAGGAAAATCAAGGATAAACTTGCTTGTGCTCTTGAAATAGAAGAATGGCTTAGGGCCAAACTAAAAGAAGAACAAGAACTCATAAAGGAATGGACCAATTCCTCCAAGATATTGAGGAAAACCATTGAAAAATATAGTACTAGTCAGACTGAGGGACTAGACTATAATAAGGTCCAGTAAAAGCAGCTAGTGATTGAGGAGTTGTCAATCACTGAAACTAGTGAAGCTAGCACTAGTAAGAGTACTCCTGCAGCTACTATCCACCCTCTTAAAAAATTAAATTGTGTTAAGGCAGGAGCTACTAAGGAAAAGACAAAGGATAAGGTGCTAGAACAAAGAGTGATTCAGGTAGAAAAGAAGTTAAATGAGTCACGAGCCAAAAGCTTCAATCAAACAAAAATTGACTCATTAGGGAATAGAAAGTTGATTCAATCATTAGGGGATAATGATCTAAAGAAGAACAGAAATGGTAAGGAGGGAATTAACAAGTTCACTAACTATTCTCCTATTAATAATGCTCCTAGGAAAGTATGTTAGAAGTTTGAAAATCCTAACCACCTTACTTTTAAATGTCAAAATGCACCTAGGAACATGCATGCTAGACAACCATCCCTTGATAAGAAGACATTAACTGTTAAGAACCAATTGCATGCTAAAATGGTTAAAAACAGTTATGAAAAGCCTCCTAAAAAGTTGATGGTAAAATCTAAAGCACCCAAATTGGTGAAAAAGCATGAAAATTCTGAAAAACCTTCAATTACAACTAAGACTACTATAAATGTCAGTGGACCCAAGCAAATTTGGGTTCCAAAATTAACTTAGGTGTTATGTGTGCAGGGCATGAGCAAACAAGTTTGGTTATTAGATAATGGCTATTCAAGACACACGACTAGAGATAAGACCCTACTGACACAATATGAGGAGAAAGTTGATCCAAGAGTTTCCTTTGGAGACGACAACAAAGGATATACCTTGGGATATGGCAAAGTCACAAATGGAGATGTAATCTTGGAAAATGTAGCACTAGTTGATGGTCTTAAACATAACTTGCTTAGTATCAGTCAATTGTGTGATAGAGGTTATCATGTTACTTTCAAGGATCAACAATGTTTGATAAATAACAACAAAGATGGAAAAATAGCTCTAACTAGAGTTAGGAAAGGTAACCTCCACATAGCTGACTTTGGTTCATCAAAGAAAGATCAATCTACATGTTTTTATAGTAAAGCATCAATAGAAGAAAGTTGGTTATGGCATAAGAAGTTTTCTCACTTGAACTTCAAGATAATCAACACTCTGGTGAATATTGGATTAGTGACAGGACTTCCATAACTAGAATTCACTCAATATGGTTTATGTGGAGCCTGTCAGAAATGGAAGCAAAAAAAGACTTCCTTCAGGAGCAAATAGATATCATCAATTACAAGTCCAATGCAACTACTTCATATGGATCTATTTGGACCTGTAAACTTTATGTCTATCTCAAAGAAAAGGTATGCTCTAGAATATCTCACACATTTTCTGTTCCAAGGACCCCTCAACAAAATGGAGTAGTTGAGAGAAAAAAATAGAACTCTGATTAAAGCTGTTTGGGCTGAAACAATTTCAACTGCATGCTTCACTCAAAATAGGACCTTGATTAACAAAGCTCACAACAAGACTTCTTATGAGCTAATGACAGACAAAAAACCTAATGTTAAATTTCTTCATGTATTTGGTGGCAGATGTTTTGTGCTAAGATGTCAAGGTGAAAACTTAGGAAAATTTAAACTTAAAGCTGATGAATCAATTTTCCTACGTTATTCTCTAACAAGCAAAGCATACATAGTCTACAACCTTAGGCTGAACACTGTAATGAAATCTATTCATGTTATATTTGATGATCAGAAAATAATTAGAATGCAAGATAAAGGAAATCATGAGGTCCTAAGGTTTGAAAATGAAGATGAAGTGGATCTTCTAGACTCTTTAGATGTTAAAGTTAAACCCCATGAAGCTATCTTGTCAGTGGATAATTCAATACCTGTTGAGGAAGCTTTATCAGAGGAAAATGCAATCTCAATGGATACCGACACTGCATTAGGGATAATCCACTATCAGTGGATAATGAATCATGGGATATCTTAAACTCCAATCTAGAAATATCCATTGATTCAGGGGGAGCTTCTCAATAAGCTGAAAGCACCTTACACCATGGAGGAAAAGGAACAAATGAAGCTTCTTCTTCAAGAAGATTTCCTCCACAGACAAAATGCACAAGAGACCATCTTAGGGAGCAGATTATAGGAGATCCAATTGAAGGTGCGACAACAAGAAGTGCTACTTAGAATGAAAGCCTATACCTCAACTTTCTGTCAAAGATTGAACCTAAAAAGGTTGAGGATGCATTACAAGATGTTGATTGGGTGATTGTTATGCGAGAGGCGCTCAATCAGTTTTTAAGAAACAAGGTCTGGAGACTAGTGCCAAAACCAAAGAACAAATCAATAATTAGTACTAAATGGGTCTTCAGAAATAAGTTGGATGAAACTGGTACAGTGACAAGGAACAAGGCCAGATTGGTTGCAAAAGGTTATTCACAAGAAGCAGAGACTGACTATGATGAAACCTTTGTACCAGTAGAAAGATTGGAAACAATCAGGATATTCCTTACCTATGTTGTTCATGCAAATTTTAAAGTGTACTAGATGATGTAAGGAGTACCTTTCTGAATGGGAAACTATATGTCCAACAACATCCTGGCTTTGAAGATCATCAATTTCCCAAACATGTCTACAGGTTGGACAAAACACTCTATGGACTTAAACAAGCACCAAAAGCGTGGTATGATACTTTATCTCAATTTTTACTTGAAAATCATTTCAAAAGAAATATTGTAGATAAAACCCTTTTTCATAGAAATTATGTCGGTGACATAATACTTGTTTAAGTCTATGTAGATGGTATCATATTTGGTTCTACTACTGAGAAGTTATGTTCTAAATTCTCAAAAATGATGAAAAGTATATATGAGATGAGCATGATGGGTGAACTAAATTTTTTTTTTAAGCCTACAGGTTAAATAGACCACTGATGGTACTTTAATTAGTCAATTAAAATATATCAAAATCTTTTAAAGAAATTTAATTTGGAAGATGTTACAATTGCTAAAACACCCATGGTAATATCCACTAAACTTGATATTGATTTGAAAGGAAAGAAAATTAATATATCAAATTATAGATGAATGATAGACTCAATCTTCTATCTAACTGCCAGTAGACCAGATATAATTTTTTCTACATGTCTATGTGCTAGATTTTAGACTGACCCTAGAGACTCTCATTTGATTGTTGTTAAAAAGATATTCAGATATCTTAAGGGTACTCCAAATCTTGGCATTTGGTATCCTAGAGATTCTGGGTCCAAGCTAATAGGTTGCTCAGATGCAGATTATGCAAATTGCAAAATAGACAGGAAAAGCACAACAGGAAGCTGTCAATTTCTTATAAGCAAACTAGTGTCATGGTTTAGCAAGAAACAACATTTTGTGACAACCTCAACAGCTGAAGCTGAATACATTGTTGTTGGGAGTTGTTGTACTCAGATCTTATGGATGAGAACTCAGTTAATGGACTATGGTATGGTGTGTAATCAAATTCCTATTTATTGTGATAACAAAATGCTATTGCCATTACAGAGAACTCTATGCAACACTCTACGACAAAACACATAGCCATCAGGTATCACTTCATTTTATTCCCACTCAAAAGTAGCTTGCAGACATATTCACCAAACCATTAGATGAAGCCACCTTCAATAGGTTGTTAAGTGAGTTATGTATGCTCAACTTTGGTGAATAAAATCTTGAAAATCTTGTGCAAGGCTGATAAGTTGCAGCAGTAGTTATTTTTCTTTAAAAAAATTAGCTGATAGGCAGCAGTGGTTAATTTATCCCCTCATGAATTACTCATCAGTTGATAATTACCTACTAATAGCAGAAATTAAACTTTTAATTTCTTAGATTATCTTCTTTATTTCTTCTAATTCTACTATAATGAAGGATGTTAGTAATAATTCAACTTCTTCTGCCCAAGTAGCAAAACCCTCTAAATACAAGTCTATAACAAAAGTCACCTCCTCTATCTCTCAAAAGATAAAGTTTGTAAAAAGAAAACAACCACAACCAACAATCATTGAGGGGGAGGGTGTACATTTTAGAGGAAGAAATAAGGCACATTGAGAACCCTTGGAGACTGCCTAATATTCTTTCCAAATGATATTAAGACTAAAAGGAAAAAGTAGATCTCTACGTACAACCTCTCAAAAGGATGTATCTATTGAAAATAGTCCACCTCCAAGGACACATGTTGTTGTCCCAGTGAGATAACCTAGAACTTGTAGATGGGGGAGTTGAATACAAGTTCTTGAAATCTTTTTCAAATTCTTGTTCTTCAAAGTAATATAACTTGCGGAAAATAAAAAACAAGAACAAGACAAATTTACAAACAATTGTTTTTATTGATTAACAATTGATTACAAATTCTAACAATCACAAACTAATTGTCAGCTTCAAATTTTGAACTGTATATATACAAATATATGAAAACGTATAGTTTTTATTACAACTCTGTAAACTCAATTACAGATTCCAAATCTAAATAGTAATTCAGCTTCTAATCATATTCAATTTTTTTTTTTCTATACACAATCAGAATAGGAATCTACATCTCATTCCATGATGAAAAAGTATTTCTCTCTAGTTAGTTTCCTAACCAGCTTCATCTTCAATATTTCTTCAATGTCCATGTTGAAGTTAACTTCTAAATCAAATAAAACTCTATACTGCATCAGAAAGTAATCTTCACTTTAATCTCTGACTATTTCAACTTTTTAGTCTCTGACCAACTATGTTTAGTCTCCGACAGCTTAAGCTTAGTCTCTGATGACTTAAGCTTAGTCTCTGATGCTTTAAGCTTAGTCTTTGATGCTTTAATTTGTAGTCTCCGACAAGCTTTTGCCTTAGTCTCCTATAAGTCTAAACATAATCTCTGACTTGTTGAAATCTCTAATGCAGTTCTGGTAGTCTCTTATAATACAAATAAACTTACTCTCATATATAAAACAAAAATGAATTACATGAATCAGAGAGTAAACTACCAACTACAAAAATTCAAATGCTATAAACTAGCACTAATTGTACATTTGTATATCTAAGTATTCTAAGTACAATCATCATCAAATGTTATAAACCCTAACACATGTATTTGAGTCTACCATGATCACATCTATAACTAACTTTCAGAGGAAGAAGAAGAAATAGGTTCTGATCAATGATCAACCTGTCACTAAATGCACACATAGGGTCTCACATTGATGCTCTTTTTTTTTCTCTATTCAAGAAGAGCAAAACATTCAGATTCTTCCATTATTCTTACTTCTTCTCTTTTTGATATTTCTTTGGAAGGAATAGAAATCACATAATTCCATTAGTTACAGATTCTCTGATAGTTCAATCATCAGAGAAGCCAACTCTTGAAGCTGAAACACAAATAGCAGATCTAAACTCATTAGTGGATAATACAATTGTACTTTATCAAACATCCACTGATGCAGAACACTTACTTCTTATATTTACTACACCACTCTAGGTCATCCACATCTAAAAATTTTAAATATTTCTAGTGAGCCTCAGAGAATACAACATGAAAGTTGAACATTGTGTCTGGAAAAAGGTGAGAAAAAAGAGATTAAAACAAAAATGTAAAGAAAGTGAGTGTGAGAGGCTTACTTGTAAGAGTCACGCAAAAGGAGAGGGTGTGAGCAACTATGAGATCCTTGAAGAAAATAATAAAGAGAAATTGTTCACACACTACCTCTGCAGCTCATGTATTCTTTGATCACCATTCTCATCATACATTAGGGATGCTGAGAAAAGAATTAGTTGAAGAGATGCAGAACAACAATTGTTAACTGACATGTCTAATAAAGACATTATCAAGACCATTGTCAGATCTCACAAACTGCAGATGAACCTAAAGAATAAATCCTGGATGCTTGGTTGGATGCAAGCAATACAAGTAGTATTGGATAATACAATAGCACATCTCATACCAGAATATTTAATCACACAAGGATCAAGTGCAGTTGTACTCATAGGATGTTTTTGAAGCATTGATCAACATAGAAAAGACAAACATGAAGATCCAACACTTCATGATCAATGATCTTCAAACAAAGCCCAAACATTTCTTCCTACTAAGTCAACCTCATCTATTCATTTCTTTCCTTTAACATTAAATGTTGATGTCAAAAAGGGGGAGAATGTTAAGGTCGGGTGGAGTATAGAATAATTCTGATGAAGACAAGGGAAAATTTTTAAAGATGTTTACAAATTAATGGCGAAGCTTGAAGAACTACAGAAAGCCAACAAAACTATTAATGCAGTCATCACTGTTAGCAGAACTAGTACAATGGGGTTTACACATCTTCAATTTCAATTGTAAGCAAGTGGAGTTATAAGGTTGTGTTTTAACATCATCATCAAACCTTGATTTATGTTTATCATATTGATAATCTTAAATAGGGGGAGATTTTTAGGAATTATAACATTTGATGATGATGTAAAATACTTAGAATTGTTAGAACTTGGTATTGTACTAGAACCTACAGTAATGTACTATCAGAGACTACATGTGACCATCAAAGACTACCAGGAATGCATTAGGAGAGTTCAACAATGTTGAAGTTAGTCAAACAGTTTTAGCCTATTGGAGACAAGGATTTAGCCTATCGGAGACTAATATTTAGCCTATCAGAGACTAATATTTAGTATATCGGAGACTAAGGTTTAACCTATTGGAGACTAAGGATTAGTCTATCAGAGACTAAGTTTTTGGTCTATCAGAGACTAAGGTTTAGCCTATCAGAGACTAAGCACTAGCCTATCGAAGATTAAGAATTAATCTATCAGAGACTAAGTTTTTAGTCTATCGAAGACTAAGGTTTGGACTATCAGTTAGATATAAATGTTGATGATGATAATTATATAGTAAAGAAATATGTACATCTGTAAGTACTCAGGGTATTCTACAAACCTTAGTATATATTCTCACAAGTTTTGCATCCACTGATGGACAAACTAGTCATCAGAGGATAGACTAATACACTAGGCAAGTTATCAGTAATAACTTCAATGGACTTGACAGTGTCAGGGAATGACTGTTGTTACTTAAAAGAATTTGAGTATTCCACACATCAGACATTCCAGAGAAAGCCAAAAAAGTATCAGTGATTAAAAGTACAAATATTTTTTAAAGGCATCAGTGAAAAACCCATCAGGGTAAGCCTAAAATACTATGTCAGGGGATGACCTCGTTAGGGGAACCCATCAAGGGATGAACCCGTCTGGGGAACTCATCAGGGGATGAACCCGTCAGGGGAACCATCAAGGGAACCCAACAGTGGAACCCATCAAGGGATGACATCAAAGGATCAACCCGTCATTGGAACTCATCAGTAAATGTCATCAGTGGATACAAGAATGTCTTAACAATCAGTGGATAATGAAACACTGATCAAGTCTCCATCAGGTCTTGACATCGGTGGGTAGTGAAGCACTGATCAAGTCTCCATTAGGGACTTTTCATCGAGGGATCCAAAAGCACTGATCAAGTCAACATGAGGGATTGTCTTCAGTGGATGGTTATGACCTAGTCCACTCGTCATCAGGACTTACAAGCAAATCATTGATACTTGGCAAGGAAGCAAGGGGTATAACTAGGAAGATATTCCTTGAAGTTTGGTTGTCTAATAACAACTCTCAAGCATTAAATGCATGAAGATCAAGGGATGAAACAAAGATGGAAATAGTAAAGTTCCTATGTTGGAACACAGTAAATATTTCTTCTAAAGGCAACAAATGATAGTTCCTCTCAGAGAAATCGATGATGAATATTTAAATATTTTAGAAGAATGCCCTCACATACCTAAGAAACTCATTCCTCAAGAAGTGGTGAATGAAGTCAACGTCCCTGAAAGATTAGTCCCAAAGACTACTGATAGAATGACTCTAGAGGAAAGAGAGAAAGTGAAGAAAGATCTTAAAGTCACAGGTATTTTATATAATGACTTAGGCAATGGTATGCTAAACAGTATCATCAATCTTACAACATCTAAGTCAATATGGGATACTATCCAGATCTTATGTGATAGTACGGAAGACGTGAGGGAAAATAAACTGCAACTGTTAACACAACAGTATGAATGGTTCACAATGAAAAATAATGAATCACTCATTGAAATGTTTGACAAATTCAACAAGTTTGTAAATGACCTGAGGATGTATGGGAAGACTTATGCCAACAAAGATGTGAATAAAAAATTCATGAGGGCACTTCCTATATCATGGGATCCAAAGAAAACAACCATCAGGGAATCCAAGGACATAAATCTCCTACACGTGGATAGGCTCTATGGTACCCTAAAGACATATGAATTGGAAATTCAACAAATATAAAAAATGTCAGGGGATACTAGAAATCTTAAATTTGTTGCCTTGATGGTTGCCAAGAAGAACAAAAATGATGCAAGACCAAGTGTCTTGATGGAGCAACAGTGAGGACATGCTGAGGAAAGTGAAGAGGAGAATAGGGACAATGAAGCTGACTCAAAGGGGACTAAGTACACCCCTGAAGAGTTAGAAGAAATGGATGAAACAATGGCCTTCCTTGCAAAAAGGTTTTCCAAACTGAAATTCCAAAAGCCAGCTGGAATAAAGAAATTTTCAGCAAGGAAACCTAGTAGCACAAGCAACTTTATTGATAAATCTAGAATAAAGTGCTACAAATTCAATGAGTTGGGCCACTTTGCTAATGAGTGCCGCAAGGCCAAGAATGATAGTGAGTTCAAAGGGAAGGAGGCTATGGTGGATTACAAGAAAAAATACTTTGACCCTCTCAACACTAACAAGAAGGGAAAAGCTTACATTGCAGAGGGAAAAGACTAGGCTGACTTAGATGAAGAAGACACAGAAGAATATGTCAACCTAACCCTGATGGCCTCATCCACTGACAGCAATAGCTTACAAGTAAGCCTCAAAATTTCCTCTAACATGTTTATACTGATTGTTTCAAAACTGTTAAGGAAATGACTTGTGAGATAAAAGATCTTTTTAAAACCTTAAGGAGTGTTGTAGCTGAGACTGAGAGAGTACAAAAAATTAATGAACATTTGACCACTAGAAATACTCTGTTAGAATCAGAACTTTCTAGACTTGAGAATCTTGAAAAAGAACTCTCTAAGACTAGGAACCTTCTTGATTGTGCCATAAAGAGAGAAGAATGAACCTCCAAGCTTTTGAGAGAAGAAAAGGAGGTCATAAAGAGGTGGAATAAGTCAAGCAAGAAACTAGATGATCAATTAAACAGTAAGAAATCTGAACATAAATTTGGTTTAGGCTATGAGGAGACTTATGTGAAGCAACTTACTGTTAAGGTTGAATATACAGCTAGCTTTTGAAAAAGGCCTATGCAACCTATCAAATTCATAAAGACTATAACAAAGTTAGAAAAAGGGAATGTTTTCCCAATAAGTGAAGCTTCTACAACTGGTGGGAATGGAAAGAAATTTGCTCTTTCCAAAGCACTCAAAGCCCCTTTCAAAAAGGAACAAGACTGTGCATCAGTGGATACACAGTCATCAGGAGATATGAGCGTATCAGGCCATCTAAGCCCTTCAAGGAATAAAAACCTGTCAGGGGATAAGAAAAAGAATAGGAATGGCAAACTAGGTTTGAACAAAGCCAGCAACTACACCCCTATTCAGGAAGCTCCTAGGAAAGTGTGTTGGAACTATGGTAATAATAATCATCTATCTTTTCAATGCAAGGAAAAACCACAAATTTTGGCTGGCACAATCTATCCAAAGCTAGCAATGAAGCTCCTAAAAAGGAGAAAGTGTGTTTTTTGCCTAAACCAAAAGTCATCAGTAATAAAAAAAAAAAGTTGTTTTACCTTTAACTGTGACTAAACCTAGAGGACCCAAATCCACTTGGGGTACCAAAAACAAATTAAAAGTTCTTTGAATTCAGGAAAAAGTCAAAGGCAGAAAAATCTGTTTTCTAGATAATGGCTGCTCAAGACACATGACTCTTGGTTGGTCCAGTGATTACATTTTGTGCCAATAACAAAGGACTAACTCTTAGTTATGGAAAAGTAGCGAATGGGGATGTCTCATTTAAAGATGTAGGTCTAGTTGATGGGCTAAAGCACAATCTTCTAAGCATAAGTCAACTCTATGATAAAGGATTCATCATTTTTTTCAAAAGGGATCAACACTTAATCTCAAATGAAAGTAATGGGAAGTTTGTCTTATCAACGATAAGAAAAGGAGATCATTATATTGCTGATTTTAACTCAGTAAATGGAGAGTCATGCTTCTACAGCAAAACAACCCCTGATGAGAGAAAACTGTGGCACAAGAAGCTCTCTCACCTGAACTACAAAATTATCAATGATTTGGTGAACAGAGAGTTGGTAACTGGACTACCTCAAGTGGAATTCATTCAAGAAGGATTATGTTCAGCATGTCAACAAGGGAAGCAAAGGAAATCATCCTTTATTAGAAAGGAAGCCACAATGATAAAGGATCCAATTCAATTGCTTCATATGGATCTCTTTGGTCCTGTCAACATAATGTCAGTATCAAAGAAAAGATTTGCATTGGTCATTGTGGATGACTACACCAGGTACACTTGGGTCAAGTTCTAACATGCTAAAACAGAAGTTCCTCAACAAATCATTGACCATATAAAGAATGTGAAAACTGAGTCAAGGTCAGTGGTTAGAATTTTGAGGACAAACAATGAGACTAAATTTAAGAATACAGTTGTTGATGGAATCTGTGTGGAGAAAGACATCAATCATACATTTTTTGCCCCAAGAACTCTTTAAATAGAATGGTGTAGTGCAAAGGAAGAATAGAACCCTGATAGAAGTTGCTAAAATAATGTTAGCAGAGGCAAAAATTCCTACCTATTTTTAGGCTGAGGAAATTTCCACTGCCTGCTTCACTCAAAATAGGTCTTTGATCAACAAGGCTCACATTAAGAAACCATATGAGCTAATGATAGAGAGGAAACAAAACAAAAAGTTCCTACATGTCTTTGGATACAAATTCTTTGTATTAAGGATTTTGGTGAGAACTTGGGATAATTTGACTCAAAGCCTGATGAAGCAATTTTCCTAGGTTACTCCCTGACATCTAAGGCCTCCAGGGTTTACAACAAGAGACTCTAAGTGGTGATGGAGTCTATAAATGTAGCTTTTGATGATCAAGAGATTTCTGGACTTGAAGACCCTGGTTTTCATGAAAAGCTTATTAGAATTGAATAAGCTCAAGTGTTTGTAGAAAGGAAAGGGGGGGGGGGGGGGGGGGGGGGGGGGGGGGGGGTGAATACAAACACTACAAACTTTTTGATCTTTTAAAACTTAATCTACAAAGGTTAGAATAGCTACAATAATCAAAAAATATTTTACTGAAATTAAAATGAACACACAAGCATTCAAGTTAAAATAATTGTATTATAACTTGGTGTTTTTCTAGAAATCTGTTTGATCACAAAGTGATTAACAACTACAATTCTGTAAAAGAAAATTACAGCTTCTTTTTTTCACTACTAGTTACTGATCTTTCTTTGAATATTTCTCTCTCAAAATCTATTACAAAGCTTCTTTCTAGTGTGTGAGTATTATGGCTACTTAGTTGTTTCGTGTAACAACTCTTTCTATATATGTAGCATTTAAGTTGTTGAATCCATGTGCTAGACATGTTACTTTTTTAACCTAGCCACAGTATGTCAAATCATTGTCCTTTAGGAGTGATGTGTCAAATTACTTTTGGTTGGCGTTGCTTATTTTTCATCCCCTGATCTTCATGCATTTAATGCTTGAGAGTTGTTATTTGACAACCAAACTTCAAGGAATATCTTCCCAGTTATACCCCTTGCTTCCTTACCAAGTATCAATGATTTGCTTGTAAGTCCTGATGACGAGTGGACTAGGTCATAAAAATCAACTGAAGACAAGCTCTGATGTTGACTTGATCAGTACTTCTAGATCCCCTGATGACAAGTCCCTGATAGAGACTTGATCAGTGCTTCATTATCCACTGATGACATTTACTGATGAGTTCCTCTGGTAGGTTGATCCTTTGATGTCATCCCCTGACTGGTTCATCCCCTGATGAGTTCCCCTACCGGGTTCATCCCCTGATGGGTTCCCCTGACGGGTTGTTGATACAGTGTTTTAGGCTTCCCCTGATGGGTTCTTTTCACTGATGCCTTTAAAAATACTTGTTTTCTTAATCACAAATACTCTATTGGCTTTGCCTAGAATGTCTGATCTGCGGAATACTCATATTCTTTTAAGTAACAACAATCATTCCCTGACACTATCAAGTCCATTGAAATTATCACTGATGACTTTCCTAGTGTAGTAGTTTATCCTTTGATGACTAGTTTGTCCATCAGTGGATGCAAATCTTGTGCACATATACTAAGGTTTGTAGAATACCTTGGGTACTTACAGATGCACATTTATTTCTTTACTATATAATTATCATCATCAACATTTATATCTAACAATCTCCCCTTATTTATGTTTATCAGATTGATAATCATAAATCTAGCTAATGTACTAATGATGATGTCAAAACCCAAATCTATAGACATTAAAGAATAAATGTATTTGTATAGTTACAAAGAATAACTATGTACAAGTATATCACTAATCTATTATAGTATTTACACTTCAGACTTCAGGATCCTTCTTTTGTTAAGCAGAAACGAAGGGCAATGGATGACTTGATTCAATTAGTTGAGTGTCACTTCCAAGGCCTTATCTTCTCTAATCTGGATTTTGATCTGGAATCCTGAGTCTGTTGTCTTCCCCTCTTTTTGGCATCATCAACTGCACAACATCAAAACAAATATGGGACATCATCAAAGTCCTATGTGAGGGGATAGACCTAGTAAGAAAGAATAAAAGGTCATTGTTAACACAATAATATGAATTCTTTCAAGAAAAGCCTAGTGAATCAATAACATCAGTGTATGATAGATTCCATGTCTTGCTTAATAACCTGAAGATACTTGGAAAGTCCTATGACAATGAAGATGTTAATACCAAATTCATGAGGGCTCTCCCACCAAGTTGGGATCCAAAAACTATTGTAGTAAGAGAAGCTCATGATTTGGATATTCTCACATTGGACAGGCTCTATGGAAATTTAAAGACCTATGTACTTGAAGTAGAGCAGAGACAAAAGATGCATAGCAAGGACAAAGGAGCTGCATTAATAGTTGAGAGAAAGATGTTTCATGAGCAGCTTGATGATGAAACCTACACTGCAAGCTCGACTGAAGAAGAATCTGAATCCAATACTGATGATGACATGAAAGAATTAATGGCATTCATGGTGAAGCAATTCAAAAAATTTAGAGCTACCAGGAAAAGAAAAAAATCGTCAAGAAAACCTAACCCAAAATGAGAAGGTCAAACTGTGACCTTTGACAAAAAGAAAATAAGATGCTACAACTGTGATGGGTTAAGGCACTTTGCAAATGAGTGCAAGAAGCCTAAATCTATAGAGAGATCTAAGGATTAAAAGAACAGAAAATCAGGGAATGATTTTGCTAACAAAAAGTACAAATCAAAGGGCAAGGCCTTGATTACTAAAGGCAAAGATTGGATTAACAGTGATTCTGATGAAGAAATTGTCAACTTTGCTTTGATGCCTCGAACTGATGAGCCAAGTGATTCTACAAACGTATGTGATGTAACTCAAAAATTTAATGTGCTTCATATAATTGATACATCTAGTATAGAAAGCATACAAAAAGATATGTCTGATTTGCATGTTAGTTTTAGATCACTGACCATTAAACATGCCAGAGTTAAAGAATCACATGAACAACTCTTGAATAGAAATAAATTTCTTAAAGAGAGACAAATACAATTTGATGCTATCAAGTCAGAGCTGGATAAAGCTCATCACATGATTGATGCTTTGAAAAAGAGGGAATATTACTTAGTCGAACAACTTGAACATGAACAGGCTAAGATAAATCAGTGGAACAATTCCTCTAAAAAGTTGTCAGACGTGGTAGAGAGTCAAATGGTAGGTCAAAAATCAGGTCTAGGTTATGATGAGTACCTAAGAAAGAAATCAGAGATAAAAGAGAGTAAAGAAAGTATTAAATCCATGATTCACAAGCCAATTCCTATTAATATGATTAATTTTGTCTCACCAGTCAATGAACCTAAATTTATCAACACTCAAAGTCACAATGTCACAACTGTGATAAGGAATAATAAAAAATCAATGAATATTGATGAAAAGAGTGAAAGCAAAAGATTGAATATAGGTTTTCATGACGAAGACACAATTAAACAAGAAATTGGAAAATTTGACTAAGTCTAAGGATGAAAAGTCAGTGGAGTCTAGCAGTGGAAGAAGGAATAGGAATGGAAAGATAGGTATTAATAAATATACCAATTATGCTAGAATGTCTGATGCTACTAGAAAAACATGTCACATATGTGGTAATCCCAACCACATTGCTATACATTGTAGGAGTAAAAATAAAGTTCCTATAGTAGAGACTAAACCAATAAAAATAATTGTTAGGTTTTATAACATTTGATGATGATTGTCTTTAGATTACTTAGAGTACAAATGTATAGAAAGTGTTAATTAGTAACACTGAAGTTTTGTAGATAGTAGTTATCTCTTTGATTGTAATTTATTCATTCTTTGTAAAGAGATAAAGTCATTGTTTATTTTTAAGTAAATGCTGGAAAGTTGTATCAAAGCTTCAGCAAGTCCAAGTGTGTATTTGATTCATTGGAGTTTATAAAAAGGCTTATCGGAGACTAGGTAATACTTGTCAAAGACTAAGAATTTTGTCTATTGGAGACTAAAGCTTACGTCATCAGACACTAAGTCTTAAAACGTCAGAGATTAATGCTTAAGTCATCAGAGACTAAGCTTAGTGCATTAGAGACTAAGCTGACGTCATCAGAGACTAAGCCTACAAGCATTGGAAACTAAATAACTCTATCGGAGACGACACAACCTGATCAGAGACTAACAGACCAGAGACTAAACGATTAGGGACTAAAAGCTAAAGTCGTCAGGGACTAGTCGTGACTTATTCCCTGATGAGATACAGAGTTCGAATTGAATAAGGAGTGTCTTCCACGTAAATCAAGATATTATTGAAGATGTAGCTGGTAAGGAAACAAGCCAGAAATCTATTCTTAATCAAAAAGAAAAGATTGTGTTTGATTCGAATAAGGAAGCTGAATCATTATTGATTTAGAATAGAAAACTGAGCAATTCAGTTTAGAGAAGCTGTAATTAGGTTTACAGATAATTGTAATTTGAAGCTGTATAGAATTCATAGTTTTGTATCTTTACTATACAGAAAAGAAAAGAAGCTGACGATTACATTGTTGTGATTGTTAGAATTTGTATTCAATTGTCAAAATCAATAAAAACAATTGTTTATAAATTGATTTCAGTTCTTGTTCTTTATATTTCGCAAGAAAAGTTAATTTCTTAAAGAACAAGTAATCGAAAAGAATTCAAAGAACTTGTATTCAACCCCCCC
>CM025787.1:20464011-20508576 GCA_014636745.2 Centella asiatica
CCCCCCCCCCCCCCCACCCCCTTTCTACAAGTTCTTGGCTATCTCACTGGGAAAACAATTGGTATCAGAGCAAAAGTTGAATTGAATTTACTCAATTAACACGTTCCAAGAGATGGCCAACGATGAAGTAAGCAGCTCTAGCATAATGACATATGCAGGCAATCGTGATGGTGGTACTTGGATTCCAATTCTTAAAAGAGAAGAATGTCCTATGTGGAAGCAAAAGTTGTACATGCACTTGAGAGCAACAAATCCAGATTATATTGATAGGATTAAGAAGGGTCCTTATCTTCCCAGGAAATTTGTTCCTGCTAAAACTATTGAAGGATTTGTTGTTGCTGAACACTTTGAGCTTGCGTCTGAAAGTGATTATACAAACGAAGACAAGTTGCAAGTGTTCAAAGATGTTAAAGTCATGAACATACTTTACAATGGTATTGACAAAAATATTTTCACAAGCATTATCAACTACACAACATCAAAGCAAATCTGGGACACCATCAAAGTCTTGTGTGAAGGGACTGACCAAGTCCGAAAGAACAAGAGATCATTGTTGACTCAACAATATGAGTTCTTTCAAGCAAAGCCTGGTGAACCAATAACGTCAGTCTATGATAGGTTCAATACTTTGCTCAATGACTTGAAAATACTTGGAAAGTCCTATGATAATGAGGATGTCAATACCAAGTTCATGAGATCTCTCCCACTAAGTTGGGATCCAAAGACGACGGCTATAAGAGACGCTCATGACTTGGACACCTTCACACTGGACAGACTCTATGGCAATTTAAAGACATATGAACTTGAAGTAGAGCAACAACAACGCATGCATGGCAAGGATAGAGGAGCTGCGTTGATGGTTGAGACAAACAAGTTTCAAGAGAAGCTTGATGATGAAACTTCCAGTGCAAGCTCGACTGATGAAGATGAACTGGACACTGATGATGACATGGAGGAATTCATGGCATTGATGGTCAAATAGTTCAAGAAATTTAGGGCTAGTAGAAAAGGAAGGAAGTCGTCAAGGAAGCCTAACCCTAAACGTGAGGGTCAAAAAGTCACCTTCAATTTAAAGAAAATAAGATGTTACAATTGTGATGGGTTAGGACACTTTGCCAATGAGTGCAGGAAGCCTAGATCTAGTGATAGATCTAAGGATGAAAAATCAAGGAAAACGGGGAATGACTTTGCTGACAAGAAAGCTAAATCAAAAAGCAAAGCCTTGATTACTGAGGGCAAGGATTGGATTGACAGTGACTCCGATAAGGAAATTGTCATATTTGCTCTAATGGCTCGTAGTGACGAGTTAAGTGATTCTACAAAGGTATGTGATGCAAATCAGAATTTTAATGTGCTTAACTTAATTAATACATCAAGTATTGAAAGCATACAAAAAGATATGTCTGATTTGCATGTTAGTTTTAGATCCTTAACTATTGAACATACAAATGTAAAAGAATCACATGACCTTCTCTTGAAAAGAAACAAATTTCTTGAAAAGAGATTGGTACAATTTGACACTATCAAGTATGACTTAAACAAAGCTCATCACATGATTGATGTTTTGAAAAAAAAAGGGAATATTACTTAGTAGGGCAACTTGAAAATGCTCAAGCTAAGATTAAACAGTGGAATACTTCCTCTAAAAATTTGACAAACTTGGTAGGATGTCAAACAATAGGTCAAAAATCTGAACTAGGTTATGATGAAAATCTAAACAAGAGTTCAGATTTAGAAGATCTATTTGAAGATGCAAACTCCTCAACTAGTAAGCCAAATGTAATAAAAGGAATTAATTTTGTCTCTCCTATTAATTAACCCAAATTCATCAACACTAAAGATCAACAAATCACTGCAAAAATAGAAATTGATCAAAAGACAGTGAATGTTGTTGATAAGAGTAAAAATAAAAGATTAAATATTGGGTTCATGACAAAGACACAGTTAAGTAAACAATTGGAAAATCTTTCGAACAAAAAGGCTGAAAAGTCAGTGGAGTTAAGCAGAAATAAGAAAAATGGGAATGGAAAAATTGTCATTAATAAATATACAAATTATGCTAGAATACCTGATACTCCTAGAAAGACATGTCATGTATGTGGTAACCCCAACCACATAGGTGTTCACTGTAGGAGCAAAAATAAAATTCCTATAACTGAGGCTGCACCTTCAAAGAGAATAGAAGATAAATCACATGTAAAAAGGTTAAAACGTCTTTGCATTAACAATGAAAATTCAAAGCTTGACAGTCTTTCACAAAAAGGTAACAAGACTAGTGATTTTCCAGTTAAAGTCAAAAAGGATAAAAGACAATCAACTCAATCTGAGTCAAGTCTTGAGTCTACAACTAGTGAGAAAGGACCCAAGAAAGTCTGGATCCCAAAATCTCAAACTAGTTACTCTCTACTGTGTAGGGCAAAAAGAAGAAAACATGGTACTTGGACAGTGGCTGTTCAAGGCACATGACTGGAGATAAGTCCCTGCTAAAACAGTATGAAGAGAAAAGTGGCCCAAAAGTCACTTTTGGAGATGACAACAAAGGTCAAACCAAGGGTTATGGCAGTGTTGAACATGGAGATGTCATCTTCACTGAAGTAGCACTAGTTGATGGCTTAAAGCACAATTTACTAAGTGTGAGTCAACTATGTGATAAGGGATTCAATGTCACGTTCAAAGAAGATCAATGCTTGGTGTGTGACAAAGAATTTGATAATGTGATATTGACAGGGAAAAGAAAGGAAATTTATATGTTGCATACCTTATCTCTTCCTCCGAACAAATCACATGTCTCTACAGCAAAGCTTCAACTGATGAAAGTTGGCTTTGCCATAAAAAGCTTTCCCACTTGAATTTTGAGAACATCAACAAGTTTATGAGGAAAGGATTGGTAGCTGGCATTCCACAATTGGAGTTTACACAATATGGATTGTGTGATTCATGCCAAAAAGGGAAACAAAGAAGTGTATCATTCAAAAGTAAACCAGCAACATCAATCACTGACCCTTTACAATTGCTACACATGGATTTATTTGGTCAAGTGAATGTGATGTCTATCTTAAGAAACAGATATGCTTTGGTTATTGTGGATGATCACACGAGGTATTCTTCGGTAAAATACTTCCATACAAAAGATGAAGCTGCTCAGTTGATAATTGATCATGTCAAGAAGATAGAAATTGAGTCAGGAAAAACAGTAAGGGTAATAAGGAGTGATAGAGGAACAAAATTCAAGAATTCCTAAGTTATTGAATTCTGCACTAAAAAAGGAATAACTCACCAATTCTCTGCTCCAAGAACCCCTCAACAAAATGGAGTTGTTGAGAGGAAAAATAGAACCCTTATTGAAGCAGCAAGGACTATGTTACAAGAAGCTAAGCTTCCTACTTATTTTTGGGAAGAAGCTATTAGCACAGCTTGCTTTACACAGAATAGTTCCTTGATAAACAAAACATACAACAAAACACCTTATGAATTAATGACTGACAGAAAACCAACTCTCAAGTTTTTACATGTGTTTGGTTATAAGTGCTTTGTACTGAGAGATTCATTAGAGACAAGAAGAAAATTTGACAACAAGTCTGATGAGGCAATCTTCTTAGGTTATTCTCTGTCAAGCAAGGCATACAGAGTCTATAATCTAAGAACAAAAGTCATTGTGGAATCAATACAAGTTGTATTTGATGACAGAAAAATTCCAGGAATGAATGGACAAGGATTGCATGAACCTCTCAGTTTTGAGAATGAATTGGATGCATGGGAATATCCATCAGAGACTATTGAAAAATCCCAAGATAGCAATGATCCCTACATAATTGAGGGGGAGTTAACTGTTGTGCATGAAGTACCAAGGACTAATACTCTATCAGAGACTAGAGTATTAGATGAAACACAAGAAACTAGTGACTTTAGTGAACCATCGGAGACTAATGGTTCACCAGAGACTAGAGTCACTGATGCACAATCGGAGACTATCTTGACACCAGGGAATATAGAGATAAACAGCTCAGAGGGAGCTAATAATGAAGAAGTCAATGGTTTAGGGGGAACAGTCTCTGATCATGAAGCTAGATTGGACAACATCAATCTAGAAAATGAAGCCTCCACTTCAAGATCAAATCTACCACGTGCAATTCCATGGTTAAGAGACCACATACCAGATTTGATTATTAGAAGTCTAGAGGATGGAGTCAAGACTAGAAGTTCAACTCAAAATGAATGTTTATACCTCAGTTTTCTCTCAAAGATTGAGCCAAAGAAAATTAAGGAAGCACTTCAAGATCCTGACTGGATAATAGCCATGCAAGAGGAGTTAAACCAATTCACAAGAAACAAAGTCTGGAGACTGGTACCCAAGCCAAGGAATAGATCAATTATAGGTGCCAAATGGGTCTTCAGAAATAAATTAGATGAAACTGGTACAATTACAAGGAATAAAGCAAGACTGGTTACAAAAGGATATTCTCAAGAAGAAGGAATAGATTATGATGAAACTTTTGCACCAGTAGCAAGACTTGAAGCAATCAGAATCTTCTTGGCTTTTGCAGCCTACAAGAACTTCAAGGTGTACCAGATGGATGTCAAAAGTGCTTTCTTGAATGGAAAATTGGAAGAGGAAGTCTATGTTTGCTAACCCCCAGGTTTTGTGGACTCCAAATTTCCAAATCATGTCTACAGGTTAGACAAAGCACTTTAGGGCTTAAAACAAGCTCCAAAAGCATGGTATGATACTTTATCTCAATTTTTACTTGAAAATAAATTTGTTAGAGGTATCATAGATAAAACTTTATTTTATAGAAAGCAAGGCTCTGACATTATACTTGTGCAAATATATGTAGATGATATTATATTTGGTTCTACAAATGAAAAACTCTGTGAAAAATTTTCAAAACTAATGCAGTCTAGATATGAAATGAGTATGATGGGAGAATTAACATTTTTCTTAGGATTGCAAATAAAGCAATCACCTGATGGAATTTTTATCAGTCAATCCAAGTATATCAAAGACTTACTGAGAAAATATGATTTGGTTGATTGTGCATATGCAAAAACACCCATGCCTACTGCCACTAAGCTAGATAAGGATTTAAAAGGAAAAAAAATTGATATTACTAGCTATAGAGGCATGATAGGCTCTCTTTTATATCTAACTGCAAGTAGACCTGATATAATGTTGGTACATGTTTATGTGCTAGATTTCAAGCTGATCCTAGAGAATCACATTTGATTGCTGTTAAAAGAATACTCAGATATCTAAAGGATACCCCAAATCTTGGGTTAGGGTATCCTAAAGAATCTAATTTTAAACTAATTGGTTATTCAGATGTTGATTATGCAGGTTGCAAGCTTGACAGAAAAAGCACAAGTGGAAGCTGTCAACTTCTTGGAGGCAGACTTGTTTCTTGGTTTAGCAAGAAACAAAATTCAATTTCTACTTCAACAACAGAAGCTGAATACATCGCAACTGGGAGTTGTTGTGCTCAAATCCTATGGATCAAGAATCAACTCCTAGACTATGATATGTCATTATCCAAAATTCCTATCTATTGTGATAATACAAGTGCCATAGCTATAACAAAAAATGCAGTGCAACATTCAAGAACAAAACACATAGATATTAGATATCACTTCATAAGAGAACATGTAAGTGAAGGAAATATTGAATTGCACTGGGTTACAACTGACAAACAACTTGCAGACATATTCACAAAGCCTTTAGATGAATCTACATTTTCTAGATTAGTTTCTAAATTAGGAATGTTGAATTATGCTTCAAATAATTAATTTCATATTTTGAAAGCAAGTTGTTTAGTTGTGAGAAGCTAGAATATAATTTCTAGATTGCAGCTATTCTTAATGAATAGAATTTTAGAAGCTAGAATTTAATTTCTGGTTGCAGCTGTTCTTAATGAACAGAATTTTAGAAGCTAGAATTAAATTTCTAGATTGTAGCTGTTTTTAATTAAACAGAATTATTGAAGCTAATAATCATTAACTTGATTGTTGGAAATGTTTTGAAAAACAAAATTTGTAGCAGGGATTATATTTCTTAGTCCCTGAAAGCTTTGGAGTAAGAGACTATCCTAGTCCCCGACAGTGTTTTTAATTAGTCCCCGACTTAATTAAAAATTGAACTATCGGAGACTATCCTAGTCCCAAACAGTGTTTTTAATTAGTCCCCGACTTAATTAAAAATTGAACTATCGGAGACTATCCTAGTCCCCGACAGTATTTTTAATTAGTCCCTGACTTAATTAAAAATTGAACTATCGAAGACTATCTTAGTCCCCGACAGTGTTTTTGATTAGTCTCTGACTCAATCAAAAATGAACTATCTGAGACTAATCGGGTCTAGTCTCTTATGAGTGAACATATCAGAGATTAGGGCAATCTCCGATCGAGGGTAATCTGGTAGTTATCCTACCCACGATCGAAAATGGTTCACTATCCTGTGAATTGCAAACGTCTCTAACACTTTGATAATAGTAAATTCAAACACCTTTGCAATCACAATCTCTCAAGCTTTGAAATTATTTTCTCTCTGCAAAAACTCTGCAACTTAACCCTTTTCAAAGTTTCTTCAAAAGTTCACAGATCTCTTCAATGGCCGCTAAAACAGTCTGTTTCAAATTTGGAGACTTTGACATCATAAAGACTAACCATACAGGGGTGGCTAATAAGCATGAATTTGAAGCACAGTACCACCCCTTCGTGGATTTTCTTCAGAACTCCACACTATCATACGCCATTTATGAAGCTCCCACACAAGCCGCTGAAGTTATCACGGCTATGTGGTCCACTACTACTGTGAAGACCCGGATTTGTAAATAAATTTCGTTATGAAATTTAATTATTTTAGCTTATTTTCTTCATGAAAATTATTTTCTTATAAGTTGTGAATATCGAAATTATATATTTCTTTTTATGAAAAAAAATTTATCTGCAATGTGATGTCCAAAAGATTTTTTTTTATTATTTTGTAAAGCTCATGAGGTTATGAGTTGTCCTACCCTTAAAAGAGTGTTTCGCGGGTAGCTACAGTACCCATCTTCTTTTTAAAATACTTCACTGCTAGGGGGGGACAGCAGCATTAAATGCTCATCATCCCTATCATTACCTTAGAGTCAGCTATGAAAGATGACCGAAGGACACAGCAGCCATTTCAATCACTCTCTCCTTCTTCAGTCATTTCCTTTCTTTTCATAACCAACAGCTGAGATCAAGTTGATCCTATGGTTCTTGTTGTTCAACCAAGTGATATATATACACATCACGCTGTTGTAACCTTGATTCTACCTTTCTAAACTTCCATCAAACTTAAATTTAATTTTCGAGACAGCAGTTCTTCTTGAAGGATAAACCGGAGCATTTATTTTTCTTCCTACAGTAAGGAGGTAAGAGCATCTTATTTAAGTCTTGCTAAATTTCTTGCGTCTCTGCTCTACCTACCACCTTTAATACCATGTTCATTTATTTTCAAAAGTATGACTTAATGCATATTCTAACGATCGGAGTAAATGTCATTTATTTCAAGTTGTCTAGTTGGGTGTAGTGTTGTTGACAACCACCTGATGGACAAACCTTTAACTACCAAACATTCTGTTGACAGTAGTCGCAACCCCATGCTTGAGTATTCCTTAACCTGATTTTCTTTACCCTAAACCGTGTTTAGGATGGCATGCAGACCAAAAGAAATGTTATGTATCACTGAGAGAATGATGAGTTTTGACCTAAGTGTGGATATGGTTGAGGGCACCACACATGGAGGAGTGAGGAAGACGACCCTGTATCTGAGACAGACTTTAACTTAGTCTCTGACGGGTTTGAGTTAATCCCCGATGGGTTGATAATCCCCGATGAGTTAATCCCCGACGGGTTGATAATCCCCGATGAGTTAATCCCCGATGAGTTAATCCCCGACGGGTTGATAATCCCCGATGAGTTAATCCCCGACGGGTTGATAATCCCCGATGAGTTAATCCCCGATGGGTTGATAATCCCCGATGGGTTATTAATCCCCGATGAGATATTAATCTCCGATGAATTAAAGCGTAGTAATTCCCTGATGTGCAGTTTGTTTTAAAAACTATAAAATGCTATTTTCTTAAATTATTTTAAGATGTTTGAATTGATTTCTTAACCTTAATAGTTTTTATATCAGATTGAGACGTTAAAAGTTAAGGACATCACATGTGCATTTCTCCCTCATATTTTAACCCAGATAATAAATTCATCTTGTGATATGTATATTCTTACAGAACTTTCCACTCACGAGTAAATTAAATTTGGTCGTAAGCAAAGGACTGAGGCAAGTATATTCACAATCTCATGCTTATTTCAGTTTAACGCATTATCATTTGTTCCGATATGCGTAGAAGGTTGGATTTATACTTTAATTGTTCTGATGCATGAGCATGCTATGCTTTTGATTCTGCTAGCATGATATGAATGATGATGCATGGATATAAATGAGCTTTGAATTTCAGCTATGTTTTCAATCTTATATCTGTGCAATGAGAATGTGAATGATGCCCCTTATGGGGGTTATGCCACATGGTTGGCAAGAGGAAAGGAAAGGTGCTGATGTGTTCTTCACCTGACCAAGAAGAAATGCTATTTGACTACGTAGTCACTCAGAGGGATCATGCGGTCCAGCCTGGCCAGCTGTGTACTGTATGGTTAGCAGATCCGCGGGTGCAGCCCCCGTTGGATATTTGAACGTTATGATCCGGTGTATACCTGACTTTCTTCAATGGAGGATCACAAGTTGTATATCATCAGTGCATCCTCAAGGATATGTGAAGGTTTCCGAGGTCTTGGTATTGCTTCACCAAGCCCCACAAACAGAATTTGAATTTCTCTCCTTTGATTCCAGATGAAATTCATTGAATTATTCATATTTTCCTCAATGTGCATATACTTGCTGGGCGTAAAACGCTCACCCATGTTGAATGTTAATGATTTGCAGGACAGAAAGCTAAAGCTGAACCCTCTGACAAGGGGAAAGCAAAGATGATAAGCTGCTAAGTGTTTATCCTTTTGATAGAACTGATGAAGGAAAGAAAGGAATGAATGAAGGAAAGAAGGAAGACGTTTGAAGAGTTGATGAAATTTATTTTGTTATTAGGAAATGATGTAATAGCTTCCGCTGTAATTACTTAATTCTTGGGTTGTACTAACTCTTAAATGCTGTTTTTATTCAGTATTTATTTAGGAATGGATGAATGGTTATCTATACCTTCTTATGATGATGCCCTAGTCCGGTATGGGATTATGGGGTCGTCACAACTACTATCCAGGACGAGAATGTTGACTCTCCTGTGGTAAGTTTCAGGTATGATAATAATGTTTATAATATCTACCATACTGTTGTTAATAATGTTTTACATTTACCTATTTATGAAAACTTTGACTCTCCTGCCTCTGATGATGAAATTTTTGCTATGTTTAAAAATCTACATTATTCTTCAGAAATTGTTTCTGTTGGGTCTATTACACGACCCCATCTAAGACAGGAGTGGTCACTGTTCTTTGACATTATTACAAAAGCTTTTTCGACAAAATGCAGTGGCTATGATGCTATCACTACACTCATAACAAATTGCTTTTAGTGTGTTGTATGATAGACATCTAAACATTGAGCTTTTAATTCTGCAAAATCTTTTGGTAAAACTTAAATCCGGTAATAAAAATAAAATTTATTATGCTAGGTTTTTGATGATGATTGCTTATTATCTATTACCTAACCTTAATATTACTGGATTGCAAGTTGTACCAACTGTTTTGCAAAGTAAAAGAATTTTTACTGATGTGAAGCATAAATCTGCAAAGGTAAAGGTTCCATTATTTTTTCCTCCTGTCATGAGATCTATTCTCATTGACAGGCTTCCAAATCTTTATTCTTTGAAATTCTTTGAGGATACTGAAAACCAAACCCCTATTAATCCTCCAACCACTTCACATCAGCAATCAATAGCCCCTCCACAGTTTCCCAAAAGACTGTGGTTGTAAAAACAAAGACAACCAAGAAACTCCCTGTGAAAGGAAAAATAATTGAGGGAGTAAGTGAGGCTGAGGGAGATAAAAAAGCTGAGGTGGCACCTTAAAGAAAGAAGAGAGTAATAACACTAAGCCAAAAGGAATCCATTGCCTCTCAAAAGGCAATGGAGGATATAAGGAAAAACCGTGAAATGTTAATGTCCTCTCAAAAGGATGTTGACATTGAAGAAAGTTCCCAACCAGGAACAACCTGTACAGAGTTTGCACAACCTCTTGTTCACCAACAAAAGGAACCACAAAGAGAGGAAATACAATAACAGAGTGACATGAGGAGTGCACACACAGAGTTATCTTTTGATGTTCCTCAATTTTTGACTTCTAAGGAACAGCCAACACTCCACACTGTACATTTTTCTACTTTTTCTCCCATTCTTGATTCTTTTGATATTACACATTTAAATCTTCTTGATTTTTCCCAAGAGGAGCCAATAATCGAGACAAGCTCTCCAATATATTCCATGGATAGATCCCTAGCCCCAGATACACAAAGGGAACCTCCTATCCATGCAGTCACAAGTAATTCTCCAACCCTCACTTCTGTAGGACAGAGTCCACCCATCCATATAAGTGAGGATGTGAGAATAATTAGAGAAAGTCAGGCTCCTGACCTGGAAAAAGGAGAGGATATAAACATACAAGAGAGTCAAGCTTTCGCAAGCTTGGAAAAAGGAGAGATAGAGAAGCTGGGTGCCTAACCCTAGGAAAAAGGAGAGAGTGTGAGCAAGGATGAGATCCTTGAACAAAATAAACGAGAGAAATTTTCAGCAGGTGTCTTTTTACAACCTGTTAAAACCAACTCACAAGAAGCTCAAGTTTCTTCTGCTCCCTCCACTACAATCCAAACAGAAGAAATTGGGACTACTTCCAACACAGGGGATGCAGCATTACATATTCTATCAGAAATGTCCAATGCAGATTTTGAACTTTTATATGGTCTACAACAAAGACATGACCACATTTCTGCATTGAAGACAAGGCTAGCAGATGAACCTGTGCCTGAAGAACCTGCAGAGGAAAATGTAGATGTATGGCTTGATGCCAACTATACAAATACTTTGGAGGAAGCAGCTGCCCAACTCAGGCAGGACTATGTGACCAATGTAGGGTCAACTGCAGCTGCACCATCTATACAGGATGTACTAGAAGAAGTAACCAAGGTGGATAAGAAACATACAAAGTTTCACCACTTCTTGGTTACTGGGATCAATGGTGCAGTCCATGAAATGGAGGAAAGGATGGAGTTAGAGACTGACAAGATACGAAGGTGCTATGAAGGACACTTGCCAAGGCGGACTATCACTGCAATTGATACTCTTATCAAAGACAAGTCCAAGATTGTCAGTCGACTTTAAGCCCTCGAAGAAAATGTCCAACTCCTGATCCAAAAACAAGACAGAATGGAACAACTATTGCTACAGGCAATTCCACAGTTGGCCACCTCCTCTCAACCTAAAGATGCTAATGTCAAAAAGGGGGAGAGCGGTCAATTCAAACAAAATGTTCCTATACAAAAATCAAAATCTGGTCCTATTCTAGTCCTTGATGCAGACTTGCAAGCAATGATGGACAGGATCTTAAAGAAACATTCTGATCTACAAGTAGCAACAACAAAGTCAACAACAACAACACAACTTCCAACAACAACAACAACAATAACAGCAACAACAACAGCAACAGTAGCATCTCCTCCTTCCACTGCACAAGCCCCAAACCAAAAGGACAAAGGCAAGGGAGTCATGGTTAAGGAACCAAAGAAGCAAACCACTACTCAACTAGGACAGCCTAATCTAATGGGGGATCCCATGAAGACTGCTCACTTTCCCACTCCAGTTGAACTGATAGTGGATGGAAAAGTGAAGTTGGTCTATCCTCAAGAGCAGAAACTGATAGAAGCTGATGCTCTATTAACTCAAAAACTACAAGAGAAAGAAGACATGGTAGTAGAAAGGGAGGAGGATGAGGCAAAGAAGAAGAAAATCTCTACAAGGAGATCAAGTGCACAAAATGCAGCCATCACCAAGAAGAAAAATAAGGAGATGGAAGAAGCTGAAAAGAAATCAAGAAAAAAAAACTTTGGTCCAGGAATCTGCAAAGAAACCTATGATCAAAGCACCTATCAAGAATCCTACCTTTCAAGTATCTCCAAGGCCAACCGAGACTGCCTTAGTGGCTGTGAGTGGACCAGCAAAGCCATAAACAATTCCATCAAGGAAGTCTTATAAGGTTGAAATGGCTAGCACTGAAGAAATCATCAAAGCCCTAAAAAAAGTACAAAGAATATAGATCTGATCAAGGGTAAAACTAACAAAGAATTGCTCCATGTCTTTCTAAAAGATGGAGAATCTTTGAAGTTTGAAAGGTCAGCCTTGGAGGGACAAACTAAAGAGAATTTGGAGTGGTTGCTGACTGTTGTGCTTGAGACTTCTGATCTCAACATGGATTTTCGAAGCTAGATTCTGAAGGTGATGAAGGTGAAGCATAAGGTGGACACATTGCTAGAAGCTAATCCTAAACCTCTTGGATTATGGTATGAGACTTTCCATGGAGAGAAAGTCTTCTTCAACTATAATAGAGATATCAACAGTGTCACTGAGACAAATAGAAGGATGTATCAGTCTACTCAAAGATGCAGAAGAAGAAACTTAACTAATCCTGAAAAAGTTGTTGATAGACAGGCTGGAGTTGCTGAGGAAAAATAGAACGTAAACTGGTGTGTTGGAATGTATGTTGTTTGTTGAAATAAGCTGTAATATTTTTTTTAAGCCAGACTTAAAGGATTTAAGCCTGAGTCTTGGTGGAGCTGAACAAATTGTTCAGATACATTTGTAGTTAGTAATTCTTTATTTTTTTTCTAAGTACTTTTAATTTTGAGTTTTGACATCATCATCAACCTTGAAATTATGCTTATCACTCTAATATTCATAATTAGGGGGAGATTGTTAGGTTTTATAACATTTGATGATGATTGTCTTTAGATTACTTAGAGTACAAATGTATAGAAAGTATTAATTAATAACGCTGAAGTTTTGTAGCTAGTAGTTATCTGTTTGATTGTAATTTATTCATTCTTTGTAAAGAGATAAAGTCATTGTTTATTTTTAAGTAACTGCTGGAAAGTTGTATCAAATCTTCAGCAAGTCAAAGTGTGTATTTGATTCGTTGAAGTTTATAAAAAGGCTTATCGGAGACTAGGCAATACTCGTTAGAGACTAAGAATTTTGTCTATCGGAGACTAAGGCTTACGTCATCAGAGACTAAGTCTTAAAGCGTCAGAGACTAATGCTTACGTCATCAGAGACTAAGCTTAGTGCATCAGAGACTAAGCTGACGTCATCGGAGACTAAATCAAGAGCATCAGAGACTAAGCTGACGTCATCAGAGACTAAGCCTAAAAGCATCAGAAACTAAATAACTCTATTGGAGACTACACAACCTAATCAGAGACTAACAGACCAGAGACTAAACGATCAGGGAGTAAAAGCTGAAGTCGTCAGGGACTAGTCGTGACTTATTCCCTGATGAGATACAGAGTTCGAATTGAATAAGGAGTGTCTTTCACGTAAATCAAGATATTATTGAAGACGTAGCTGGTAAGGAAACAAGCTAGAAATATGTTCCTAATCAAAAAGGAAAGATTATGTTTTATTCGAATAAGGAAGCTGAATCATTATTGATTTAGAGTAGAAAACTGAGTAATTTAGTTTAGAGAAGCTGTAATTAGGTTTACAGAGAATTGTAATTCGAAGCTGTATAGAATTCATAGTTTTGTATCTTTACTATACAGAAAAGAAAAGAAGTTGACAATTACATTGTTGTGATTGTTAGAATTTGTATTCAATTGTCAAAATTAATAAAAGCAATTGTTTATAAATTGATTTAAGTTCTTGTTCTTTATATTCCGCAAGAAAAGTTAATTTGTTAAAGAATAAGTAATCGAAAAGAATTCAAAGAACTTGTATTCAACCCCCCCCCCCCCTTCTACAAGTTCTGGGCTATCTCACTGGGAAAACAATAATTAAAGAAAAATCACCTGTAAAAATGTTTAACCATTTTTGCAACAATTGTGGAAATTCTAACCTTTGCAGTCTCTCACCTTCAAAAAGCAAGACTACTAATTGTCCTATAAAAGTTAAAAATTCTAAAAGACAATTAACTGCATCTGAGTCAAGTCTTGATTTTAAAACTAGTGAGAAAGGACCCAAGAAAATATGGGTCCCAAAAAATTCTAACTAGTTATTCTTACTGTGCAAGGCAAAAAAAAGAAAAAAAGAAATCATGGTTCTTGGACAGTGGATGTTCAAGGCACATCACAGGAGACAAGTCCCTGCTTATACAGTATGAAGAAAAAAAATGGTCCTAAGGCAACCTTTGGAGATGACAACAAATGTCATACAAAGGGCTATGGCAATGTTGAGCATGGAGATGTCATCTTCACTGAAGTATGACTAGTTGAAGGCTTAAAGCACAATCTGTTAAGTGTAAGTCAACTATGTGATAGAGGATGTTATGTCACCTTCAAAGAAGATCAATGTCAGGTGTGTGACAAAGAATCTGGAAATATGATATTGACAGGAAAAAGGAAAGGAAATTTCTATACTGCAAATCTGATCTCTTCCACTGATCAAGTCACATGCCTATATAGCAAAGCCTTAGATAATGAGAGCAGGCTTTGGCACAAGAAGCTCTCCCTCTTAAACTTCAAAAACATCAACAATTTGGTGAGAAAAGGCTTGGTAGCTGGCATTCCTCAATTGTAGTTTACACAAGAAGGTTTGTGTGATTCATGCCAGAAAGGAAAACAAATAAGTGTGTCATTCAAGAGTAAACCAACAACATCAATCACTGACCCTTTACAGTTATTACATATGGACTTACTTGGTCAAGTGAATGCGATGTCAATATCAAGGAATAAATATGCCTTGGTTATAGTGGATGATCACATAAGGTATACTTAGGTAAAATACCTTCACTCAAAGAATGAAGTTGCTTAGTAGATTATTGATCATATCAAGAAAATAGAAACTGATTCAGGAAAGACAGGAAGGGTTATAAGGAGTGATAGAGGAACATAATTCAAAGATTTCCAAGTAATTGAATTTTGTACTGAAAAATGAATAACTCATCAATTCTCAGTTCCAAGAACTCCTCAACAAAATGGAGCTATTGAGAGGAAAAATAGAACCCTTATTGAAGTAACAAGGACAATGCTAGAAGAGTCAAAGCTTCCAACCTATTTCTGGGAGGAAGTAATTAGCACTGCTTGGTTCACACAGAACAGATCCTTGACCAACAAGACTTACAACAAAACACCTTATGAGTTAATGACTGGGAGAAAACCAACTCTCAAATTTCTACATGTGTTTGGTTGTAAGTACTTTGTACTAAGAGACTCATCAGAGACAAGAGGGAAATTTGATAATAAGTCTGATGAGACAATTTTCTTAGGGTACTCTCTATCAAGTAAGGCATATAGAGTGTATAACCTAAGAACAAAGGTCATTGTGGAATCCATTCAAGTAGTATTTGATGATAGCAAGATTCCAGGAATGATTGGTCAAGGACTACATAAGACTCTAAGATTTGAGAATGAATTGGATGCATGGATGGATCCATCGGAGACTAAAGAATTACCCCTAAATGACTATGTTCCTTCAATTAGTGAGAGAGAGTTAACAGTTGTGCATGAAATACCAAGGACTAATACTACATCAGAGACTAGAGTATTAGCATCTAATGAAACACAAGAGACTAGTAATACAAGTGCACAATTAGAGGCTAATGGGACACCAAAGACTACTGAAGTCAACAGTCAAGATGAGACTAATAGCTCAGGGGGAGCTAACAATGAAGAAGTCACTAGTTTAGGGGGAGCAGTCTCTGATCCAACAACTAGATTGCACAATGTTAATCTAGAAAATGAAGCCTCATCTTTGAGATTAAATCTGCCACCTTCAAGATCATGGTTAAGAGATCACGCACCAGATTTAATTATTAGAGATTTAGAGGAAGGAATCAAGACAAGAAGCGCATCATAAAATGAGTGTCTTTATCTCAGTTTTTTGTCAAAAATTGAGCAAAAGAAAATTGAAGAAGCACTTAAAGATCCTGACTAGCTAATAGCCATGCAAGAAGAATTAAACCAATTCACAAGAAATAAAGTCTAGAGATTGGTGCCCAAACCAAGGAATAGATCAATAGTTGGTGCCACGTGGGTCTTCAGAAATAAATTAGATGAAGCTGGTACAATCACAAGGAATAAAAAGACTGGTAGCAAAGGGCTATTCTCAAGAAGAAGGAATTGATTATGAAGAAACCTTTGCATCAATTGCAAGGCTTGAAGCAATACGGATTTTCTTGGCATTTGCAGCATATAAGAACTTCCAAGGTGAACCAAATATATGTCAAGAGTGATTTCTTGAATGGAAAGTTAGAAGAAGAGGTCTATGTTGAACAACCACCAGGTTTTGTAGACCCCAAGTTTCCAAATTATGTCTACAGGTTAGATAAATCACTTTATGGCTTGAAATAAGCACCCTAAGGCCTGGTATGATACATTCTCTCAATTTCTAATTAAAAATAAATTTGTTAGAGGTATCATAGATAAAATACTTTTTTTTATAGAAACTAGGTTCTAATTTAATACTTGTGCAAATATATGTGGATAATATTATATTTGGGTCTACAAATGAAAGCCTATGTAAAAAAAATTCAAAATTAATGAAGTATAGATATGAAATAAGGATGATGGGTGAGTTAACATTTTTCTTAGGATTACAGATAAAACAATCAACTGATGGAATCTTCATTAGTCAGTCTAAGTACATAAAAGACTTACTAAGAAAATATGATCTGGTTGATTGTGCATTTGCCAAAACACCCATGGCTACAGTCACTAAGATAGATAAGGATACTAAAGGAAAGAAAGTTGATATAACTAGCTATAGGGGCATGATAGACTCACTTTTATATCTAACTACAAGTAAACCTAATATAATGTTTGTCACATGCCTGTGTGCAAGATTTCAAGTTGATCCTAAAGAGTCACATTTAATTGTTGTTAAAAGAACACTCAGATATCTAAAGGGTACCCCAAACCTTGGACTATGGTATCCTAAATAATTTGATTTTAAACTACTTGGCTATTTAGATGTTAACTATGCAGGATGTAAGCTTGACAAAAAAAGCACAAGTGGAAGCTGCCAATTTCTTGGAGACAGACTTGTTTCTTGGTTTAGCAAGAAACAAAATTCAGTTTCAACCTCAAGTGCTAAAGCTGAATACATTTCAGCTGGGAGTTGTTGCGCTCAGATCCTGTGGATCAAAAATCAACTCCTAGACTATGGTATGTCTTTATCCAAGATTCCTATTTATTGTGATAATACAAGTGTCATAGCAATAACTGAAAATCCAATACAGCATTCAAGAACAAAACATATAGATATTAGGTATCACTTCATTAGAGAACATGTTAGTGAAGGAACTATTGAATTACATTGGGTTACAACTGATAAACACATTGCTGACATATTCACAAAGCCTTTAGATGAACCTACATTCACTGGGTTAGTCTATGAATTAGGTATGTTGAATTATGCTTCTAAAAATTGAGTAAAACCTTAGAAAACAAGTTTTTAAAGCAGTAAGAAGCTAGAAGTTAATTTTTAGGTTGAAGTTGTTCTTGATGGACAAAATTTTAGAAGATAGAATTTAATTTCTAGAATGTAGTTGTTATGAATGAACAGATCTTCTAGAGCTAATAGTCATTATATTGATCGTTGGATAACCTTCGAAAAAAAGTTGTAGTGGAGATTAGTTTAAATTTAATCTCTGAAGGAATTTGAGTGAGAGACTAAAATTAGTCTCTGAGAGTTATTTTTAATTAGTCTCTGACTAGTTAAAAATGAACTGTCGGAGACTAGTGAAAATTAGTCTCTGACTAGTTGATTTAAATTAGTCTCCAACTAAACAAAAATAAACTATTGGAGACTAACTTACATTAGTCTCTGATGAGTGAATGTGGCAGAGACTAAGTCAGTCTCTGATGACTCATATCGAAGAGGGGTAAATTGGTACTTACACATTTACCCACGATTGAAAATCGTTCACTATCTTTTGAATTGAAAATGTTTTTTATATTCCATTAAAAGAAAAATCAACGACAATTGTAATTTCATTCACTCAAAGAACATTCTCTGTCATATCTGTGCGATTTAACCTGTTGCAAAGAATCTCTTCAAGTTTTTCACAAATATCATCAATGGCATCCAATATTGTTTGCTTCAAATTCGATGACTTCGACATCATCCAGACCAACCATGCTGGAGTCGCAAACAAGAATGAGTTTGAAGCACATTACCATCTTATTGTAGAATTTCTACAGTGGGTCCTCCCTTCCCATCAAAGGTCGGCGGATTGATGCCAGCGAACTCTCAGATACATGAACCACGGGCAGCAGGCCTTGGCGGTTGCGGTGGTGGGGGAGCTGGTTGGTTCGCGGCCACAGCCTCGCGAATAATTTGAAGAAATTGAGCTAGCGGGTTGTCATTCGCATTCCTTGTAGAATTGTTGTTGGCAGAATTATTATCATTAACAGGGGGTGGTGGTGGAACATGTGAGGGATTGCAGTTCATCCCAACCACCTCCTCCGAGCTGTCATCCTCTACGACAACTTCGTCAGCATTATCAGCTTGGTTTTCTCTTTCTAAATGTGCCAAATTTTCAGACCTTGACGACTCGTTATGGAGATTTCTTCTCCCGGGTCTTCCTGGTCTCCTTCATCTGGCCATAATCTAGTATTATATACGTAACGAGTTAAACATCCTCCATGAAACATTCCATTCTTTATGTGGCTCAAGAATTTATAACTCAATAAAGTGAAGAGCATTAAGCAACACATAAGCATTTAAATACGTCAAAATATTTATCATTCATAGGAGGCTATCATAAACATCGTCCTCAAACATTCTTAAGCCCGACACAAGTCATAATACATTATCTAGGCAATTACATCTGTGATGGTTGCAACTTCCCAACCGAGTGCAAAACAAGCACAAAATAACCTCCGCCTAAAATTTCACATCAGTTTCTATAACTAATTCTCCTCGTCTTCCATGTCCAATGATCCTTCACGTTCCGCCTCCCTTTCCCAATGTCGAGACTGCATACGTGTCTCTTCGATACGGCGCGTGCAGTGGTTGCTCATTTGCCCCCAAACACGTCACCGTGGGATTAGCTGCTGCTGCTGCTACCATCTGTGCATACATCTCTAATGACAGTCGATGGTACAGGCTCTGAGTTAACCAAAAAGAGGATTGCCAAGCTGATGCTGCTGTGCGAAACCTAGTAATAGTGGCAGCCTGTCGTCGAACTATCATGGTGCGAGCTGCCAGGCGATGGTGAACTTCTGTATCGTACTCACGTACTATTCTGTCGTGGGAAAGTACTGACACCCGAGGTAAGGGAGAGGCGAGTCTAGAAGTATCCTGTCCTGCTGTAGGGGCATCTTGCGCCATACCATGGTTACGGCTGAAACGATGACGTCGTACACTCTTCCGCGCTGTGTGGCGGATGCGCGGCCCCCGACAAATGGTAGAGGGTCTGACTTCTTGTGTTGGCGTTGGGGCAAGGCTGGGGCTCTCTTGCGTTGGAGATGGTTGGTGCATGTCTGGTAATGCAGGAGTAAACAACGGAGACTCTACGCTAGGCTCCTCTTCCTCATCGAAAAAGATGTCAAAAACTGGGGTATCTACCCTACGAAAGAGCGTGGGGGATCTAGAGCGATCTCTGGCCATCTACACAAAACAATCCAAGTCAGAAATTCTAAGCTTTTCAATAAAACAAAATGCATCGATAAGTCAAAAAGGTGGCGCCTTCATTTGCTCTTATCATTACTAAGCAGTCCTAATCTTATCTTGACTCTAATAAAACCGTAAAATTGGACCCATTAACATGCCTTAGTACTTCTATTCTAGCGCCAACATCCCAAATTCCTCTTACTTGAGGAATTCTGGGACATACCGCAGTATTCCCTACTCCTGGATGCAACTTACGGGCAGTGTTTCCTTACAAATCACTTCTGGTTGTAACTGGGCTCTGATACCAACTGTGGCAACCCCAAAATCCCTTACTGGACCAGGACTTCGTCAAAAGAAGGAAAAGATAACAACACATCCATTCATAGTATAAATACTGGAAAAAGGTAATATTAAAGAGTTATTACAACCCAAAATAATATAATTACAGCGGAAGCTATTTAATCTTTATAAATTTCAATTCCAAAATCATTACAACTTCTAACATCTTCCTTCCTTCCTCAGCGTTATTAAAAAAGTAAATAACTTAGTAGCCGATCATCTTTGTTTTCCCCTTATCAAAGGGTTCAGCCTTTGCATTGTGTCCTGCAAAACATTAAAATTCAACAAGGATGAGCGATATACACCCAGCAAGTATATAAACAATTTAGAGAAATATAACTGGACTATTGGAAGAAGTTCAATTCTGTCTGTGAGGCTCAGTGATACAATACTAATGCCTCAAAAATCTTTGAAGAACATTGAGGATCACTGATGATAAACAATGTGTAATCCTTCCTTAAAGAAAGACAGGTATTCACTTGTATACAACTTTCCTAAAATATCCATCGGGGGCTAAACCCGTTGGATCTGCTAACCATACAGTACACAATTGACCTAACTGTGACCGCATGATCCCTCCTTATGTGAACGTACGTAGTCACTTATAATTCCTCTAGGTAAGGTGAAGAACAAATCAGCACCTTTCCTTTCCTCTAGCCAACCATGTGGCATAACCCATTTAAGGTACATCATTCTCATTTGTTTGCACAGATATAAGATTGAAAAAAAATAGCTGAAAATCAAAGCTCAATTATATCCATGCATTATCATTCATATCATGCTAGCAGAATCTAAAGCATAGCATGCTCATTCATAAAAACAATTAAAACATATAATCAAAGCCTTGCACGCATATCGAATCAAATGATACTGCGTTAAATTGAAATAAGCATCAGATTGAATGTATATATACTTGCCTCGGTCCCTTGCACACAAACAATTTCAATTTACTTGAGAGTGAAAGATTCTGTAAAATATACATATCCCAAAATAAATTTAGTACTTTGGTTAAAATATGAGAGAAAGTGCATATGTGATGTCCTTAAACTTTTAATGATTCCAAAACTGCTATAAGAACTGTTTAGGGTAAATAAGTAATTAAAACTTCGTAAAATAATCTCAGGAAAATATGTGTTTATAGTTTCAAAGACAAAACTACGCATCAGGGGATAACTGACCATCAGTGGGTAAACTACCCGTCAGGAGATATCTCGCCCGTCAGGGGATGGTTTCCACACCATCAGGGTAACATTCTCTCGTCAGGGAAAAGTCATCAGGGGATGACTTCTCGACCGTCAGGGTAACATTCTCTCATCAGGGAAAAGTCATCTAGGGATGACTTCTCGACTGTCAGGGTAACTTTCACCCGTCAGGGAATGATCTCTCAGCCATCATCGATCATCAGGGTATGGCTTGGTCATCACAAAACTCGTCAGGGACTACTGATGATGTCATCAGGGACTAGTCTTAGCCTGTCGGAGACTAAGGCTAACGTCATCAGTGGCTAATCTCAAACTTCCTTCATCGGAGACTAACAACACTCTTCCTTTACCAGAGACTAACACATCTCATCAGAGACTACCACCAACACTGTCAGAGACTAACTTTAGAAGCTGTCTCAGGTACAGTGGTATCTTCCCCACTTCTCCAAGGGTGGTGATTTCAACCATATCCATCCTTAGGTCAAAACTCATCATCTTTTCAGTGATTCATAATGTTTCCTAGGGTCTGCAAGCCCTCCTAAACATAGTTTAGGGTTCAAAACTCAGTTGAAGAAAATACCCAGGCCTGGTGTCATAACTACTGACAAAAAGAATGTTTGGTAGCTAAAGGCTTGTCTACTAGGTGGTTGTCAACATATTTACACTTATCTTGGATAGCTTTTTGAAATAAATGACATTAACTCAGGGTGTTAAAAACATGCCTCAAATCATACTTTTGGAAATAAATGAACAAGGTATTAAATGTGGTATATATGACAGAACAAAAGTGTAAGAAATAGAGCAGGACTTTAATGAAATGCTCTTACCTCCTTGGCTGTAAGAAAGAGTTAAAAGCTCTAGTTGTTCTTCCAAAAAGGACAGTTGTTTTGAGAGTAAGCTTGGATTTGGTGGTATACTGTATAGAAATTTATGAAGGTGGGACTAGGGTTATACAACGTGATATATATATATATGTATATATATATATCACTTGTTGAGCAACAAGGGCCGTCGGATATATTTGATATAAGTCGTTGGTTGTGAAAGGAAAAGAAATGACTGGTGAGAAAAAGGGTGGTTGCAACGGCTGCTAGTGTCCATCGGTCGTTTATCATAGCCCACTCTAGGGTACTGATGGAGGTGATGCACATTAAATGCTACTGTCTCCCCGCAGTCAGGTTTAAAAAGCAGGTACTGTAGCTAAACCTGTTCACACCCGGTGCGTCTTTCCCGGGTGAACACACACACTTACACAAGACAATCTTGAATATAATAATCTTTTAAATACTTAAGCTTCAAAATACATTTAAAATCTTTCGGACATCACATTGCCATTGAATTTTCATAAGAAAATATAACTTCATCATTTATACCCAATAAGAAATTAAACCTTCATATAGAAAATAAAATAAAATAATAAATCTCATAACAAAATTCATTGACATTCTCGGGTTCTCACAGTAAAGGTTCCTCTTCCTTCCCTCCTATCATGAGATCAATTCTCATAGATAGGTTTCCAAACCTTTATTCTTTTCTTATTTTGAGGATCTTGAGCAACAAACTAGAAACCCTGTTGATCCTCCAACAACATCTTCACAACAACAATCTACAGCCCCCTCTACAGTCTCTTAAAAGACTGTGGTTGTAAAAACAAAGAAAGCCACAAAGTTACCTATTAAGAGAAAAACAAGAGAGGGTGACAGTGAAGCTAAGGGAGTAAAAGAAGCTGAGTTGGCTCCTCAGAGAAAGCAGAGATTAATAACCTTAAGCCAAAAGCAACCCACTATCTCTCAAAAGATAGTGGAGGTTAAAAGAAAACGCAGCACTTTGTTAACATCCTCCCAAAAGGATGTTAACATTGAAGAAAGTTCCCAACCAGGAACAACAGGTATAGAGTCTGCATAAACCCTTGTACATACACAAGAGCCAGCCCAAATAGAGAAAAGAACAAAGAAAAAGAGTGACACAAGGAGTGCACACACAGATTCTATACAAATTGTTGTTCCTCAAATTTCTGTTATTGTGGAGCAGTCAACACTCCAATATGTACATTCCCCAATCTCTTCTTCTATTCTTGATTCTTTAGAACTTGACAGTTCAAATCTTCTTGATTTTTTCCAAGAAGATTCAACACTCCAAGTGGTTCAAGCTAAACCATCAGAGACTAGTTCCCCCTTGGACTGGTCGGAGACTAGTCAACCACCAAAGACTAGCTCTCCACCAGAGACTCTTGCTCATAATCCACCAGAGACTAACACACAAGAACCACTTTTTCAAAGTACAAGTGCAATCAATTCTCAAGCATTTCTCATGGAGAGATCCTTAACCACTTCCATACAAAGGGAACCCCCTCTCCTTGGTACTATAACTATTTCTTCCTTACCTCCTCCTTCTGTAGGATAAAGAGACACTATCCAAATGAGTGAGGCAGTGAGAATAGTTAGTGAGAGTTAGGCTCCTGACTTGGAAAAAGGAGAGATGCAACCAACACAAGAGAGTCAAGCTTTAGATAGCTTGGAAAAAGGAGAGATAGAGAAGCTAGATGTCCAACTCTAGACAGAAGGAGAGGGAGTGAGCAAGGATGAAATCCTTGAACAAAATAAAAGAGAAAAAACTTCATTCTCCGCAGGTGATTTTCTCAAGCTTGTTGAGCCCTCGACCTCTACCTTAGCTCAAATTTTCTCTACTCCAACAATAATTGAACAACTAGAGGGACCTGAGAGTAGCTCACAGCTAGGGGATGCAGTTCTTCAATTGTTGGTTGATATGTCAAATGTAGATTTTGAAGTCTTATGTGGCCTGCAACAACATCAAGATTAAATATCAACCATGAAGACAAGGCTTGCATATGATCCTGAGTCTGTTGAGATAGAAGAAGAAAATGTGGATGCTTGGCTAGATGCAAGCTACACAAACACGCTGGATGAAGTAGCTGCTCAACTTCAACAAGATTACTTGACCACTTTAGGGTCTGGAGCAGCTGACCTAACACCTAGTACAATCTATGAAGAATTGATCAAAACTAATAAGAAACACATGAAGTTTTAGCACTTCTTGATCAATGGTCTCAAGGCTACACTCCAGAATATTAAGACCCGAATGAAACTAGAGACAGAAAAGATCAGACTATGCTATGAAGGTCATCTTCCCCGGAGGATGCTACATTCAATTGATATGCGACTAAAAGAGTAGTCCACTACAGAGAAGAAACTTCAAGCATTGGAATCCAGTGTCCAGACCATTCTACACAAACAAGATCAATTATCCACTAACATTCAAAACCTTACACAACTACTACATACGGCCATTCCTACACTGGCAATTACTTCTCCTACAGTTGTCGATTCTGATGTCAAAAAGGGGGAAAGTAGTCAAAACCCTGCAATCCAAGTTTCAACAACAACAAAAGTTGTCCTTAAGGATACATAAGTGGCTAGGTTGATGGCAGAACTAACGAGAATTCAAGATAAGAACAGAGAACTTGACGCAACCATCAAGTCTAGTCTTTTAACAACAACAACAATAATAGCAACAACAACAGTAGTTCTAACAACAGCAACAATAGCAGCAGTTCCTCCTCTTCCACTACAATGGCCCCAAGCACTAAACAAGACAAAGGCAAAGGCATCCTGATTGAAGAACCAAAGAAGAAAAAGTTTACTCAACCACAATCAGGATAGTCTAAGCTATTGAGGGATGCCATGAAGACCGCTCACTTTTCCACTCCAGTGGAGATAATAGTGGATGGAAAAGTGGAGTTAGTTCTTCCTCAGGAGTAGAAATTGAATACAACTGATGCATCGTATGCTCAGAAATTGCAAGAGGAAGAGGAAATGTCAGCAGCCCAAAAGGAGGAAGAAACAAAGAGGAAGTCTTTGGCAACTCAAAAGTCCAAAGCTCAAAAGTCTGCAGAGTCTAAACGGAGAAATAAGGAGATGGAGTAGGCTGAGAGAAGTACCAAGAGGAAGCCAGTGATGAGTGAACCTCAGGAAAAACCTAAAACTGCTCTGGTGACTTTATTTAAACCTCGACAATCTACATCAGTCCCGAGTAGTAAAATCTCCAGGATTGGGATGACTAACACTTCTGAGTTAAAGGAAGCATTCAAGAAGAGTGTTGAGCACATCAGTCTTGAAAAGAATAAAAAGGACAAGGAGTATCTCAAAGTCATTCAAAAAGATAGAGAGACTCTGCCTCTAGTTAAACCAAGTCTGGAGATGAGGTCATTCAAAGATCTGGAGTGGTTGCTGACTGTTGTACATGCCCAATTTTAAATTCATGAGGCAAATTCAAAAGGAGCTTGCAGAGATGGAGAAGTTAATTAAACTGCCATGAGTAGATATTCCTCCACTTCCTTATGGATTATGGTATGAGAATTTTCATCAAGATGTGATTTTCTTTGACTACGAAAAACAAATCAATACAACAAGTAAAAGTGAACTTGAAAGATTTATTGCCTTACTTGATGGTACAAATGATGAGGAAGAGATCAAGTTCAGAAAGCTCTTAGAAGAAAGAGTCAAAGAAATCAATAAGAAAAGAGGATGAAGTTGTGGTTGTGTAGTTTATTTTTGAAGCCAGACTTATAGGATTTAAACCTGAGTCTTGGTGAAGCTGAATTTAGGATTAATGGTCTCAGTTCAGGTACATTTGTAATTAACACATTTCTTATATTTTTGGTTCTAAGTTATTCTTGTAATTTTTGAGTTTTGACATCATCATCAACCTTGATTTATGTTTATCACTTTGATAAGCATAAATAGGGGGATATTGTTAGGTTTTATAATATTTGATGATGATTGTACTTAGAATACTTAGAAATACAAATGTATAGTTAGTGCTAGTTTATAGCATTTGAATTTTTGTAGCTGGTAGTTTACTCTCTGATTTATGTAATTTATTTTTATATGAGAGTAAGTTAATTTGTATTGTAAGAGACTACTAGAACTGCATTAGATATTTTAACAAGTTAGAGATTATGTTTAGTCTTATCGGAGAATGGGAAAATTCATCAGAGACTAAGGCAAAAGCTTGTCGGAGACTAAGGTTAAGTCATCGGAGACTAAGCTTAAACTGTCGGAGACTAAACATAGTTGATCAAAGACTAGAGTTGAAGAAGTCAAAGACTAAAGTGAAGATTACTCTCTGATGCAATACAGAGTTCTATTTGAATTAGAAGTTGACTTCGACATGGACATTAAAGATATGTTGAAGACGAAACTGGTTAGGAAACTAACTAGGGTTGTAATTTATCATCATGGAATGAGACGAATATTCCTATTCCAATTGTATATAGAAAAAATTATAGTTGAATAGGATTAGAAGCTGAATTACGATTCAAATTGGGAAGCTGTAATTAAGTTTATAGAGTTATATTGGATATTGTATGTTTTCATAGATTTGTATATATATAATACAAAATTTAAAGCTGACAATCAGTTTGTGATTGTTAGAATTTATAATCAATTGTTAATCAATAAAAGTAATTGTTTATAAATTTGTCTTATTCTTGTTCTTTATTTTCCGCAAGTTATATTACTTTGAAAAACAAGAATTTGAAAAAGATTTCAAGAACTTGTATTCTACCCCACCTTCTACAAGTTCTAGGATGTCTCACCGGGACAACAGAATACTCCATCAAGGGATAATCCATCAGGGAATTCACCATCAGGGGATAACTCTAATCTTGATTTAAGCATAAATTCAGGGGGAGTTTTCTCAGAAGCTGGTAGCACAGACTTAGGGGGAGGAAATGATAATTAGGAAAGCTCATCAAGACACCTCTCTAAGCCCAAATGGTTTAGGGGTCACACCAAATAATTAATCATTGGTGATCCCAATCAAAAAGTGCAAACCAGAAAAACTACATCTAATGAATGCCTATATGCTTTCTTTCTTTCTCAAATAGAGCCAAAGAAATTTGAAGAAGCCATGCAAGATATAGAATGGGTCATGGCTATGCAGGAAGAGCTGAATCAATTTGAAAGAAATCAAGTATGGAAGTTGTGCCTAAACCTAAAAACAGAACTATAATAGGTACCAAGTGGGTATTCAGAAATAAGATGGACGAAATTGGCATTGTTATAAGAAACAAAGAAAAATTGGTGGTAAATGGATATTTTTAAGAGGAAAGGATTGACTTTGATGAGACTTTTACACCAGTGGCCAAACTTGAGGCTATAAGAATTTTCCTAGCCTATGCAGCACATTCAAACTTTAAAGTTTTTCAAATGGATGTAAAAAGTGTCTTTCTCAATAGGAAATTAGAACAGGAAGTATATGTACAACAACCTCCAGGATTTGAAAGCTCAAGATTCCCAAATCATGTTTACAAACTAGAGAAAGCACTTTATGGACTAAAGCAAGCCCCTAGAGTTTGGTATAACACACTAACAAAGTTTCTGATGGATAACAAGTTCACAAGAGGTATCATTGACAAAACATTGTTCTTCAGACAACACAAAGGTCATCTGATCCTAGTTCAAATATATGTTGTTGATATCATTTTTGGATCCACTGACACTAAGTTGAGTGAAAGGTTCCCTAAGCCCATACAAAGCAAGTATGAAATGAGCTTGATTAGTGAACTGTCTTATTTTTTGGGACTACATATCAAACAAGTCACTGATGGGATTTACATACATCAGACAAAGTATGCCAAAGAACTTCTTAAGAAATTTGATATGGAGGACTTAAAAGTAGCAAAGACACCTATTCCAATTTTGTGTGATAATACAAATGTCATTAAAATTGTTGAAAACCCTGTGCAACATTCCAAAACTAAACATATAGAGACCAGGTATCTCTTTATCAAGGAACATGTCATGAATGGAACCAGTGAACTACACTTTGTACCAACAAATAAGCCGCTAGTAGACATCTTCACCAAGGCTCTTAATAAAGTCACCTTTATCAATCTAGTGGAAGAGCTAGGAATGGTGAATTATGAAAGATAAAGGTTGATCAACTTGCTGGAGTCATACCAGAAAATTGTTGAGGTAGTTCAAACAAACAAGTGTTGAAGTACTGGTATTTCTACTCATCTCATAATCAGGGGATGTGCATTAGGGTCAGGGTGTGTCATAAAGGTTCTGCATCAGGGTCAGGGTTACGCGCTTGGACGCATCAAGGGAAGGTGACTAGTCTGTAATGACATTTCATTAGGGAATTCCTTTTTACCCTTGATGACATGGCATCACAGAATAGGCACCACCCCCTGATGACGTGTCATCGAAGAGAAATTTTGAAAAGACTTTTAATATTCTATTTCTCCCTCCTTGAAGAAACATCAAACGTTTAACTTCTCTTTCTCTATCCTTCTAACAACTGTTTGAGTTTTCTCTCTCTCTTTTACAGAAACCCTAGCTTTTCGATCCACTAACAGTTTCAATGGCACCAAGCACTACTCAAAGACTTCAAAGGAATCTAGTGATTCCACCAACTAATTTTATGGGCTTTTTCGACATCAAAGAGGTAGATGTTTTCTTTACGCATATGATGTGTTATCTATTCAACTCAGAGTATAGCAAAGCCATCTTTACCGATGACGAGATGTCTGGTGAACCAATTTCACAACTATGGTCAAGCGCCAAGTTCATGTTCTCTGCGACAAGGCCTGAAGTTGTCAAAGAGATCTGGTTCAGAATTTCTTCTGAAAAGGGTAAAATAACTTCCTTCAGAATTAATTCCGCACTAGGGCTACCCACACAAGATTTTTTGGAAGTGCCTAATGATGCTGATTTGCTTGACTTCTTGAAGGAACTGGGCTACAACTCTCCAAATATTGCAGTGTTGAAGTTCAAGGACCTCAAGAGGGTGAATGTGAAAAGAGAGTTCTCTTCTCTTTGACACAATAACAAAGGTCTTCTCAGGTAAGTCCTCTAACTTTGAGATAAAAACATCTTTAACTCTAAAAATAGCTTTTGCCATTATCAAAAATGTAAATATAAATATAGGTAAATTGATTTTTGATGATCTTGTATATAAGATGGGTAGTCATACTTCTAGGAAATCAGAAGTTTACTACATTAGATTTTTGTCAATGGTTATTAAAGTTCAATTTCCTAATCCTTCTATTGAGAATGACATAGTTGTATAGAGTTATACGTAGTCAAAGAAACTGTTCATAGAAATAATGAGAAAATTTTATACGACAAAACCTTTTGTGCTTCCATCTCATATGGAACAGGTAATCTCTACACACTCTACTATTTCTCTATCTCTTATTTCTTCTACTTCTACTATGATGGCAGAGACAACTACCACTTCTCTGCCTACCCAAGTAGTATTACCAATTTCTTCACAACCATTCTCAAGAGCCCAACCCTCAGTCTCCTAAAAGACTAAGGGTACTAAAAGAAAACCCTCTGAAGTAACCTTATCAATCGAGGGGGAGCAAAGAGAGAGAGTGATTGGCTTGAGGAGAACGAAGAAGAAGAGGACAGCCATGAGTGATGACCCTAACACAAACTAGGCAATATTCTCCCAAAAGGATACTGACCTTAATAAGGAATCAAACACGTCACTGATCGTTTCCTCTCAAAAGGATTCAATTATTGAACAAAGTCTCCCACCAGGGACACAGTTGAGTGAGGCACATACAATGACCATATCCCCTGATGAAATTAACATCAGGGTCTCTAAGAGCCACTTGTAGATATCTTACAAGGTGAGTGCACACACAACTTGTGAGAACCCGAAAAATAAAATAGGTTTTGTTGTATGATTAATTCATATTATGATTAATTTATATTATGTATGAATGTTTAATTTATGTTTGGTATGAATAATGAATTCATATATTCAATGAAGGTTTTTATGGCAATATAATGTCCAAAAGATTATAAATACATTTTTGAGCTCAAGGCTTTAAATGATTATTTTTATTCAAGTATTAACAAGTGTAAGTGAAAATTATTCACGTGGGGAAGGCAACACATAGGTGAGCTACAGTACCCTTTTTTTTTTAACCAAGGATTTTCATGAGGTAAGTGATATAATTATATTATATCATGGTTGAGTTGCACGTGACCTGTCAAATTGTAAATCAACTCCAATAGTACACTAGATTGTTGGCTATGATAGATGACTGACAAACTTTTAGCAGTCGTAACATCGTCATTTCTAACTAATCATTTCTTTCTAAAGCTTGCTACTGGCCAATACAGCCAATGGCAAAAAACTACTCTCAAATAATCCAACTGCTCTTGTTGCTCGACAACTGATATAAATATATCATTTGGAGTATAACCCTAGCCCTACTTTTATAAATTTCTATACAGTCAATCACCCACAAAATCCAGGTTCACTTTCAAGAACAACTGTCTTTCTCGAAGAATAACTCAAGCTTTTAACTTCTTCTTTATAGCCAAAGAGGTAAGAGCACTATATTAAAGTTTTGCTCTGTTCCTACATTATTTTGTTCTATTATACATGTCATGTTTGTAAAAATACCTTGCTTATTCACTTCAAAAAGTATGATTTAATGCATGCTTTTAACATCTAGAGTTCATGTAATTCATTCTAAAAAGGCTATCCAAGGTGAGAGTAAGAAATGTCGACAACCACCTAGTAAACAAACTATTAACTTCCAAATATTCTTTTTATCAGTAGTTAAAACACCATGCTTATGTCTTTGACAACCAGAGTCCTTGACATCTAGCAGTGTCCATAAGAATAAGAAGTCGATAAGAAATGTAGCACACTACAAAGAAGATGGTGAGAGTCAACCTATGTATGGTTATCTATTGATAACACCACCGTTAAAGACTGAAGAAGTCACCATTGTATCGGAGACGAGTCCTAACTTAGTCTCCGTCAGCATAATTTTAGTCTCTGACAGTATAAAATAGCCCCCAGGAGATTTCAAGTTAGTCTCCGACAGTATAGAAAAATTAATCTCCGAGGAACAAAATTTGTTAGTCTCCGATGAACAAATTTGTTAGTCTCCCATGAAAAAATTTGTTAGTCCCCGATGAACATTTTTTTCTTAGTCTCCGAGAGACAATTATACTAGTCTCTGATGACTTTTTGAGTTCGATGCTGAACAAATCATCCACCGATGAGTTTGGCACTGAACAAATTATCCACCGATGAGTTTGTTGATGATTTGTTGAGTTCGGCGCTGAACAAATCATCAACCGATGAGTTTGGCACTAAACAAATTATCCATCGATGAGTTTGGTAATGACTTATTGAGTTTGGCAACAATCAAAAGACTTTGGCGATGAACAAATCATCCTCTGATGGTTGAAGGTCATCCCCTGATGGTCGAGGACCATCCCCTGATGGTCGAGGACCATCCCCTGATGGTCGAGGACCATCCACTGATGGCCAAAGACCATCCCCTAATGATTGAGGGCTATCCCCTGATGGCCGAAGACTATCCCCTGATGGTAGAAAAACATCCCATGATAGTCGAGAAACACCCCCGGATGGTCGAGAGTCATTCCCTGATGACTAATCATCCCCTAACGGGTAAATTATCCACTAATGATTGATCATCCCCTGAGGGGTAAATTATCCACTGATGAATGATCATCCCCTGATGGGTAAATTATCCACTGATGGCTAATTTATTCCCCGATGGTCATTCTTAGTCCCTGATAACCACTTTTATGCTACAATAACTACCCACTAATGCACAGTTTATCTTTAAGGGTATAAAATATTATTTTCTTCAATTAATTAAGATAATTTTTATTATTAAGCCTCAACATTTCAGATGTCAATTTAAGACATTAAAAGTTTAAGGACATCATATGTGCACATTTTCTCATATCTTTGTCAAAGGTATAAATTTCCCATGTTATGTCAATATGCATGTTTTACAGAGTCTTCCACTCACGAGTGTTTTGAGTTAAATTTAGCTTAAGGACCAAGACAAGTATATACTCACTCTACTTTCTTTCAATTGATACGTATGATCATTCTTTCGATATACGTAACTTATCCAAGATTTTATTATGTCAATATTCATAATTAAATTTCTTCAAGTTAAGTAACGTATGATCCCTTGATCTTATGTATGTGAAAAAAATGTTGCACTAGAATCAAGTATTCTTTGGGCGGATGTTAGCTATTCAAATTCGCTAACACGCCATGGTAAATCTTATACGGATAGAAAACGACTCAATTTTTCTCACTCATACGTGTAAAGTATATTCGTGTAGGTAACTAAAGGCTAGTGGGATGCATCTGCCTAGAACCCTGGGCCTAGGAATGATAGGGAATGTAAATCGAGGCATCGGTAACCGAACCCTTACAGATAAAAGATTTCTGCTTTGACTACGTATGTCATTATGATGAAATCAAACAGTGTTCAAGCTGGCCAACTGATATACTGTTTAATATGGAGTTCCTAAGGGCACGTGCACCAAACAGACGTGGTTACAAGGCGCATGTGAGTTATTCAAGATTCTTTCAAATAAAGGGTCAAACCCCTCGTTGTCACTCGGGGACCCTGGAAACTATACGTTTTTCACTTTATCAAAAGGTGTTGGCATTGTCTCCGCCCAACCTCACAAACACTTAAGCCCTATAAATGTTCCACCTTTCAAAGCTCACCCAATACTTGATTATATACTTGTGACCATAAATCACTCATATCGTTATTATCTAATGTTTTACAAGATATGGCGAGAAGGCCGAGCCATCTAAAAAAGGCAAGGCGAGAATGACATAATGTACATTTCCTGATCGCCCTCTTATGGATGGCATTCAGAGGATGAGTGAAGCATGAGACTATAATTGAAATGTTTAGATTGTAAGGCCTGTGTGAGCCCCTCATAGACTTCTGCTATTAGAATTTTGTTTTGGATGAATGTAATAGAGATTACTATTTAATTCTCTTATTTAATGATGTACATCCTTGGATGTTATTACTTTTCTTTTGTCAATTATTGATGGTGCCCGAAGTCCGGTATGAAATTTTTGGGGCCGCCACACAACTTCTCTTGATGAATCACCTCTTCATTCTGTGATTCAGCCAACACTCCCTTCTACACCTCTCCCTTCTTTTTCTTTACCTCAAATTTCTTTAGATATCATGACATAAACTCTAAGTGTTATAACATCAGATTCTCCAATTTTTCACTTCATGGAGGAGTCAATACTCAATAACAAAGTGATTGACAATTATGACTCCCAAATAATTGATTCCTTCTTAAATGATTCAATCACTGATGATCATACCGGGGACATAAATATACATGTATATACTAATGCAATAAGTATTTATACTCCCCCTATTATATATACTACTTCAATAAATACTTATACTTCTCCTATTGTACATACACATATCTCTTACATTCCTTCTCAAATCAATTATGTGGACATAATTGTTGCAGATACTTTACTTACATTGTCCACAGTTATTGATAACACAGCCCATACGAGCCCAATTAGGACAATTTTGAGTGAGACTGAGAAAATGCTTAAAAAAGAGAGGCAAGGTCAACCCCTTAAGAGGACCTTGGCACAAGGAGAGCTTGAGAATACTGCATCAGAAGGCAATGAAAAAGGAGAGGAAAATAGTGATGCCTTAGAAGGCATAGAAAAAAGAGAGGTTAAAGGAGATAAGGATGAGATCCTTGTAAATAAAGAAAATGGAGAAAATATAGACTCTGTAAATACCTCTTGTTCTTCTAAAAGTGATAAAGATGACACTCTTATGGATGATTTACCATAGTTAATAGAAGTTGATTTATACTTTCTAAAGAATCAAATGATAAATACTGTACAGTTATTAAAGTAGGAGCTCTCATGTACCATAGACCCTGTTCTGATAAAGGTCCTCAAGTCTCAAATTATGATAGGGCAATCTGTGGACGTTGAATCTCAAAAATTACATACACTTTTTACAAACAAAATAAACAGTGTACAGCAAGTTGTCGACTCCTTTGCAATAGGTCATACCATGCTCAAGATGAAGAAGCTTGCTGACAATGTTGACCAACAACTTTCTTCCTTCTCTTCCAGACTCACAAGCATGGAAACTCTACAACTTTCGATGGCTGACACTCTACAACAAGTTCTTGAAGTCACATCCCAACTGTCAACTTCCACTGATGATGCTACCAAAAGGGGTAGAAATCTTCAAAGTCATTATCAGGGGTTGTTGCTGAGACATCTGCAAGTCAACCAATAGGGAATGTGACTACTGCTCCTACTCCAAAAGCCAAGGACAAGGGCAAGGGTATCCTGATTGAAGAACCCAAAAAGAAGACTCACATTCAATCAGGACCCAAACTACTTGGAGATGCAATGAAAACAACTCACTTTCCAACACCAATTTAAGCCCTTATAGATAAGAAAGTGGAGTTTGTCTTTCCTCAAGTTAAGAAGTTGGTGGAAGCTGATGCACTCTATGCACAGGAACTTCAACAAGAGGAGGAGAAGGCTGCAGAGGAGGAACAACAAGAAGAAGAATAGCAGGCCAAGATCCTCCAGGAAAACTCAGCCGAAGAAATCTCAATCCCCTAAAGGTGCATCAGGGGATAAAGACAAAGAAAATCCAACATCCAACGATGCCACCAAACCCAACTCATCTAAAGCCAAAGCTCAAGAACCTTCTCCTATAACAAATGGACCACCCACATTAGCTGAATTCTTAAAAGATGAAAGGCGCAAGAGCCTGACATATATGTTCTCAATAAAAAGCATAAATGTTAGGACAATTAACAAAAGGGAAAAGCTAATCATCGTACAAATGGAAAATTGGTCTGAGTTCACAGTCACTATTGACTGGTTTAGGAGAATGGATGTTGAGCAACTTGGGCTAGCCTTAAAGATGGTGCCAAACTCAACTGTACTAAAGAGGGACTTGAGGGAGATGATTGATAAGCTGAGGAAAGTCATCAACGATGATAGGAACTTGCCCACAACCTTGGAAAGACCATTAAAGTTATACTACAAAACAGCTAATGGGCAAGAAAAGAATATAAGGACCAATAAAGTTGATGGGCTTGACCTGGAGGAATCGATGCATGTTCTAACCTAAATTGTTTACCACAAAAATGAACATGTCATCAAGTTCAAAACCCTACTTGTGCAAAAAGTGATGAAGAAAATTAAGGAAACCAGAGTTGATGATGGGACTGTAGCAGTAGTGAGGAATATTCCATCAGTAAATGGATTCAAGGAATACCCAAAGATGATCACAAATCCCATAGGCGTGGAGTTCAAAAACAAAAAAGGGGATATTGTCACCTTCTACTGGTCACAACTTGCTGTAGCCAACTTGCAAGAGATTGGATTTGTCCTTGAAACTCTGGAATCCAGCACAAATGTCAACATTGTCAACTTCAGAAGACTTCTTCAAAAAGAGCTGGAGCAGCTAAAGGCAAGATGGGAAGACAACAGACTCAAGATTCTAGATCAAAATCCAGATCAAAGAAGACGAGGCCTTGGAAGTGACACTAAACCAATTGAATCAAGTCATCCATTGCTCTTTGTTTCTACTCAACAAAAGAGGGATCCGGAAGTCTGAAATGTAAATATCGTAATAGATTAGTGATATACTTGTACATAGTTATTCTTTGTAACTATACAAATACATTTATTCTTTAATGTCTATAAATTTGGGTTTTGACATCATCATCTGTACATTAACTAGATTTATGATTATCAATCTAATAAACATAAATAGGGGGAGATTGTTAGATATAAATGTTAATGATGATAATTATATAGTAAAGAAATAAATGTGCATCTGTAAGTACTCAAGGTATTTTACAAACTTTAGTATATTTGCACAAGTTTTGCATCCACTGATGGATAAACCAGTCATTAGAGGATAGACTATTACACTAGGCAAGTCATTAGTGATAACTTCAACGAACTTGACAGTGTCAGGGAATGACTATTGTTACTTAAAAGAATTTGAGTATTCTGCACATCAGACATTCCAAGAAAAACCAACAAAGTATCAGTGATTAAAAGTACAAGTATTTTTTAAAGGCATCAGTGAAAAACCCGTCACGGGAAGCCTAAAATACTATGTCAGGGGATGAACCCGTCAGGGGATAACATCAAAGGATCAACCCGTCAGGGGAACTCATCAGTAAATGTCATCAGTGGCTACAAGAAGGTCTCAACAATCAGTGGATAATGAAGCAATGATCAAGTCTCCATCAGGGCTTGACATCGGTGGGTAGTGAAGCATTGATCAAGTCTCCATCAAGGACTTGTCATCAGGGGATCCAGAAGCACTGATCAAGTCAGCATCAGGGGATCCAGAAGCACTGATCAAGTCAACATCAGGGCTTGTCTTCAGTAGATTTTTATGACCTAGTCTACTCGTCATCGGACTTACAAGCAAATCATTGTTACTTGGCAAGGAAGTAAGGGGTATAACTGGAAAGATATTCTTTGAAGTTTGGTTGTCCATTAACAACTATCAAGCATTAAATGCATGAAGATCAAGGGATGAAAAAGAAGCAACTCCAGCTAAAAGCAATCTGACACATTACTCCGAAAGGACAATGATGTGACATACTGCTGCTATGTTGAAAAAGCAACACGTCTAGCACATGGATTCAACAACTGATCTGCTACATATACAGAGAGAGTTATTACACGAAACAACCAAGTAGCCACAACACTCATACACTAAAAAGAAGCTTTGTAATAGATCTAGAGAGAAATATTCAAAGAAAAATCAGTAGCTAGTAAGTGAGAAAAAGAAACTGTAATTTATTACAGAAATGTAGTTGTTAATCACTTTGTGATAAATAGATTTCCAGAAAAATACTAAGTTATAATACAACTATTTTAACTTGAATTTTTGTGTATTCATTTTAATTTCAGCAAAGTTTTTTTTGATCATTATAGTTATCCCAGTCGTTGTAGATTAAATTTTAAAAGAATGAAAAGTTTGTATTGTTTGTGTTCAACCCCCCCCCCCCCCCCCCCCCCCCCCCCCCAAAAAAAAAACACTTGAGTTTATTAAATCTATCGGAAACTAAGAATCGCATTATTAGAGACTATTGTTGAATCTATCAGAGACTAAGTCAAAGACTCTCCATTGCATTGAAGTAATGAAGCTGGAAAGGGGATAAGCTATAAGTGAACAAGTTATCAGGGGACAAGTCGTTAAGGGATAAATATCCACTGATGAACAAAGTCTTCAGGGGATAAATATTCACAGATTAATAAAGTCATACCAGGGGATACATATTCACTGATGAACAACGTCACATTAAAGGATAAATGGCTTGACATATCACACCTCTACTAGAGTTCCTCAATTAATTAGAAGCTGACCAAAGATCCATAACAAAGTTACATTTGGATTAACAAGGTTGGAAAACTGATTTGTGAAATTTAAGTTATTTTGTAACAGTGATGTGACTTAACAGAGATGTTGGGCAACAGAGTTGTTACAACTGCTGATAAAGAAAAACTGCTATAATTGATCATAGTAGTTGTTAAAAAGCAAAAAGAAAGTTGTGTGGAAAGTATACAAGTCAATATATACACAATACAGAGAAAATAAATACACACAAAGTAATCTCACACATCAAATTCATAGAATTTGAGAAACAAGTTTTTCATAAGTTGAGAAACTAGAAATTCATTTCTAGATAGCAATTGTTCATATTTAAACAGATTTCAGAAGTTGGTATTAATTTTGATAATCAGATTGTAATTTCAAATTTTAATATTAATAAAATACATTCTTTATTAATTGATATAATTTGTCTTATTTATTAATTCTGCAATTAATTTACAAATTATATCTTGATCTTTACATTAGGAAAAAAAGCTGAAATTGTATTCAACCCCCCTCCCCCTCCCCCTCCCCTTTCTACAATTACTCATCTAGGAATAATAATTGGTATCAGAGCACTTTAGTTAACATACATACTAAATGATCAAAATGAGTAACAAAAGTGAAAATGTGAAGATCTCACTGTTGGTGAAGGAGGAGTATTTCTTATGGAAGAGAAGGAACATGCATCTCAAATCTACACATCCTTCCTTCGTACCAATCTTGGATGAAGGACCTCCTAAACCAATGAAACTTGTTCTCTTGGCAACAATAGAGTTATAGTTTATTTTAATTAATAGAGTCAAATTAATTTAAAAAATGCCTCATGGAACTGTTATATATATATTTGTTATAGTTTATTTTAATTAATAATTGTTAAATTTTCTTATAAGTGTTGTAATTTTTAATATGCTTTACTATTTTTATTCCATTAACTATTAGTTACTTTTTTTCAATGTGTTTTTAATTGATGTTATATTAACGGATTCTCTAATAATAATTATAATAATTATTTCAAATATTTTTTATATTTTATTTTTGATGATTTCTATTATTATTTGTTACATAGGAGTAGGTTTGTAAACAAGTCAAGTCAAGCGAAACTTGATCGAACATGTTTAGAAACAAGTCAAGTCAAACTGAGCCTGAAACATTTAACAAATAAAAAATTATGTTCAAAATTTGTTCATTTAATCATTCGAACGAGTCTATCTGAGTTAAATATGAGTCGTACAATGTAAATTGTGTTGATGTTGTGATCTTTTATTTTTCACGAGCCGAGTTAATCAAGCTTTAAACAAGAGTTCATTTATAACCCTAAATAGGAAGTTACTACTTAGATACTCATGCACTCGTTCACACATATATTAACATTTACTTTGAGAAAAAAATTTATTAGTTTACAAAATTCAAAAATCAAAACTCAAATCTTTTCACTTTTCTGAAGAGGTAATCGATAACTAGTGTCAACGACCAAGTCATCTCTCTAATTTTATAGTAGGATGTCCAATACATTTACAAATTTATAATTGACTTAATAATTATAGTATATAGGAGTAAGTGTAAAAAAATATATTTTAATTAGAATTCAAATTATAAATTATGTTGACTTTATTTCAATTAACTTCAATTTAATTAATTGAAATTTGTATACTAATTAAGGAAATATTATTCATTCCAATACTTAGATAATATATTCTATAGTCTTTTTTTTTTTTGCTTTCAAAATTTTCATAAAATTATTAGTTCTCTTTTATTGGTGATAATTTTATGTTTGGTGGTCGCTTTTATCCGGTATTAAGTAATTTGTCACACTTAAATAATCACATCTATGAAATTAGTGACACTTGATAGATGACTTAATTATTTTTTATTGAACAATCAAAATTAAGTTAATTTATAAAAATTTGATATTAAACAATAACTACACTGACATTATATTTTAAAATATAAGAATTATTAAATTATAATTACTAATAAATATTTAAAATAAATAATAAAATAAAAATAATTACTTAGACTATGTAATATTGTAAACTATGTACACTACATCACTTCAATATAAATAATATTTTATATTAATCAAAGAAATATTATTTAATATTTTATGTATTGTGTTAGACATATATTTACATGACTTTATTTCTTTGTATATTCATACATTTTTTATACTAGATTTTATTAAATAATTCTATCGATTCATTGGTCATTTTGGGTTTCAATTCAAATTCACTTAAGTTTATTTATAATAAAAGAAGATGAGTAAATATTTACTATTACATTTCTCTTTTTGAAATTTTTTTAATACCTATTATATAATTATTTCTGACGATATGATGACTTATATAGTAAATATGAATGAATATATATGTAAAACTTAAAATATAAGATTAAATTTTAATATTGAAAAGTTATTTTAATTTTACTAGATTAAAGTCAAAATACCATATTAGTATCACTTAATAAATATATTATAATATTTTTTATTGTATTGCTCAAAGTTAAGTTACATATAAATTTGGTATTAAATAAATTATTTTAAAATGAAAGAAATATTAAATTATAAATATTAATTAAACCTTAAAAAATAATAAAATCGAAAAAACTCGTACTTTACTTTACACAAGTTGTAAGTAAGTTAGTAAAAATTTAAACATTGATAATCAAACCAAAATTAATAATACGATAATAATATGCAATCATTATTTTATTGACAAAAATACTCCCATAAAAGATTTCATTTGATCTTTTACTATTTTCCCTCCAATCTTGCATAATTCTTTGTTAGTTTTGGAATCTTCTATTATTATTGTGACATCGTTATTACGATTATTTTTTCTTCTGAGATTGATATTTATATATAAATAGCTTCTTCATTGATTTTAATTGTGCTTTATGGAATCATGACAATAATAATTTTAGTATCAATTATTAATTTATAGCAACTTCAAAATTTAAATGTATTTAATGACAATGAATTTTAACCTTTAATTTTGTTATGTTAATAAGTTGGTGACTATGGGGAGAAAATGTTAGAGGTTGAAGTAAAAAAATAACGAAGTTTAGTAATGAAAAATAATGAAGTGTGTCCAAAATGAGCGAAAGGAAAAATAACTTTAGTATATAAATAATCAAATAATAATACTTCTTTCGTTCCAAAATAAAGTTATATTTGGAAGGAAAAAAAAGTTCTAAAAAAGAGTTACATTTGAAATTTTTTTTTACTATAAATTAAAAAAATTTTAATTTCAAACTTATAAATCTCATTATAACCTAAAAATTCATAATAAATTTCATGAGAAAAACTTATTACTTGTATATTTTAAATTTTTGATTAAAAATGTAAAATTAATAATCGTTAAAAATTTAAAATGTTGTTATTTTTGTAGAACGATAAAATATAAAAAAGTAATGTAGATGAAGGGATTTAAATTTTTAAATATAAACCAAGACTAATAAAGTGACAGGTTAGAGCATGCCGACCAGCTTATATATTTATTTATGAATTTGTTTATTCTTGTGACTACGACAATGTGTGGCACATCAAAAAAATTAAGAAAGTGAGAAAAGAGTTTATTTCTACCTAATTACCAACGATAATACAAATGTGTGATTGACTAAAATATGTGGTTCAACGTAGCTATTGTAGTGCAAGACTCAAAAAGTCAAATTTCAAATATTACGTTTTAAAAATTAAAAATTGGTATGCAGTAACTAACAAAATATACCCCAGTTAATAGCTAGTCTAATGACATTATTATCCATTCACCAAAAAAATATATCAATCGCAAAAGAAATTTAGTATACGCCTGACGCAGAAAAATAATTTCTTAATCACTGTTTTTTATGCAGAGTTAATGTACACGATTTATGCAAGAATTAATCGTAATCTTTTGAGGGATATTTTTATTTATAAAATAATGATTATTCTAACAATAATTTTATTATTCTCAGTTACGTAATAATAACACCACCTTTATTTTAAATCGGTTGAAGTGGGCCAGCCTCCCTCTATTATTAACAATGAATTCATCTAGGTACAAGTTACAACAATCCATTTTAATATTGCTGGCATGTCTTAGATTTTTAAATCAAATGATAATATATTAAATTTTAAAAATAATTATTTTATTTTAAATGACTCAATTATTATAATTTTATAATTTATATTAAAAGTGTTTGATTGTGACGTTACTAAATTTTAAAATTTTATATTATCATTTGATTTAAAAAATTTAACCATATCAACAACCGATACAAATACACCAAAATTTTATACGAACTCCAACCCCAACAATGAAAATGATGATTGTCAATGATAATGAAATAATAATAAAGTGTTAGTTAATTATATTTCTTTTGATATATTATTACAGAATAATTTAAGATAATATTGAAAGTATTAGTAATGACTCAATGAAATTTAAGATAATATTGAAAGTATCAGTAATGACTCAATGAGTTAGTCATTGAGTTAAATTACTAAATCACCAAGTGTAAATTTAATTCTTATAAAATTTTGTTGAGTCAAATTAAGATATTAAATTTGTTATACTTTTTATCAAAATTAATTTATGAAAGAACTATAACTAAGAAAATTAAGTCAATTAATAATTTTGAAATTCATGTATAAGTATAAAGCTAACACCAATATTTTTATATATATTATACAGGTACTCAACGCCGTTATAAAATTTTAAATATTAAGAAAATAATAACTTTCTTGAGTAAATTTTAAGAACTTTTTAATTATTCAATATGTACACAATTACTAACATATAATATTAACTGTACTAAAAAAATCATGTATTGTGCACAATTTATGAGTTATTCTTATATAGTATTATATTGAGTTTATTACCCTTCTTATCAAAGTTGATTTTGAAAAGAACAAAAAAATTAAGCCTATTTATAATTTTAAAGTTCAGACTATAAAATCGCAGAGAAGACCAAGAAATTTTCTATTAACTGTACAATAATCCGTCTATTACTCTCCTGTAGGATTAAAAGTAATGACATACCAAGAAAATGTATAAACCCCATAAATAAATACACGAACGAGAAGAAATGAAACAGACTTCCATAGACAAATTCACAAATGACAATAAAAGAAACCAAGCAAATGCATTGACAATTCACACCCAAAAACACAACTCCTATTTTCCATCCTAAAATTTTGAAACTAATAATGCTTTTATATTTTTACCCAAGACTTTTCTGAGTTCCTATCATTTCCTCATTTATTGGTGCGCCTCAAAAATTAGAAACGATAAAATAGCACTAATACAGCCTTCCCAAATTTTCCACAGAATTCAAGAGACTGCATGTTATTTTTATGCACAAACCTGGAAGTATCTAATAAAGACAGGCTGACTATTATCATGTTACTTGTAAGCCAGTAATATAATATTTATGAAAATCAAAAGAATAAGAAACCATAGGTACCAATATAGTTGAGTTAGTGACACACCAAGAAAATAAAAAGTTCATCGACAAATTTGTTTCTCTCTATGCAAGTCTTCCGATAAGAACCACGCAAACGAAGAGAAACTTCATCAGTCAGACTAAGCAGAACTTTCAAAAGTTTCGGGCATAATCTCCAAAATTTCACATTACTTTCAATTCCAGATCAACAACAAATGCTTCTATAGGATATCGACAGAGTAATTTCACGTCTCCGATTTATCATCCACCTTTGTTAGATCAAAATAGCTCTGAAAATGATGGGAAGCTAATGCGAAACAGCAATGCTCTCCAGGACTGTGCATCTTATCTCACACAAACACCTCCGACCCCACCCCAAAAACATAGAGAGAGGAACTCATTTGAACAGGAGTGCAGATGGTGATGCAACTCAACCATCACGCTGACTCTCTCCCAGCTCGATCCAAAATAAAGTTGAAAACGATCCGAGTTCGAAGTTCTGTAGTTTAACCTCATCAAGCGTATGCATAAAATCAACTTAACAAAACCAGCAAATGACTTGATGTATGATTAAACATGTAACTCTCAAACATGAACTCAAAGAAAAACTTGAACTCCACTAGGTAACTGATTTTCGAGTTTGAACTCCAAGCAAACCTCAGAACTCGGAGTTCCTTTATCATGCTAAAAAAAACATGAGGCGAGAAGATTAACACGAACAACACTCATACGATTACCACGACTTGGAGAACTTATATGGAGAAGCCAAATTGTTGCAGAGAATTCTGTAGAACTTGATATTTCTTCACCATGCTAAAAACAATCATATGGCAAGAAGATTAAGCTAATATGATTACCATGACTTAGAAAACATATATAGAGAAACCAAATGGTTGCAGAATACTCTGTATAAATCTACTGCTCTACAGACTATCGCAAGCTCTTAATACTCATCTGGCAATAGAGTTGGGCAAGGATGAAACATGCAGCAACAACAGGGCTAGATATACTTTTCTACTAGAATGGACATTAATTATTGAGATCTCTATACGACATTATGTATGACTTAATTGTCGTGTAAAGATAAAGCCGTAATTCCAGGAAATACTAACTACATATCAGTTCACTGAACTACCGCTAAGCATCTAAACAATCAAGCATTTAGAATACATCTCTTACAACATCTAAAAAGCATGCCAACCTCTTGTACAAGCTTCCATCAATGGTTTGCAAATCCATAACCTGCATGCAAGTATACAGAACTTGTCAATCAAGATGCCACAGGCACAAAATCCAAGTTCTGTCCCCCACCAAAAAGAAGACAAAATGATGTGGCAATTAAAAAAAAAGTTCCACAAAATAAATATAGCAATTACACAAACTAAGACTCATCCTGATCTAAACAAGCAATGCCCATATTCTATCCAGGACTAGAAGTTTTAACAAGACACTCCAAACTCTCCGTTTCTTATCTATA
>CM025787.1:20508586-20525364 GCA_014636745.2 Centella asiatica
TGTCTTCCAAAAAGGATTCCTATTTGCATCTACTACGTACAAAACCTCACCTCTTACAAATTCAGATGAAATGAATGGCCAAAGAAAAATATGCACTTCATTTGCCTTGTTTAGAATTGCTATGCAAATTTGGAAATGTGCAAGAAACTTCTGAATATGAAAAGATTGTATAATTATCGTATGATAAATATAATTCAAACACATTAAATACTGTTACTGAATCTGAAAAACTACGCAACTATGTGTAGACTTGGTAAAATATAATAGGAAACTAAATTTTACAAGCACAACGAAGCTAAATGTAACAAATTTATTTCTAAGACCAAAATTGACTTAACAAGTTGGAACATATTGAAACTAGCAAGGGAGGTATTACAGAGAAGGCCTCACAATGTAAGTCAGCTAGACTAAAACTAAATTCCCTTTGTTTTATAAAAAAGTATTCCTCCGTCCCATATTACTTGCAATGCTCTCCGTTTTGAGCAATCTCCATTGTTTGTAACTTTCCTCTTTTAGATATATTTGTTGGGTTAAATGATGAAATCAACCGTTCTCATCATTTTTGATGCGGAGTAAGCAATTAATAAGTTCATTGTTAATAATATTGTTATTTTATTTAGGAAAAAAACATTATAAGACATAAGATAGTAGTAGCAGTAGTAGTATGCTTAAGGATATTCTACAATCAAAACTTGATACTCATTAGTAAATTAATTATCGAACATGTCATAATCTTAGGAGATCTTGATAACTATTATTAGAGATTTTATCTAGCTTGTCAAGTTTTAGAATCACTCTTTCCCCCCACCCCCCCAAAACCCTCTCTTTTTCTCCTTTCAACTTTTTCCTCCCCGAAATCTCTTCTAAATAACAAATATAAGAAGGCTAATCTAAACAACTAATATAAAGTCAAAAGTTTCTTAATGTTCCTAAAATTCCAATGTTGCAGACATTATGGAATGAAAGAAGTAGATTAGCTACGGATAAAAGTGTAGACACTAAAAAATATTTAATGCCATTTTAGTACTTTTGCAGTGTTTGATTGCAAGAAAATGATTGTATCATTTTCCCTCAACTTTCTTGTAACTTGCTACTTTCCCTCAAATGTGATCTGCAAAATTTGCATGAAGTTGCAGCTAGTGCTTCACATCAGGCGTATCGTGCTAGTTGGTCCTTGAAATAAAATTGTAAGAGCAATGCTTTTTTTTTTCCCTTTTCTATATGACTTGTGACTAGAAATTCTTATGTTATGATTAGAAATTGAGTAATAGGTATATCAAGCTTCCAAAAAAAATTATTAGTATATCATATTATACATGTAATAAGTTCCATAAAGTTCTCATATTTTGTATGTTCTCACATTTGATGCTACTTATTTTGACTATTATTTTAATTTTATTAAAAAAACAATTTATGAAGAAAAAAAATTAGATCTATACTATAAGTAATCATAATGGGAAAAAAAATTTATACTCCCTCCGTCCAATTTGTTTGCAACGCTGGACTTTTCACATATATTAAGAAACTAGTCGACTTTGTGTTAATTGTGAATACTGACCTAGTACAGTTGTAACAAAATTTGGGATGAGGGCACTTGGGAGAAAAAAAATTCTAAGAGAGGTTTGATGGGGGAAAATGTAAGAGAGAAAGAGTACAGGAAGAATATGTAGGAAAGAGAGTTCTAATAAAGACATTGCAAACGAAAACATGTGGGACCATTAGAAAAATTATTTTAGTCCAACCATATTGCACATAATTTTAGACTAAAAAATAAGGAACACGTTGCAAACAAATGGGGCAGAGGAGTAATCATTTTTACCAAATTTTGATTTTAAAACCCCATAATGCTCCCATATTAAATTTATTGAAAAACAAAAGCCAATGTACAATTTGGAAAAAACATCATTTTTAAAATTAACGTTATAGCACATTATTATCTTATAATTTATCTATGAAGTCAAAAGTTCTTTTCTTATTGAGAGACCAAACAGACATTAGAAAATGATTTTCCTTATCCTGTCTTTTTCCTTTTCCTTTACCTTTCCTTTCCTCCAAACCGAGCCTAAATAAAATTTGCTAGGATCTTGGGTAAGAGAGGGTAATCTGCTAGGTCAATATGTGCAATGACCAACTCTCACTTTGTTTCTAAACAAGTATCCACTTTGGCTCAAACCACACATCTTATGCCATCTAAAAAAGGGTTAATTCAACCATGAGCACCAACACCTAAGCATAAATTAATCTATAATATAAAATACTCCTTAAATATTAAAATATTAACCCTATTAGCAGTTTTTCAGTCTGTCATAGTATTTTATGCTAAGAAAGGACTCATTGGTGAGGGACTTCAAGAAATATTTTGTAGATGTATAACATTATATATTTGAAATGAGAGTGGCACATACCTTAATGACTACGGGTATCAATTTTAATACCCATAATTATTAAAACTGTATGACTCGTGACAAGTTTCGGTTAGGTATGGTAGGCTGTATCAAAATTAGTATCATATCACACTATTGCGAGTGTCGGCTACGATATATTACAACTCATGTGATATCGATGCGATTGATAAAGACAATATGTACAAAGAAAGTGAAATCGAATTTTGAAGTCTAGGATCATTTCAATTGAAAGTCTTATTGTTACTTAAGAATATACTACTTAAATGATGTAGACCTACATAGAGTATTTTAAGTACTTTTGCCTATTCAGAAATCAATTTAGGCTACTAAACTAGTGGCCTACTTTTACTACCTTTACGGTATAGTTAATCTAATATGCTTGATAGTCCAACAAATTGTGTAATAGATATGTTTAAATATGGATCGTCACATTTTCACTTCTTTTATGTAAAGTGCAATATGTATACGATATGGTAGGTTGGGAAAAAAGAATATAGTACAACTATGCTTATACCTTCATATGACAGAAAATTCTCTTTCTAAATAATGTCTTCATATGACAGAGAAAATTCTCTTTCTAAATAATGTTGATCTTAATTAACCAATGTGGGACTTAAAAAATTATCTTATACACGCATAAAATAAAGAAACTTTTATCTCTAACCAGTGTGTGACTAAGATTATTGTAATAACCCAATCCTTAGAATGAGTCCGTGACTTCACCAATTGAGGAGAGTTTACTTTAGTCCCATTTTAATACAAAATGGGTTAATGATGCTATTGCTTATGGATATAGATTATACAAACTTAAATCAAAATAAAGCTAATACATCTAGATATTGTATCACACACAAGATTATATCACAAGCAATACTTGCACAGAATTTAATTGCTAGTAACAATAAAAACATAAATATCAACAATTGCAAAAGCAACAAAATATGATTTTTCATAATTCCAATCAAATGAATAGGTAGTATCCTGACAATATATGTAATAAACAATATACGACAGGAAACAATCCATATATTCAACAATCCATAGACGACATTTATATGTATGACCTACTATTTATAATTTAATCGTGATACAATTAGTATATTTTTAATAATTAGAAGTTATTGAAATTGAAAATATCACTTAACACAAATAAATTTATTGTTTCTTTAATATATTTATGATTCATTACATGGTACAAAAAGAATTGAAATCCAATAAACTATTCTGCTAATTTGCTCATCATCATTTTGTTTCAGAAATTACTTCATATTTGTTTGATTGCTTGTTTCAAGCATTTCTGTGATTCAATATACTCCACTCACATATAATTCGAACTATTTTGGAGCTTAGTCTCTTTGAATTTCTCTTACTTCGTTTCATGTCCAGAATTGCACACCAACTGTATGTTAAAAGACCTGAACCAAAACTATTAAGCAGAATCTTTGTAATTTCAATTTCTAGGGTTTAGGAACCATTCTAATTCCTAAATTGCTTCACTTCTGGTCATAATTGTCCCGAAGATCAATTCAATATTGAGACGTTGAAGTATGGGGAGTAGGTCCAACACTAATAGGTACGTGAATGAGAATGTGCAAATGGAGCAAATCAATTTTGAAAGATATAAAGAAGCTACTAATGAAAAGCTTCATCAGTTGGAAGAAAAATAGGATAGGTTAATGGAGATACTGGTTGATGTGCTGAAGCAAGGAAATGATAACAGTAATGGATTTGCTAATCCATTTGTTGAAAAGGCACATCGAAAGAAACCTATATATGAGGAATGCAGCAGGAAAGAAGTGATTAGGGGAACTTGTACATTCAGAAATGGAAAGGAACAGGAAGCAGGAGGAAGAAAAAGCCAAAAAGAGTAAGAAGAATATGGAAGTGGTGACATTTGATGACAAAAAAGAACTAAAACATCTCACGCTTGTGTTTCCAACTTTCAAAGGAGAGATTGCCTATGATGAAGCTCCTATATTTGATGATTATCTTGAAGAAGATGAAGATGGAATATTGCAAAGTCATGAAGTGTCATCCTATGATGAGCCTCCTACCTATGATGACAATGGAGATTCTAAAGAAACTCTATTATGGGATGAAACATTAATGTTGTGTTTGGTTCGATGGAATGGAATGAATTTTACACTATTTGCCATTTCATTTATGGTAAGGTCCATTCCTTACTTCATTCTTTCCCACAAGTTCATGTGTATTTTTAAACTCACCCTCCTAGATAGAGATTGTCCATTCCATCGCAATGACAATTTTATATACAATCTACAATTTCTCCATTCTCATATTCCCCTTGTAATTTTGTGATCCTTGTCTTCTACCTCTATTTTCTTCATACCCACCAAATCTATTCTCATGTCATTTCATTTCATCCAACCAAACGCAACTAAGTAATTGGCAATTTGCTAGCAAGGATGAGAAGGGAATGGGTGTGGCAAACCCAAAGGATGGTGAGGTTTCATTGGAAAAGAACCTTTAGGATGTGTTCACTAATTTTAGGGGAGTGCATGGCAATCAGCCTGTAGTTCCTGAAGAAGTTCTTGTAAAGCAACTTCATTGGTGGATTAAAGAAATTAAAAAGCCAATGAGGTCACTGGAGCCAAAAACCTTGACTAACGCTTTTAAACATGCAAAGAACAATGAAGTATTAGTGGCCAAAGCTTCTTTAAGCCTGGGCAGAATTGGTACAAGTGGACAATCTGGCTCTGTGGGAAGTTAGCAGAAGGCCAGGAGTGAACTAGAGGTTACAGGGAAAGCAGCCCCGCTAACTTATCCAAAAACTGAGACAAAAAAACCAATTACCTTGACTAAAGCACAAAGGGCAAATAGAACGGCTAAGGGACTATGCTTCTACTGTGATGAAAAGATTATGAGGGAAAATCAATGTAAAACTCCTAAGGACTTAATGATGATAGCTGAGGATAAGGAGGAAACATATTATGATGGCCTACCTATTTTTGATGATGAGGCAAAGACTAATGTTGGGAATGATGACGGCCCTGCTTTAAATGTTGTCAGTTGAGAGCATTAACAGTTCAGGCCATTCCTTTGTACTTGAGGGCAAATGTAAAAACAATGAGACACTTATGTTGGTGTATAGTTGTAGTGACCTGTGCTTTCTGTTTCCTTCAGTGGTTGAGCAATTAGGGGAACATGGACAGACTTGTAAGAAGCAGGTGGTTAAGTTAGCTATAGAGGGCAGATGATTTGCGAAGAATGGTGCCCTCAGTTCTACTGGAGAATAGGGGAAATTACCTTCACAACTTCAGTTTGGTTGTTAGACATTCAAACTTGGAATGCCATTTTGGGAGCCAGCTGGTTGAATGAATTGGGAGAAGTTACTTTCAATTATGATTAGATCTCCCTGGAGATTGATAAGGGGGGCCAAGGGGTGATATTACAAGGCCTGAGAAAATTTGTATTAATTCCTTTGTCATACAATGTGTTGGTTCTCAAACAAGGAGATATCAAGAATTTGTTATTGACTGAGATCCTGGTGGAGAAGTGTTGCAGCCAGTTATTAATGAGGAGTTGGATCATCATTCCAATGCTGCGGCAGTACAGGAGATGCTTATAGAAAGAAAGCAGCCACTGGAGTTATTGAAAGAAACCTTGGCTAAAACACAACTAAGGATTACGAGTCAAGTTGGTGAGGGAAGAAGTGAAAGGGTTTTTAATGTAGGTGATATTGTATTGCTCAAGATGCAGCCCTACACACAATGTTCTGCCAAACTCAGAAAGAACATACTCAGGAAGAACATGAAGTTGGCTTATAACTCCTCTGGTCCATTTCAGGGTTCGGAAAGGGTTGGACGTGGCCTACAGATTGGAATTGCCTAGTGCTCCCAGAAACCATTCTATATTTGTTGTATCACAGTTGAAGAAGGCAGTGGAAAGCATCAGGGTGCAATCACAGTTGCCAATTCTTACTCCTAATGGAACTTTTGACATTGCATCACCAAGAATCTTGAAGGAGAAGCAGGTTTACAGAGGAAGCAAAGTGATTTATCAATACTTAGTGCAATGGAAGAATGTGAGGGTGGATGATGCCACTTGAAAGATGAAGATCTGCCAAGCAAAGCTACCCATCTCTGCTGCCCATCCATGAGGACATGGGTAACATAAGGGGAGGGGTTTGTCAAGAATGAGTCATTAGTCAGCTACATAGTTATCAGATCTGGACCTGACCGGACTGGACCAGGCGGTTAAACTGGGAACCGGTGCCTAAACCGGTCCGGTTCAAGGAAAATACCGGATAAGCAAAAATACCGGAGTGAACCAGACGAACCAGCTGGTTTTTTCAAAAACCGGCGAACCGGATGGTTTTTTAGAAAAACCAGATCGATTTTTTGGTTGACTAAAATTGGTTTTTTTTTTATTTTAATTCAAATTTTTTAGTCTATATCAAAATTAATCACGTAATTCACTTATTAACACTACTATAAATTCATTAAAAATAAATTTTAACATTTAAAATATAAAATATAATTTTTTTGGAATAAAGGAATAACAATGATCAAAGTTGTTTATTTTATCTTGTTAAATATTGCACTAATTTATTTTGTGTGGTAAAAAAATTATAATAATGAGTTAACAGGATCATTTATGTATTTAAAATATAGTAATACTTTAATTTTAGTATATTAAACTACAATTTTAAGCATATAAATTTATTTTTATATATATAATAATAAAAATTTGGCTCAAACGGTTCAACCACCGGTTGAACCACTAAACTATTGAACCAGTGCTTCGACCGGCTCAATACCCAGTCCGGTTCTGATAACTATGGTCAGCTAGGTTATATTGAGCTGTCATGTGCTATGTAATAATGAGCTGGCATGTGCTATGTGTTGGTAGTGGGTTGTAATTAGTTAGTTATTAAGTGGTGTAGATTAGGAGCATTGGTGTGTAGGATAAGATGACTATAAATCATGATGTACTACTTGTGTTCAGTAGAATGATGAATGAAATAACAAATTTTCCCTCCTCTATTTCTCTCTCTAGACCTGATATGTCTCTCTCTCCCCCTCTCGGAAGCTCTTTCTCTCTCTAATCCCTCTCTGATTTCTCCATATCTCTCTCTAGTTCTATCTAATTCTCTTCTCTCTGTTGATCTGATCAGACCTTCTCACGCATGACAAATATCCATCTCTTCCCACCCTCCAGCACTGGACTTCCAAAGACTAACAATACAACTTCTTAGTTATCCATCCACTTCCCTCACAAGGCTATTTTAAACCCCTCCACCATAAAGCTATTATTATTAATCTGTAATCTGTTGGAAAAAGATTATCTTATCTGATGCGTCACTCAAGAATGGTACGTTATAGTTACCTGCTCATTTATAACAAATGAAATTTTAAAAGAAAACATAAAGCTCAAGACTGAAAGCATTATACCTCCCTAACATACACAATACATATATATGACAAACAACATCATCAGGTTTCACAATCCATTGAAAGCTTATAGTTGACAAGGATAGAATTACTGGTTAACTGTTTCTACTAGAAACAACGTAATAATTGACATATGACCCTTTTAGTGATGACATCAACAACGCCTTTATCTTACCAGTTGGGGTCGGCCGTCAATGAACCCAAAAGAAAAAAAAAGGAAAATGAATAATAAATAAGTACAAAAGTACAGATCAACAGAAATGAAGACAATCGCTTAAATCTTTTTGTAACCAGGTAAATAGAAGTCTGGTTACCTCCACCATCAGAATCCATTGTACTCGTGTTCCACAGCTCATAATCAGCTGCTTCTTGTCTCCTTCTCAACTATAAAGTGAATCACTAAGTAGTAATGTATGAAATTATTAGGTAAAGCTCAAAAAACTATTCTATAAAAAAGAATTGGTACATATCAGGTGCAAGAAATAAATGCTTCAAGTTAACAGTTAACTTATGATATTGCAGCCATCAACTATAGTACCAAGATTGAAGAAGAAACTTAACAGGTTATTTTTAAGTAAATTGATCATATTTTCCAGCAAGAATTATTACATCTTTATGGTCATTAGCAGGAAACAGAAGAAAAATGAGAATGCCTTTAAGAGTACTCATTAGGTAAAGTGGTCAATACATCCTCATTTGTCTTACTGTACGAGCAACATAAAGCTATCATAGTCTTTAATTGCAAATCATGTGGTGAAAAAACTGATTTCATGTGGTCCTAATAAGAGCACCCACCTGGGCGGGAGAGAACACAAACTACCTAAAGAAAAGAAAGAAGAAAGGAAAAAAGTGAAGAGGTACAAGAAAGAAAAAAGAAGATAAGCTAAAGGAAAAGCTTTGGAAAATCAACACTGACATTAAATGCCATCTTCAGGCTAGTAATTTCTTTCTAATTCCTACAATTTCTCCGTATGATATCAGAAGTAGAGAGGCTAACTAACTCATCTACCATCCATATTGCTTTTTTTCTGCTTAAGTTGACAGCTAAAGTATGTGACTAACTTCAAAACTCAGGTGACTAATTTCAGTCCAAAGATTAAGACATTAGAAGTCAGACTCGGATATGGATGGATGGCTAAATGTTACATTGTTACCTGAAAACTCCTTGTAAAAATAGCAGTCAAACTGGAAGCACTAAGTTGCATCTTCATGTGCTTGTAACATTTCAAGGGGCGAACTTTTAAATGGGGCCGATGAAACCTGGCTTAGCTCATAATTAACAAGCATTGATCCAAATATATTGAATGTTCCAGCACTACCGTAAGCAACTTCCGCATCAGAAGACCTCTTAAAAACTATCCTTGCACGGCTCATCTGTATATCAACCTCTGTTTCAGACTCCCTCAGAGGCCCAAATCGCCGGAATATTTTATTTAGACTCGACTCTGAAGGAACCAAATTCCCCTCAGCAAAGTTAAGTATAAGCCCTGTCGGTGAAGAAATTTGTGATCCTCCATCAATATGCTCTGCTAATTCCTCTTCTTCAAGTACATGATCTCCGGTCGAAAACCGTTTTTTAGATCTCCGACCGGATTTTAAGGGTTTTTCAGGCTTATATGCCAATAACTGATGATATTCACCATCTCCATTCTGATCAGTATGTAATAGTTGCTCTTCCCCATAGTTTTGGACTATCCTGTCCGTCCAGTAAGAATCGTTCACATCATCAAACTCAAATTCTTCAGGAGTATTTACAATGGCATGGGATGTTCTTTTCTTTCTACCTCCTCTCCCAGTAGATGTATTATGCCTTCTAGAGGCTTGGCCCAAAGCAACTGAATGTCTAAAACCAGAGAAGAAAGTGGTTATAGTATTCAAGAAGCTGTATCCTTTCATTGGATCTCTTGCCGCCAAATGAAGTTGCGACAACATCTCATCGACGGAAGACTGCTCCTTAGGAATTATCATCCTCCCTCTTTGGGAGTTCACAGGAGTCCGAAGCGGGACATCATAACCATCATTTCGGTCAACACTTTCATCAACCTTCAGATACTTTTCGCTGCTACATTTTTGTAGTGATGGGGAACCAGTGAGTTGGCTTGCTAGCTTACTAATGCGCTCACCAACCTTGAATGATGGCTTAGGTATTGGAGACACTGTAGTAGACACTTTTGCAGCATAGAAGCTCATTCTTTTATCAGAACCATCAGAAACAGAATCAAGTGCCTTCCTTTTTCTGCCACTAGATGATTTAACAGACTTGTCCTCCATGTTCCCATCTGGCTCGTCTTCACCATCTGAGGGTGGCATGTCACCAATTAACTCAGACATGCTTCTTTCTTTTTTGCTAGGATGAGGACTATCTGACATATCGTGTTTACGTTTATTAGAGGAGTTGCTATCACCTTTGATCTGCTCAACCACTTCGTTTAATTTTGTCATATTTACATCATTTTCTAACAAACTCCCACATAATTTGAATTCAGGCAGAGGCTGCAGACCCTTAAAACGAGAAAAAGCAGATAGCTGAGCCTTAGCTATCACAAACTCCAATCGGTCAAGGCCACCAGATGGGAAAATTGCTAATGATCTTATATTCTCCACAAGTTTCCCAGGCTCGAAACAACCAACCCCAGTAGATTCATCAAGACCATACCTTCTACCTGCATTTTGATGAATTCCAGTATTTTCGACAATCTGAGATTCAATCTCATTAAGGGAATCTTTTGGAATGCAGGAGCAAGCTAGACCTAACTCAACTCGCCTGGAAACCTCTGCCAGAGCAGAGCTGACTGCATGATGAAATGCTTCAGAATTGCTTTGCTTCTCTATTTGAGAGAAATGTGTCCGAAATGGTCGTAACAGAGATGCATCATTCCAAGCAAAAGTTCGATCTCCAAAATACGCTACCAAAAAGCAGTCCTTTTTATGATATTTCTGAGCCTTCTCTGATGCATCTGAAGGATCAAATATCTGCCCAGGCCACCAAGGATGGCTCCTGACTTTACCCCATACCAAGTCAGATATAGAGAATTCACCTTCATTTTTTGGCGGCAGCAAATAACAAGAATGCCATTCTGAAACAGAGCTTCCAGGCTCAGGTGACATCTTTTGTGGAATGTTCTCATCAGTAAGCTTGGACTGTTCAATCTCCAAAATCTGGTCAACGCCTTGCTCTCCATGCAAGTCATCCTGCTCCACACTAGTGCATTGTTCTTCAACTCCCGCTGTGCACTCCAAATCTGGATTGACCCCCGTTCCATCATCATACGGCTCAGGTGAAATCTTTTGTGGAATGTTCTCATCAGTAAGCTTGGACTGTTCAATCTCCAAAATCTGGTCCACGCCTTGCTCTCTACGCAAGTCATCCTGCTCCACACTATTGCATTGTTCTTCAACTCCAACTGTACACTCCAAATCTGGACTGACCCCAGCTCCATCACCATACACACTCCCATCTAAACACTCAGAAAATTGCAGTTGAACATCACCTTCAATTCCTTGAACATTAGCATCTACTGATCTCAACTCATACAGTTGAGGAACATTTCTGCCAAGGTCAACTTGTTGATTCTTTTTCTCCTCATCAGAACATGTACCAACAATTTCAACCAGGCTGCCCCCATTGTCACTCTTTTTTGAATCATTTTTTTCAAGCACGTGAGCAAGCACAAAGTTTTTGTCATCAATCATGCAAGGCTCATCTTTAACCTCGTTGGAATGATCAACAATTTCACTAGAAGCCACCCCTGTAGAGTCATATGTCGCCTCTGTTTCTTCTACATCAAGTGGAGAACGGTCATCACAAGCTACACTGGCTTCTGCATGGACAGATTCACAGTGTGGGTGGGCCTCATCTGAAACCCCTCTATTCAATATCTCATCAGCATTCAAATGATTCAAGCACTTCTCCCCTTCATAGTCATGTTGAAAAGTTTCGGCTTCTTGTAATGTTGCCTCCTGCCTGTCATCTGTAAACTCTTCAACACCAGCTGTACCCATTGTTGAAGTTTCTTGACTTTCAGCATGCGGATGAGAATCTATGCCTAAACTTCCGTCTTCTATTGTACTCTTGCCTGCTTGCTCAACAGTCACATCTTCATTATCCAAACTACAAATATTTTCATCCATTGCATCTATTCTCAGATCACCTTCAGTGGTCCCCTGACAATCACGTAAAGTTTCTTCACAAATTTCAGTTCCGCACAGTTCAACGGATATCTCTGTGCAGGAAACTGCTACAACATCCTCTGCAGTGCTCCCAGTCACCATCGGAGTGTCCAAATTTCTATTTTCCCCCAACTGGACATCACCATCTGATACCACGACTCTGTGGTTAGCATTGACATTGTCGTCATCTGATGTTGTCTCTGCTCTTGCAACCACAACGCCTTTTGACTGTGTTCCCACATCTTCTTGTCCCTGCACATCATCATTTTCACAGCCTCCAACAGACTTTATGTGTGTATACTCCCTGGAAAAACTTGCATTGTCACCAAATGAATCATACTCTGATGTTGAAGCATCTGGAATGTCCATTGCTTCAACTACCCCTGTCTCAGAAGCCAGGGCGGTTACATTTATGTTTTCTGCAATTGTAGCTACAGTAGTATCTTTTTCAGCATTACCACAAGCAAGTACACACTCCACATTCTGAAGATCCGCTGAATCACCTGAAGGAACATCTATACCAGTTTTTGCAACATCTATCCCAGTTTTTGCGACTTCCACCTCCAATTTTTGGTCATTGTTTTTTATCAATATAGCTTCAGCACTATTTCCTATTTGGGTTTGACCACTAGAACATTCAACGTCAGTTTCCATAACATCCTTATTTGAGCTAACATTGACTCTCTCTTTCTCAGCCATCAACCGGCAGTTGGTTGCAGAACAAATCAAACTGCCATCTAAAGCATCAGTTCCTGAGATACCATCTTTGCCAACAATATCTGCTGCCTCCCCAATGTCCATCCCTGAAACTTCTGTTTCTGAAACACCAACATGCTTGACATATTTTCCATCACTAGCATAGGCTATTTCACCCTCCACATTATGAAATTCTGTAAAGTGAGAATACACGCCATCTTTATCCATTGTTTCAACTTCTTCTAGAGGATCTGTTACCTTGCGATCAGTAATAGCAGTTTCAATGTCATTTACAATATTCGTTTCTTTATCAAAGGATTGTCGATCTTTGCCCACCACATCAATTCTAGAGATTTCAAATATCTGCTCATCCTCTGCTATAGAATTTTTGTTCTCTCTAATAAGACACCTGTTTTCTGCTTGGTCAAAATCAATAACCTTTTTATCAATAGCATCAGAATAGCCCGCAACAACTGGTGTAGGTTCGAAAGAAGATACCGCTCCTGGACCTGCCATACTATCTTCACCAACATCAATCCCATTCAAACGAATACCTTTGGAAGTCCCAATACACGGATCCAAAGAATCTTTGTCTTTATCATCTGCAACATCATATTTGTCTTTATGATCTGCACAATCATATCTTTCATTATCGTCTGCAACATTATTTATTTCTGATTCAGGGACATATATGGAATTAACACCCAACTTTTCAGTACTTTCCTTAATACCACCAACCATCATATTTGTCTGTCCATCCTCTACTGAGCATTGCATGTTCCCATCAAGAATGTCACTTTTGGTAACTTTAACTTTCTCATTCAAACTCTCTTCTTCATGCAGAACTTCAACTTTACGATTTAACCCTTCCTCTTTCACCATTACAGAAATTTGCTCAGTAACAACTTGAGCTTGTGTAACCAGAGCATGTACAACTACTGACGAACTTGCAAACCCAGCTTCAATCCCAGGATTCCATGCTTCCTCACCCGAAACATCAATTCCTGACTCCATATTATTTGCCCCTACTTTATCAACAGATGGTGCTGTTTGCACCATACCCTCATCATTAGCAGATGATTTATCTTTCTCTGCACTGACATGGAATTCCCCAAGTGAAGGTTCTGTATCCATCAAAGAATTTTCTGCACCAACATCAGCTGCACAATTGAGACCCTCGTCATGCTTTCCACCAGCTTCATGAGCAGATGGAGTGGTCAAATCACAGCCCAAATCACCCTGTTCACTTAACTCTTCCTGTCTTTCGGAACCCTCCTCATTGACAACAATCTGAACTTCCTCCATAACAACATCAACGAGCCCATCACCCGATGACCCACCAACTTCCTGAACAGTTTCAGCTCCCATCTCATTTCTGGACTCCACACCTTGAGCACCCAAATCCCCTTGTTCCAACAACCCCATATCACGGGCCGCCCCAAACTCACTTTCTTCAACAATTCCCAAATCTCTCCCATCACCACCAATTTCTGTACCCTGATCCCCACGAACACCATCAACAAAAACATCAGAACCCACCAGTTCAACCATTATCTCCCCACCATCATCTTCTTCCTCACCAAAAGGCCCCTCCATTTGTCCCTCATCCTCCAAATTTTCAATATGGGTTTCATCAGCGGCAACAACACCATCAGTAACACTAGATTCAGAAACCCTAGTACTCACTGTAGGAGTATCATCATTCTCATCCATAGTCACACGGTTTCTGAGTAAAATTTACACTTAGTCAGATCAACTAAAAACAAACAAGTAATCCCAACAAAAACACACAGAAACCAAAAATGACAAGAAGAAAACCTAAAAACAATATTCATACCCTAAACGTGCAAAATCCATAAAATTGTATGTAGGAGCAAATACAAGAAACTAGGTAAGTAGTAAAAGAAAGAAAGTAGAGATTGAGCGTACCTGGTGAAGCGAAGATGTTGAGATTTTGAGGGTTTTAGAGAGAGTAATGGTGTTTGTGTATTAGAGTTAAGACAGAAGTGACGGAGATGGTACCAAAATGGACCTGTGTTCCGAGGGAGAGAGAGAGATCCAAATGGGTATGTGTCCTTTTCACCATTTCCTCTTTGTTTTCGGGGGAAAAAAAACAAATTATTATTATTATTATTATTTAAAACTAATTCCTCCCTTATTTATTACTATTATATACCTGTTATTATTATTATTATTAAATTTTTATTTAGTTTACATACCTCCCATTGTTCCACAAAAATAGCAACATTTAAACTTTTTGATAATTTTTAATTTTGTATATTTGACTAAAAATTATATATAAAAATAATAAGTTTTTTTATTCTAATGATTATTGGTAGTTTGATATGAATTTTTTTATTGAACTAATAAAATTATTGTAGATATTACATAAAGTATATTCCTTGGAACTAATTTTATAGTAGAGTGATTTCTCACTTAAGAATCTCTAACTTAGAGTTAACGACTCATTTTTGTGTGTTTAAAGCTGGAAATTTATAGTTCTTAGATTCAAAAGATGATATTTTTATAATCCGCGTTTGTGTTTTGAGTTTCCAAAAATGTTATTAATAAATCCTTGTTAATATGTCAATCAGTTTCATGCTTTATTAGTAGTAGACTCGTTAAACAGAGTCCCAAAGAAATGTATTAAAAGGAGGTTGCATAGTGTTTTTCTAAATTTAAAAAAGATTGCCTATAAACTCAGCAAATTATAAAACTTCTTGCTTATAAAAGATTTTGCTTATACTTTAAAAAGAGTTAGCAGCAGAATTTCAACAAATTACCCCTTAGTAAAAAGTAAATGTCATGAGTTAGCAATATCAGTGAAGTCTTTGCTAAAAGAATTTAGTAAGAATTAAGCAAAGAAAGAGTTGAGGAATAAGCAGAGTAAATAATGAACAGTAATGAAAAGAGAAAACAACGAGATTTTTATAGTAGTTCGGCCTAACCTACTCCACTCTTCTTCTCTTTTACTTGAGAAGGAATCCACTAAGAAACACACAGTTATAAAGAACACAAAATTCTTGATTACACTAGGTCACTGAAATCTTATTTAGTTACACAGACAAATAGGTAATTAATGTATTTGTGTTTGTTATCTCTAAGTAAGTAGCTCCTTGTCGAGCAAATAAGATAACACTTATTCAAATTCTTGAAATGCTACTTGCTAAGGAATTGAGTGTGTCAGATGTCAGAGAACTTCTTGGTAGTTCACTAGTCATAACTAAAACTTATTTGTTGGGAATATGAAAATAGATCCCTTGGGAGCTGTACTTTTTTGACAGTAACTTACACCTTTACAACTGTCCTTTCCCTACACAATAAAGTAACAATTATTTTGTCTTCTAGTGTTTTTTGAAAAATCTTTTGGAAGTTGACTAAGTAAAGTCAAAAAGGTGAAGTCCTTTTCTGATATAAAGTCTGCTTAGATTTTAGTGAAAGGTTTTGCTATTTGGACCTTTGCTTATTTCCATTATAAGCAAGTTTTTCTTTAGAATTTTCTTCGTAGTTTGAGCATCCTTCCAAATTGATGAGTACAGTCTTTACTTGTGATCAAAATCTTTGTTTAACTAAAACTATTTATATCTACCTAACAAGCTGTTTGTAGCAGAAGTGGGGGTGTTGAATACAAACCTGTTAGAGCAAAATAAGCTCAAGTGTTTGTAGAAGGGGGGGATGAATACAAATACTCAAAACTTTTTCGCTATGTTCAACTTTGATAGCTCCTTCTAGGAATAGCAAGATAACAGAAAAACAATAAAATAATAACACTCAGATTCAAGTTAAAACAGTTGTATTATAACTTGGTATTTTTTTTTCTGGAAATCTGTAATATCACAAATGTGAATTACAGCTACAATTTTTGTGAATGAAATTCACAGCTTCTCACACTCACTAGCTACAAAGATTTCTCTATGACAATAAATCTCTCAAGAAATATTACAGAGCTTCCTAGTGTTTTTGTGTGCTTCTATTCGTCTCGTCTCGTATCTTTTTATCAATGAAAACTCCTTCTTTAAATATGTAAATCAGTGGTTGAAAATCATGTGCTTGAGACGTGCTGCCTTTTTCAACTTAGCCGCAAGTATGTCAC
>CM025787.1:20525374-20559345 GCA_014636745.2 Centella asiatica
TCTGACTTGTCTTGTGAAGAACTAAATCATCCACTGATGGATATTATTATCATCAGCGGATGCAAAACTTGTGCTTATTTCAAGGTTTATACAACACCTCGAGTATTTACAATTTGCACAACTTATTACTAAACTATCATCATCAGTGTTTAACCTTAACAAAACCACAAACTTCTTTCGAACTTTGTGAGCTGAGTGAATATATTTGTTTTCCCAGTGAGACAGCCGAGAACTTGTAGAAGGGGCGGGGGGTTGAATACAAGTTCTCTGAAATCTTTTAGATTACTTGTTCTTCAAGAAATTAATTATAACTTGTGAAAATAAAGAACAAGAACTCGAATCAATTTATAAACAATTGCTTGTATTAATTTTAACAATTAAATACAAATTCTAACGATCACAACAATGTGATCGTCAGCTTCTTTTCTTTTCTGTATAGTAAAGATACAAACTATGAATTCTATACAGTTTCGAATTACAATTCTCTGTAAACCTAATTATAGCTTCTCAAAAACTGAATTCTTAGTTTTCCTATTATAAATCAATAATGATTCAGCTTCCTTATTCGAATTAAACACAATCTTTCATTTTTTACTAGAAACAGATTTCTGGCTTGTTTCCTTATCAGCTACGTCTTCAATAATATCTTGCTTTTATATGAAAGACATTGCTTATTCAATTCAAACTCTGTATCTCTCAGAGAATAAATCACGATTAGTCCCTGACGCTTCATCTTTAGTCTTTGGTGACGTCATCACTAGTCTCTGGTCTTTTAGTCCCTGATGACGTCAGATTGTGTAGTTTCCGATAGAGTTATTTAGTCTCCGATGCTTTAAGGCTTAGTCTCTGATGACGTCAGCTTAGTCTCTGATGATTTTAAACTTAATCTCCGATGACGTAAGCTTTAGTCTCTGACTCTTTTAAACTTAGTCTCTGATGACCTAAGCCTTAGTCTCCGATAGGCAAAACTAGTCTCTGACAGATAAAATCCTTAGTCTCTAATAAGTTTTCCTAGTCTCCGACAAGCCTTTTTGTAAACTCTAACGGATCAAATACACACCTTGACTTACTGAAGGTTTGATACTCCATTCCAGTAGTTACTTACAAATAAAGAATAATTGTATCTCTTTACAAATAATGAATGAATTACAATCAAAGAGATAACTATTGGCTACAAAACTTCAGTGTTACTAGTTAACACTTTATATACATTTGTACTCTAAATATTCTAAAGACAATCATCATCAAATGTTCTAAAACCTAACAATATTGTATTGAAAGTTGCGAAATTGAAGGAATACAATATATCACAAATACTTCTTAACTTTTATTAATTAATGAAAGACGACAAAAACTCATTGGTGTAGATGACCAGTTTCTAAGAGCTCTGTTCAAAGAAGAACAACTGCAGACTAGAAAATTATTTCTAGCTTCTCAAGTTCTAACAACTTGTTACTATATATATATATCTCTCTCTCAATATTTTAACTCTTTTTTCTTTTGATATAGCTTCGCTCTTTTTGTAAATCAATTACAACTGCTATCTTTCAATTTCTCTCTCAATATGTATATAGATGTATTTGATGCTCTGAGTTGTTATTTGATATGCTTTGAGTTCATCAACTGTTGCAGCATTCTTCTTATGGTTGTTGTGAAGAATTTATCCTCTGAGCGATATCTTGACGTGCATTTTACATTGTCAGAGGATACCTTCCATTGGTTTGTCTATTATCCATTGATGAACAGGTTACAATGTCAAAGGATAATACTTAGACAAAAATTCTCCTTGACTGTGCTATCAAAAGAGAAGAATGGACCTCCAACCTTTTAAAACAAGAAAGGGAAGTCATAAAGAAATGGAATGAGTCAAGCAAGAAACTAGATGATCAATTAAACTGTCATAAATCTGATCACAAATCTGATTTAGGCTATGAAGAGACTCTAGTGAAGCTATCTCTATTGAGGTTGAAAATGCAGCTAGCTTTGGAAAAAGGCCTATACAAACTATCAAATTTGTAAAGGTTGTAACAAAGTTAGAAAAAGGGAATGTTTTTCCAATGTGTGAAGCTTCCACAAGTGGTGGGAGAGGCAAGAAACCTATTCTTGCCAAAACACTCAAACCCCAAGTTAAGAAGGAACTAGACTGTGCATCAGTGGATACACAGTCATCAGGGGATAAGAGTGCATCAGGCCATCGTAGCCCTTTAAGGGATAAAGGTCTGTTAGGGGATAATAAAAAGAATAGGAATGAAAAGTTAGGTGTAAACAAAAGAAATAATTACACCTCTATGCATGAAGCCCCTATGAAAGTGTGCTCGAATTGTGGTAGCAATAATCATTTATCCTTTCAATGTAAAGAAAAACCACAGATTCTAATTGGCACAATATTATATGTTGATGATTTACCAACTGCTCAAGCATGCACCCCTAAGGGTAAAGATAAGAAAATTGTTGTTAAATCAAAAGTTTATAATATAGCTCCTAAAAAGGAGAAAGTCTCTAATTTGCCAAAACCAAAAGTCCCACATAATGAAAAAGTTGTTTTACCATTAACTGTGACTAAACCTAAAGGATCCAAATCCACTTGGGTACCAAAAACAAATTAAATGTTTCTTGTGTGCAGGGAAAGGTCAAAGGCAGTCAAATTTGATTTTTAGACAGTGGCTGCTCAAGACACATGATAGGAAACAAATTCCTGCTCACAGAATTTCAAGAAAAGACTGGTCTAGTGATTTCTTTTGGTGATAACAACAAAGGATTGACTCTTGGTTATGACAAAGTAGCAAATGGGGATGTTTCATTTGAAAATGTAGCACTAGTTGATGGGTTTAAGCACAACTTATTAAGCATAAGTCAACTATGTGACAAGAGATACATCATTTCTTTCAAAGGGGATCAGTGCTTGATTTCAAATGAAGATGATGAGAAGCTGGTCTTATCAGGAATAGGGAAAGGAGATCTCTACATTGCTGATTTCAATTTAGTAAGTGGAGAATCATGCTTCTACAACAAGGCAACACCTGATGAGAGCAGACTGTGGCACAAGAAGCTCTCTCACCTGAACTACAAAGTGATTTGGTAAAGAGAGAGTTGGTAACTGGACTACCTCAAGTGGAATTTATTCAAGAAGGATTATGTTCAGCTTGCCAACATGGGAATCAAAAAAAATCATCCTTTGTCAGCAAGGAAGCCACAAGGATTAAGGATCCAATTCAATTGCTTCATATGGATCTCTTTGGCCTTGTCAACATAATGTCTGTGTCAAAGAAAAGATTTGCAATGGGTATTATGGATGACTACACCAGATACACTTAGGTTAGGTTTCAAAATGCTAAAATAGAAGTACCTCAACAAATCTTTGACCATATAAAGAAAGTGGAAACTAAGTCAGGGTCAGTGGTTAGGACATTGAGGACAGATAATGGAACTGAATTTAAGAATGCAGCTGTTGATAGATTTTGTGTGGAGAAAGGCATCAATCATACATTCTCTGCTCCAAGGACTCCTCAACAGAATGGTGTAGTGGAAAAGAAAAATAGAACCCTAATAAAAGCTGCTAGAACAATGTTAGCATAGGCAAGGATTCCTACCTATTTTTGGGCTGAGGCAATTTCCACTGCTTGCTTCACTGAAAATAGGTCTTTGATTAACAAGGCTCACAAGAAGACACCATACGAGCTAATGACAGGGAGGAAACCAAACATCAAGTTCTTACATGTTTTTGGATGCAAATGCTTTGTATTAAGGAACTTTGGTGAGAACATAGGAAAATTTGATCCAAAGGCTGATGAAACAATTTTCCTAGGTTACTCCCTGACATCTAAGGCCTTGAGGGTTTACAACAAGAGACTCCAGGTAGTGATGAAGTCTATAAATGTAGCTTTTGATGATCAAGACATTTCTGGACTTAAAGACCCTGGTTTTCATGAGGAGCTCAGATTTGAAAATGAAGATGATTGAATCAAGTCATCCATTGCCCTTTGTTTCTGCCAAACATAGAAAGGATCCTGATGTCTAAAATGTATATTTTTGTAATAGTTATAGGAAATACTTGTACAATTATTTTCTTAGTTCATACAAATACAATTTTGATAAATTTCTGTTGATAGTGTATAGTTTTGGTTTTGACATCATCATCAGTGCATAAAGTAGATTTATGGTTATCAAATTGATAATCATAAATAGGGGGGAGATTGTTAGGTATAAATGAAGATGATGCTTAGAGTTTTGTTTGTACATCTGTACATACTCAGGGTGTTCTATAAACTTAAGTATATGCACACATTTTGCATCCATTGATGATCAACTTAGTCATCAGTGAATCAAGTATTACACACTAGGCAAGTCATTAGTTGAAACTTCTAAAGGACTTGATAGTGAAAAGGGATGCCTGTCATTACTCAAAAACACTTAAGTATTCTACACATTAGACATTCCAAACAAAATCAACAAAGCTTCAGTGATTAAAATCGTCAGGGGAACCCATTAGGGGATGACAAAGGCAAATCAACCCATCAGGGGAACGCGTTAGGGTATGGCAGTGACAAGCCAAACTTATAAGGGGGAACACATCAGGGCATGACAGTAACATGACAACCTATCAGGGGAACTTATCAAGGTATGATAGTGGCAAGCTAACCCATCAAGGAAACTCGTCAGGAGAAATGCTAAGCACTCATCAGTTGACGCTTTGAGTCTTAACGTTAGGGGATCAAGAAGCACTTTGATAACTCAAGTGAAGGTTGAAGCACTGATCGAGTCATGAACATGACTTGTCATCAGGGGATCCGGAAGCACTGATCAAGTCCACATAAGGGCTTGCTATCAGTGGACAGTTATGACAGCATACACTTGTCATCAGGTCTTACACGCAAATCAATGAAGCTTGTTACCGAAGCAACAGATATAAACTAGAAAGATATTTCTTGAAGTTTGGTGCTCCAATGACAACTCTCGATTATTAAATGCACGCAGATCAGGGGATGAAAAATAAGTAACAAAAGTAGCAGCTGTCTGACACATCATTCCTAAAGGACATCGATGTGACATATATGCGGCTAAGTTGAAAGAGCAACACGTCTAAGCACGTGGGTTCAACTACTGATCTTTGAAATATAGGCAAAAGAGTTCTCAATATATAAGAGAGGATATCCAACAGATCACATAGCGAAGCACACAAACACCAGAAAGAAGCTTTGCAATATATCTTGAGAGAAATATTTAAAGAAAGTGAGGAAGCTAGTGAGTGTGAAATTGTAGCTGTAATTTCATTACAGATTATAGCTTTTTAATCACATTTGTGGTTAAATAGATTTTTAGAAAAGCATCAAGTTTTAATACAACTATTTTAACTTGAATGCTTCTGTGTTCTTTGTAAACTTTTTATAGTTTTTCTGATAGTGTAGCTATTTCCAATAGTGCTTAAAAAGTTTTTTTTTCTAAAAAGTTTTGAGTGTTTGTATTCAAACCCCCCATTCTACAAACGCTTGACCCAATTTTGCTCTAACACTACTTTATTATCTAAGCAAAGGATAGTTGTAAATATGCAATTCACTGTTTTCATGCCTAAAAAATTTTGGAAAATATTCAGGGGTGAGTTGTGAGATTTCTTTGAAAGTTTCCTTAAAATCCTTTTCCAAAAGTCTGAGTTTTTTATAAATGCGACGAGGTGATGAGAGTATTTTTCAAAATGAGTCGCCACCTAATAAAATCTGAGATAGTGTGTTAGGACACCTTTTTAATCTTTATTTTATTTGAAATATTGATTTTAAGATGATTCTTAAATTATGGCCCAGGCGAAACCAAGAAAAACTGAGTTCGTTGCTAGGTTGAACAGGGGGAAGGTGTTAGGCACCCTTATCTTCACTATAACTAGTGTCTGCTTTTTAAATTTTGTTTCCATAAAATCATCTCTTAAAACCCGAAGTTGTTCAAAAGTGGAGCAAGTCCGTTAGTAGTGCAGGTGTGTGTCAGTGTACGTGCGTGCTTGTTCATTTCCATTATTCAGTTTTGGTTACATATTACAAGGTATAGACTGGAGATAAAGGACCAGTCCCAAAGTAAAACCAAAACTCTTCCTGCCCGAAGCAAGCCAAACCTTACAACATTGTCTAAAAACACAATAGCTATCTTAAAACTAAACAAGATGAATCTTGTGTATGTGTTCTTGTCTTCGCCCCTTTTTTTTCTCTCATCGGGGTATCTATTTATAGGCCCAGCTCCTCTGTCCTCCAGGCTTCACTAGTTATCTCTCAAGATATTTATGATATTACTCCATAATTATAGCTCTATCATATAACTTCCACTGACACACTAGGCTCTGATGACTAATTATAGTTGTATCCACTGACACACTAGGCTCCGATGACTAATTATAGCTGTATCCACTGACACACTAGGCTTTGATGACTAATTATAGTTGTTTCCACTGACACATTAGGCTCTGATGACTAATTTTATCCCCTGATGCGCTAGTCTCCGACAGTGTGTTTTATCCCTTGACACTCTAGTCTCTAACGGCTAATTCATCCCCTGACGCTCTAGTCTCCGATGCTTAGAAAAATCCCCTGACGCCTAGAGAATATCCCTTGATGATCAAACACTTCCCCTGATGCCGAGAAAATGTTTCCCTTGACGCCTAGAGTTTGGCGATGAATTGGATTGCCCGAAGAGTTTGGCGCTGAGTATTTGGCCCTGATGTCTAGACTTTGGCGACAACGTATCTCCCGACGAGTTTGGTGATGGCAAAAAGTGACTTTGGCGTTAGTCATTTTATCCCCTGATGCCCGACTTTGGCGACGACGACTTTGGTGATGGCGGAGAACGACTTTGGCGCTGGTATGGATTACCTAACAACTTTGGCGATGGCTGAGAATGACTTTGGCGCTAGTCATTTTCATCCCCTGATGGCTCGACTTTGGCACTAGTCATTTTCATCCCCTAATGGCCCGACTTTGGCGCGGGTATGGATTACCCGATGAATTTGGTGATGGTCGAGAATGACTTTGGCGCTTAGTCATTTTCATCCCCTGATGGCGAGAAATATCCCTTGATGCCGAGAAACGTCCCCTGATGCCCATACGGTGGCCTTGCTTTGCTCCACGTTTCTTAGTATCTTATCCACTCTTAATGTCACCATGGCTCTTGCTCGACAAGATCCTCAGATGAGTAAATTTTTTTTTTGAGCACACCATCCTGGCATTTTGTTCATCCATCACTATTCCTGGTCCATCAGGGGCTTCGGTTATGAACTCCATTCACTTCAAATAGGAGAAACTGTCAATCCTGCACTCAACACAAAAGTTAAATCCACCAAGCCTTATTCCATATTTTATTACATTAAGGCGAAACATAAATAAAAATAAAATCCCAAAAATGAGGTGTCTACAGTTGCCCCTCTTTATCATGATCATTTTGCATAGTAAAAATGATTATGATAAAGACGTAGGCACCTCTACTCCCTGATTTCGGGACCTGCCATCATTTGCATAGTAAAATGATTTCTAGCCACCAAAACCTGAGGAATTTCATCAAGATCACTTGCGTAGTAGAATGATCGAGACTCGATCCTCGTAGTATCAAACAAGTTGAGATCATTTGTGTAGTTTAATGATCCAACCTATTCTCTGACCATATTATATCAAAATCATTTGTGCAGTTGAATGGTTTTGATAAATACCAAGTCAAACATTCCAATTGAAGTGGTGTTGATATTACTTGCGTAGTAAGACAATCTCAAACACCCAAAGTAGTAAATCATGTCAAGACCATTAGTGTGGTTAATTGGTAATGACCAAATAGCCAAAACAAAATCATTTGCATAGTTGAATGATCTTGCTGACTCCAGTTTTGAAAAACAAGTTTTGAAATTGTAACAAATCCCATCTGCATAGTAAGGTGGTTTTGGAACAAGATGTTGTATAGCAACACCAGGGTCACTTGTGTAGTGGAATGACCCGGGTGGCTTACCACAAAAGATGGTATCGAAAATCATTGGTGTAATAAAATGATTACGAATACTACAATTTTGAAAATTGGATTTGAAAATGTATCAAAATCATCTGCGTAGTAAGATGACATGAAACAAAGGGTTGGGGCTGCCCTAGGGTCATTTGCATAGTTGAATGACCTGAGTAGCTTGCAACCAAAGGATGGTATTGAAAATCATTGGCGTAGTAAAATGATTACGATAGCCACAATTTTGAAAAATCAGATTTGAAATTGTATAAAAATCACCTGCGTAGTAAGATGACATGAAACAGAGGGTGTTGTACCCACATGCATGCAAATAATGCAAAACAAAGTATGCCATGAAATGCCTAAATCCAATGCATGTTATCAAAGTAAAAGCGGCTTGATTGAGGATGATCCTTGTTTGGTTCCAATTGTGTCATGACCCTTGCGGAGATCTATGGCAGTCCTTCCTTGGTTCCACCTATTCGTTAGGATTTGTCCACCTGAAACACCAAATTTGTTGTCTAGGATGGCCACTTTTTGCCTCTATTGAAATCAATGATTATACCTCGGTCAACATCTTGAGGTCTCACTATTTGATCAAATCCTTTGATTTTCTTGACTTTGATTTGATCGACTTCATTCTCTTGGCTCCCCGGACATCCCGTCGGTGCTTCATTTGTACTCTTCCCATATCTATCGTAAGTAGGTTTTTTTTTTCTTTCTTCTCACTTTTTTACTTTTAACGCCCATTTCTGGGTTTTCGCTAGACCCGGTACTATTTTTGTTGCACCTCCCTGCCATTTCTGGTTTTCAGTAGGTCGACAGTTTTGTATCTTGCCATGACCTTATGTTCTTACTCGTTGTGCCCTTTCGGGTTTTCGCAATGCCCTTGGATCACGCTGTTTTTTTTATAGTATAAATACAATATTGTCCTTGGAAATCATGACAACTGCTGCTTCTTTATGGTATCAATCCCATCAATCTCTTGATAAAGATTCTTTATGCACAAAAGATTTGGGAATTTTTGATAAATATCATGACTTTTGTTTTCGGGGAATCAAATATTCTCTTATCGGGTGACATAATTTGTGAGACATAAGATTTTTGGGTTTGAAGGTTGATCTTGGGGTGATCTGTCAATCATGATTAGATCTCTCTTAATTTTGAAGAGATGTTTCCTAGATAATGGGGAAATGATTATAGGCATTTTTGACGTTTTAACCCCATGAGGATATTTTTCACGATTTGGACCGTGCCGTAGTTAGGCTGCCTACGTACTCCTTTGAAGGAGATCAGGTCAAAACGTAGTTCTAGTTTGATCCTTTGTTTTTTTTTTTTTTTTTGCATCAAATACATGTATAGGCAAGTTTTTGATGGATGAATCTTTTTGGCTGACAAAAGGGTAAAAAGGCTCAAGGTAGGGTAGATGAAGAATAGGTGTAAAAGGCAAAGAAACTAATTGGTTCTCCAAAACAAATATCATTTTACCCATCACGAATATCAAATAATTTACGCATAAAATCTCTTTACTGTATCCGAGTTTATGGGTTGAGGAAAGATCTCACAATCCATTTCTTGCAAGATGAGGGCTCCTCCTGACAAGACTTTCTTTACCACGAACGGTCCTTGCCAATTTGGTGCGAATTTTCCTCTTGCTTCATCTTGACAAGATAAAATCCTTTTTAGCACCAAATCATTTCTTTTTAAAGGATCTGGGTCAGACCTTCTTGTTGTATGCCCTTGAAATCCTCTATCTATATAATTGTTCATGATAAACAACTTGCATCCTTTTTTCATCAATCAATGTCAGATGGTCGTGTCGGACTTGGATCCAATCCACTTATGGTAAGTTTGATTCCACCAAAACCCGTAGTGATGGTATTTCCACTTCGATTGGAAGAACCGCCTCCATTCCATATACCAATGAATACGACATTGCCTCAATTAATGTTTGAACAGATGTCTGATATGCTAATAATGCTAATGGTAGCAAATCAGGCCATCCTTTATGGTTACCCACCATCTTCTCAATGATCTTCTTGATATTCTTATTTGCAGCTTCCATAACCCCATTCATTTTTGGGCGGTAAATGGCTGAGTTGAGATGTTTGATGTTGAATAACTTACATAGTTGTTGCATCATGTCATTGTTCAAATTTCGAGCATTGTCTGACACTATTACTTCGAGTTGTCCATACCTACATACAATATTATTTCGAATAAAAGCGCAGATTACCTCCTTCGTGACTTTTGCCGAGGACGTTGCCTCACCCACTTTGTAAAGTAGTCGATTACTACAAAAATGAAGCGATGTCCATTTGATCCTTTGGGCATGATTGGACTGATTACATCCATACCCTACATCACAAATGGCCACAGAGATACCATACTATGTAACTCGGTTGGCGGGGCGTATTGATAACATTTCCTGACATGTTTCTCACAATCTGCCTTTAGAGTGATCCACTAGTGGCCCGTTCTTATAATTTTCTTGGCTAACATCTCAATATTCATGTGTGGTCCACCAATTCCTCTGTGGACTTTTTCCACTAACTTCAATGCCTTGCTTTCTTCCAGACAAACTAGTGCCCCTGCTTCTAGATTCTTCTTATATAACACATCTCCGTTTAGGAAGAAATGAGTTGCCATTCGTTGTATTCTCCTTTTTTGTATCAGGTCTACATTGTCAAGTAAGGATCCACTTTTAAATCCATGCTCTTTTTGTCATGGGAATTCCTTCTTCAATTTGACAACAATACGTTGTCTGTCCTTTAATTCAATTCCCACAACGGCAGAATTTTTCGGCTTGAAGCATGGATTAGAGAAGCGATGGTTGCAAGAGCATCTACAAAGTCATTCATATCCTCTGGTATGTGTTCAAATTTCACTTCTTTGAAATGCTCAATTAACTACAGGACATGATGATATGGGATAAGTCGAAATTCCTTCATGATGTAGACTTCGATTGTTGGATTACCAACTTCGAATATCTGAATGCGGTTAAACTTTTGATGCCCATTTCCACATCCATTTGCAATCCCATGATATATGCTTCGTACTCTGCCGTATTGTTGGAATTGCAGAATTAGAGTTTGGTTGCCGTTGGGTACTGCTTCCCTGTTATAGATACTATAACATCTCATGCCCCAACACCAATGGGGTTCATAGCTCCATCAAAATATAAACTCCAAAAGGGGATTAGGTATTTTGTGACATGTATCAACATTGAGCTTTCGTCGAGAAATTTTGCCTCAAAAGGTTCTACTTCGGTTGACGGTGCCTCAGCTAACTGATCAAATACGACTTGTCCCTTGACCGCTGTCTGAGATACGTAGATGATATTGAACTATTAAAATATCAATTTCCATTTTGAGAGTCGACAATTCAAAGTGGGTTTATCCAGTATATATTGCAATGGATCCATCCTGGAAATCAGATAAGTTGTATGGATGTGCAGGTAATGTTGGAGACGGTTAATTGCCCATGCCAAGGCGCAACAGGCCTTTTCAATTGATGAATATTTCTGCTCACTTTGGGCATATCTTTTGCTCAAATAGTAGATGGCTCTTTCTTTGTTCTGTTCGTCTTTCTGGCCCAACATGCATCCGATGGCATCTCCATTTACTGTCAGGTATAGAAATAAAGGCATTCCCAATGTGGGAGGCACCAGCACTGGTGCTTCCAGTAATTGTTACTTTATAGCTTCAAACGCCTTTTGACAATCTTCATTCCACCTTTTTGAAGCGTTCTTCCTTAATAACCTGAACACAGGTTCTAGAGTGCTTGTCAAATGTGAGATAAATCTTCCAATGAAATTAATGTGCCCCAAAAATCCCCTGATCTCCTTTTCTGTCTTAGGAGGTGGCATCTCAACAATTGGTTTGACCTTGGCAGGGTCAATCTCAATACCTCTGTTGCTTACCAGGAAGCCCAACAATTTCCCAACATTAACTCCGAAAGCACATTTCGCTATATTGAACTTAAAGTTTTATTTCCTCAATCGACTGAACAGCTCTCCAAGTTGCACAAATGGTCTTCTTTCTTCCTGGACTTTACTATGATGTCGTCCACATATACTTCTATCTCTTTGTGCATTAAGCCATGTGGTATTGCCATCGGTACTCGGTTGTAGGTGGCCCTAACGTTGATTAGTCCGAAAGGTAGTCTGCGATAATAAAAAGTTCCCCAAGGAGTAATGACCGCAGTCTTTTCCCTGTCTTCCTCGGCTAATAAGATTTGGTGGTATCCCGCAAAACAATCGACAAAGTCATACATATCATGTCCGACTGTATTGTCTATTAGGACATGTATGAAAGGTACGAGAAAATTATCCTTCTGACTTGCTCTATTTAAGTCTCGATAATCCACACATACCCTTACCTTTCCTTCGGGCTTTGGTATGGGTACTATATTGGCAAGCCATTCAAGGTATGTAGCCACCATTATAATCCCTGCTTCAAACTGTTTGACGACCTCCTCTTTCACTTTTCGGCTCCATTCGGGTTTTATCTTTCTAAGCTTCTGCTTTATCGAAGCATAACCTGCTTTGATCGGCAGTTTATGAGTTACGATACTACTGGATAATCCCAACAAATCTCTATGGGACCATGCAAACACTTCAATATTGGCTCTGAGGAATCTTGTCAATTCTTTTTGATGTTCCTTTGTCAGTCCTGCTCCAATTTGTACCTCTTTGGGGTTGGTCTTCATTCCTAGATTCACTTTGATGGTTTGGTCTAGATTTGGTTTGGGGGCTTCTTCGAACATTCTTTTGATTTCTTTTGGAATCTCCTCATTATCGAAAGGCTCTTCAGACTTGATTTTTATGAGTTTGGAATTCAATCCGTTGCCCTGATTATAATCATCGATTTCAATATTTGGTGAAGAGGTGACCTTTTTAGCACAACGAAGGATTCCCTTATAAAGTCAAAATACAACAATGAGTTTTAAGAAATCAATCATAATTCAAATGTATAATTTAAATAAAAGGCATCCCAAAATTTTAGCGATCCAAAAGCATTTTCTTGATTACTAACTCCATTCTAGAATGTGGATCTCCATTTTCTAGGCAAAATATGAAGTAGATAAGTTATATAACAAGTCAAAAGTAAAAATAAAAATTTTCTATAAACCCTTTACCATCCCAGGTACCGGGATGCATCAACACTGGGTAGTGGTTCAATGGTCCAATTCTTTAATCCTTCTGGTTGACATGGGGCTATCTATAAGTTTACTTCATCTTCATTCCTTCCTATCAGGACAACCACTTTTTCTACTTCTAGCTCCTATCTGGTAGGTGTCAATAGAGTTCCAGTTAATCTTTGAAAGATGTGTACTTAATGCCTCTTGATTATCTTCTTCTACGCCTGCCTTATCTGGATGTAATAAATCTCCTTCCTTCTGAATGATTCCATCACTGATGAAGGTTTGATTAATTGGTGGAATTTCCAGGGTCCCTGCTTTCTCTTTTTCCCTTGTCTTTCCTTTGTACCCTAAACCCGCCTTGTTTCTTTGGGTTGGCAGATAGATCAGTTGTGTTGCTCCTTGCAGCCTCGGACCGAGACCCCCACCGTTTCTAAAACCATGAGATATCATTTTTTTCGCCATATTCATGACTTCCCAGGAGAATCTGATTGGTGGGTTAACCTGATAGTGATTCACGGGGATCACCTCCAAGACGTTAGAAGATGCAGGGGTTATTTCTGAATCTAGTTCGATGCACGACACGTTTCCCTTTTTTGTCCCATTTTTAGTGATGATCATAATGAGTTCTTTGTCTATGATGTACTTGATTTGTTGGTGGAGGGTTGATGGGACTGCCCCTGCAGTATGGATCCATGGATGACCCAATAAAAAGTTGTATCCCGAGTTGATCTCCAAGACTTGAAAATTCACCATGAACGTATGTGGTCCAATATGTATTGGCAACTCAATCTCGCCCATTACTTCCCTTCTTGATCCATCAAAAGCTCTGACAATAATTCCACTACTACGCATCCTTTCCTTGTCAATTCCTAACCTTCCCAAGGTCTCGGAAGGACAAATATTCAAAGCAGAACCTCCATCTACCAGTACCCTTCAACAATGAAGCCACAACATTGAACGACTATATGTAAAGCTTTTCTATGTCCTCGGCCTTTGGTAGGAATGTTAGTTTCAGAAAACATGAACACGTCGTCTGCTGTGACATATCCCACTATGTTTTTGAACTGCTTTTTAGTCAGGCTCTTCTAGACATTGGTCCCCGTTAAAGCTTCCACCAACACTTTTCGGTGTCCTTCTGACTCAATGATTACATCAAGCATTGACGCTTTTTTTTGGTTCGTGCTCCAAGTCCTTGATGACTTTATATTCTAAGTGGCTAATTTTTCCCAGAAATTCCTTTGCTGCCTTATCGGATATTTCGATTGGTTGCTTAATTTTTTTCTGGTTTCCTTTTACATGGCTCACCAACTTCTCTTGTTGTGTATTCCACACTATCTCAGCTTTTTCTGCATTGGAGTATTTTATCCCGTATCTCCACAGTACTGCCTTCAGATCTTTTATTGGATCTTGCTTCAGAATTTGGATTATCATTGTTTTGGCTGGCTTTAGTACTTGGGCTCGTTGTTTTGGGTCATTTCTCATGGATTGCCCTCTGATGGTTATAACCTTCTTGCTTGGTTCTCCTGGTCCTTTGATAACTATCTTCATCGGATTCCGGTTGATTGTTCCCACCACGTCTTCTCCTTTTGCTATCAGGAATATGTATTTGACTTTTGCATCCACCCCTTCTTTAACTCCTATCATGTTTACATCACAACCGCTTTGGCAATGGATTGTTGTCCACATTTGGCATTCCCTCAATCACAATATCTCCTCGATCGATTAGGTCTTGTATATGATGTTTCAACCCCCAACATTTCTCAGTATCATTCCCTGATTGATCACAGTGGTATGCACATTTTTCGTCTAGGTTGTATCCTTTGTTATTTCGATTGAGCACACGTGTCGATTTTTTTATCATTCCTTGGTTTAACAAAGCTTGAAGGATATGGGCTAGCGGCTCTCCCAAAGGGGTAAATTTCCTAGGTTCAGGCCTCTTTGATTGGTATCGTGCACCTTGTTGCTGGTCATTGAAGTTGGGCTTTGAACTAGTTGGCGTTTGAAAAGGCTTCTTTGGGGGGCGCTGACTTGGTACCACAATTGTTATCTCATTCTTAGCCTTCTTGCCTCCTTTTTTGTGGTATGAACCGGTTTGAATTTGTTCTGCCACAGCTCTTAAAGCTGCAAGATCCACCATTTTCCCTGACTTCAAAGCTTTTTCTACATCCATGGCATATGTAATTACTTCCAGAAAGCTAGAATTTTTCTTTTCTAGTAGTTTTTCATAGAAAGGAGGCTCTTGTCCTTCGATGAAAATTTTCACCATTTCTTTCCCGTCAATTGGGGGTTTTATCATTGTCGTCATTTCTCTGAAACGTTGTCCGAATTCCCTGAAAGATTCATTGGGTTTTTTCTTCAATTGTCCCAACTCCCATCGGTTAGGCACAAGTTCCTCCTGGAAGCTATATTGTTCCAAGAACATGTCGGCTAGATCTTCCTAAGTCTTTACCTTGGATTTGTCTAGTTGAGTGTGTTAGAGTGTATGCTCTAGTGGCCAATTATGTAATGATTGTGACACTATATTTATGATATGTTTTTGGTTAGATGATAATTTCTTTTATTATGTTTTATTGACTGCGTTATATAAATGTTAACATAATAAATGTCCTTAGAAGAATGATACTAATTATATGGATTCAAGTATGTGACTTGAATATGAGATTATATAAGTATGTAATGTATCATTATTCTTAAATGTCCCTAGTCGAGTATCATTGTCAGCGGGACAACAATAATACATTGAGATTAGTATGTGATTAACTGATGGCCATATCTCATTGGTCATAAATATATACGAGATATATTAAGTTGATACATAGGTACATGTTAGAGAACATAGTACTGGACAGACCCACCATGAGAATTCTACATGGAGCGTTATGCTATGTGTCATAAGTAATTCTCATAGTGACAATGATGTAATGGTCCTTCGACCTGAAGTCATGACATTTCTACATAAGGAGTTATGCGTTTTGACATTATTAAAAGTCACCTTTAACCGGGTGGACGATAAAGGTGATTGTTGGATGCATAATGAGTTATGTGAGAAATGGGAATGATGTAGATGGAATTTAACCTTCCTATAAATTAGGGGTGATATCTATAGGCCTCTTGATTGAGTGAAACTATAAAATGCATGGCCATGCTCAAATAGAGATTTGTTTCATATAGTTTACTCATTGATCAAGAAAACTAAGATTAAATTATGAAGAGGATGACACATCCATGCCTTGAATTTAATCTTAGATATCATGGTTAAAAGGATTAAGTTACATTGAAACATTGGTCACGAAAGGTAACGTCGAATCTATGACTTTATTATTACTTGGGTAACAATGATGTATAACTAGATGCCGCTCACTGTTTATAATTTTATAATATGATTTAAAATTATTGCCAACGTAATAATAACCTACAGGGTCACACACAAAGAACATTCGTCAAGGAGATATAATTTAAATGTCAATGATTTTAATATATCAATAAGATTGATTTAATTAAATGATGGCTTTAAATTATATACATATATATATATATATATATATTAATATATGTAATCTGTATGAAATAGAGTCCTTTGGAAGGAAATACGAATATATATTTATTTGTGCATATATATATTAATTAAGTGAGACTTGATTAAATATATATATCTAATAAATGTAAAATTCGGATTTTAAGTCTCCTAATTAGATTAGGTTTTGGAATTACTCTATGAAAGGCTATATATATGATATATCAGCTATTCTCTCAAAACCAACGTTTTCACGTATTCTAAGAACCCTAGTTGCTCATAAGAGAGAAACTAGAGTTCAGAGATATAGAGAGAAAAGAGAGATACAGATCGTACAGCTAGTATTGTAACTCTTCTCGTTCGAATCGTGAGACGGTTCGCGGGGTGTTCGTGTGGATACAGTAGAGATGTAGTTCTGTTGGATTGCGTTAAAGATTTGGAGACGATCAACACCTTCACCAAAGCTTCAGATTCGCACAATTAATCGGTAAAATCTTAAACTATCTGTATTAAATTGTTTCGCATAGATCCTCGGGTTTGGGTTTCATTTTGTTTTATTTTAAATCGTATTTTTTCGCTGCGTTTTATTCTACGAAACCCAACAGAGTGTACCAATGTAGAGCGGGTCCTGTAAGGCTCATGGGGAACAAGTTCACCTTCATTCCCTCATCCTTTCCGTATGGCCCCAACTGTGTCCTATACATGATCAAGTGTTGCAGTGGAAGACTTGATCCAGTATATTTTGTAAATTCTGGCATTTTGAAGTTTTTATGAAAATCAGTTTCTGGGAAGAAGTACAACTCCGCTTGATCTATTCCCCTGGATCCTTTCACTCCTTTCATGTGTCTTACGCTTTCCTCCAAGGCCTGAATCTTTTTGTCGATGATGATTTCTTTGATTTTCTTTTCACTATAATTCATTCACTTCTCTTCCTTTTCATCAGTTGACTCTATTCTTTCGTTTTTCTTTTCTTCGGAGGCATCTCCTTCTTCTTTCCTATCCCTTGAATTGTGGATGAATGTTGTCATCTGTGCCATCATCATTTTGATCTCCTCCATTTGGTCCTCTAATTTATCGAATTCTTCCCTGGTCACCCCCTCGGAGGTGGATGTTTTCTCCATTTCTCCCAGCTTTCCGGCTTGTGATCGAGTGGTTGGCACAATCTTGATTTCTTCTGTTTACCTTGATCGAAGCAAAGCAAGGCTTTTTAGCAAAAAATTATTGCGTATTCATATGCATATCCTATATGTATGTAGGAGTGAAAATTTTTGGGAAACATAAAATTAAAATTTCCAAAACATTTCAAAAGTTTTTTTGTAAATCATTTGTCTGGGTTTATACATCTGATGGTCTCCATGACCCAATTTAAAATTTTTATCCCAAAATTGTTAAAAGGTTCTGGGTAATCGTTGGCCATGGTACTCTCGAACATTCTGAGGTTATCTCCTAGTTTCTGAATGATGAGGACAACTTCGTCCCTTTATTGAGTCATTCTTTCTAGTTGTGCCTTTAAATCTTTGACTCTTTCTTCTAGACTGTCTTCTTCCCCTGGCTTTTCCTTCGACCTTGGTTCTCCTCTTGGCTTTCCGTATTCTTTCAATGTATTGAACTGTTGGTACACCCACTCTTGATATTCCAGAGAGGCTTCATAATGCTGCGGGCTGATCTCTTCAATGGCTTGAATTTTGACATCCCATAATTTGTAAGCTTTGTGCAAGAAAGCCATTTTTCCCATGTTGATCTCACTTTTGTAATCCTTATTTATTTCCAACTTTGGGATTGTTTGTACCATTCCAAATTGAATCCTGATTGATGATCCGAAGTATGGCACCATTATTTTCAACCCTACCAATGGAATGAACTCTAAATATGGTACTTTCCACAAAGCCTCTCCCCGACAGCTCTAATAAGTGCAACTGATTATATCTTCTTTTGTTACCATGCTGAAGAAAGATTCCCATTTCCCTTGATTCGTGCAATATTGGGGTCGTTTTTGATATTTGTCTGATATATCCCTCTTGAACCACCATTCCTTCGTTCTTCCATTTAGAGGTGAGTCCATATGTACAGCAAAGCCGGGCTCCCTGAAAATTGTGCATTGGAGTTTTGTCGGCAGTGTGACAATGAACTAAGGGTCTCTACTATCATTATAGGTACTATCGTTCGTCCCCTCTTTATTTCTTCAACGACATTGGCCATGGACATGTCAAACCGATCCATCCCTCTTGGGAAATATACTAAGGTGATCAATGCCATTAGGTAAGCATCTTTTCTTGCTGCCATCCATTGTTCAGTCACCATGTCTCCCTGGAAATCCCCTTTGTGTTTTCCAAAACCTTACGATGTTGCAAATCGCTGAATTAGATATCTGATTGGTAATGTGGTCTTTTGTTCGAGATGTGGTATCACGGATTTCTTCCTCAACCTTAACACAGCTATGAAGATATCCAACGTGCTCCTAGGAAAAGTGTGAGCACACTGTGCTTCCCATGTTAAACCAGATAGCTTTGCATATTCTTAAATGGATGGCATCATCTCTAGTCCTCCAATACAGCAAATTGATCTTTGATGATCCCAAAATTTCAGAAATGCTTCTAGTAATCCCGTGGGGATTGGAAATCCCAAAAGCTCCCTTGTAAAACCGACCATTCGGCTGATGTTGTCTTGCTCTTCTTTCAACAATGACCCGTGCCACTGCTTCATGAGGTCCATTAATGCCATGTTGGATCCCAAACCTTTAGGCAGCTTGTCATATGGCTCAATTGGAAGAAATATACTTGATGCATTTCATCCTTTTAGTACCCTTTTTGTTTTTTCCCTTTTTAGAATTTTTGTATTCTTCTTAGTTTCCCAAAAGGTTTCAATGGATGATGCGAAAAAAAATGTAGTTATAAGGTTATATACATATGGCTAAGTAACCTCAGTTATGCAATAGGTTGACAATATGAAAGAAAGACAATGCAACATGCTAGCAAAATACAGAAATTCATGAGTTTATGGTGTGACAAAATTTATAGATGCATCAAAGAAGATACAAGAACCTGCAGTTTTATAAACCCTACAAAAGAAACACACGTTAATAGCTTATTTATCAAGTGACTCCTATAGCGTGTGCATCTAGCTGTTTTGGGCTTCCTATAATCGCATGGAGGTTTCTGGATCATCCTTGGAGTGGATCCAAGCGGTGCTATTTCCCATCACCTTATCGAAGGACCGGCCTTTGGGGGTATGGTAATCAAGACACCTTTCTAAAGGGGGCGTTTACAAAATATAGGATCACAAAATATAACTCAAATGAAAATGCAAACTGAAAAAAAAAGTTAGCACACAATTTCTTTTTAAGTTTCCTTCTACTTTTAAGAGACGACTTGGAAAATATTGGGGGTGAGTTGTGAGATTTCTTTGAAAGTTTCCTTAAAACCCTTTTCCAAAAGTCTGAGTTTTTTATAAATGCGACGAGGTGATGAGAGTATTTTTCAAAATGAGTCGCCACCTAACAAAATCTGAGATAGTGTGTTAGGACACCTTTCCAGTCTTTATCTTATTTGAAAGATTGATTTTAAGATGACTCTTAAATTATGGCTCAGGCGAAACCGAGAAAAACTGAGTTCGTTGCTAGGTTGAACAGGGGGGAAAAGTGTTAGGCACCCCTATCCTCACTATAACTAGTGACTGTTTTTTAAATTTTGTTTCCATGAAATCATCTCTTAAAATCCGAAGTTGTTCAAAAGTGGAGCAAGTCTGTTAGTAGTGCAGGTGTGTGTCAGTGTACGTGCGTGCATCTACATTTCCATTATTCAGTTATGGTTACATATTACAAGGAATAGACTGGAGATGAAGGACCAGTCCCAAAGTAAAAACAAAACTCTTCCTGCCCGAAGCAAGCCAAAACTTACAACATTGTCTAAAAACATAATAGCTATCTTAAAACTAAACAAGATGAATCTCAGTGAATGTTGACCCCTTTATTACCGACTCTCCGCTGTTGTCCAAGAAGGGTTTGAACTCCATGAATCATTAGCTCAGGTATGACACAAAACAAAAGGTTAGAAGAGAAATCATAATTGTGCAAATATTTACATGCGGATAACATAATAAAAATTAGACTATTTAAGTTACTTTATATGAACTGAAATCAACCATAAATCATGCCAAGACAAATGTATTTATGACAAAGTGTGAGATGGGATGATACGTAGGTATATGAGGATAAGTATAAGGGTGTTCCCAATAGGGGTAGCTATGGACAAAGCTATTTTTGACTGGAAACCACCCCGTTATAAGAATGTGAACTAACCTTGATCGAAGCAAAAGATAGGGGGACATGGGCTCGAGATAAATAAACAATTCAATAAGCCTTGGTTTTTTGATTGATACAGAATAGAAAATTACAAAGCGGATATTTGTGTAAGTAAATAGGGTTTTTCCCTTAGCGAAATTCTAAGGAAAAAGAATTTGAAGCTCCCTTACAGTTCACTTCTCCCTCTCTCTCTATCTCTCCTTGTGTGTCCCTCTCTCTTTTCCCTCTATGTGTTCTTGTGTATGTGTTCTCTCTTTTCTTCTATTTCTCCTGTGTATGTGTTCTTGTCTTCGCCCCCTTTTTTTCTCCCATCAGGGTATCTATTTATAGGCCCAGCTCCTCTGTCCTCTAGGCTTCCTCCATAAGCTATCTCTCAAGATATTTCTGATATTACTCCGTTAATTGTAGCTCTCTCACATAACTTCCATTTTTTCCAGATGGCTTCATTGCATGCCAAAACTGCTATGTGACATCCATTGCGACTGGTCTTTTCCTATTGGACCACCTTATTTATTTTTCTATTTCTTAGCTTCTACTGATTCAGTGGATTGCTGGAGTCAGTCGTGTGTCATCCCACACGTCACTTTTATCTCTGAGGCAGTGAGGAGTTCTCATATAACCCTAGCAACAGCCTTTGATAGGATAAAATTAGTCTTCGATGGCCAAATTTTTTATCCTCTGATGTGGTAGTCTCTGATAGTATACTTTATCCCCTGACACGCTAGTCTCCGATGACTAATTTTATCCTCTGACGTGTTAGTCCCCGATAGTGTACTTCATCCTCTGACACACTAGGCTCCGATGGCTAATTTTATCCCCTGACGCGCTAGTCTCCGACAGTGTGTTTCATCCCTTGACACTCTAGTCTCTGACGACTAATTCATCCCCTAACGCTCTAGTCTCCGATGCTCAGAAACATCCCCTGACGCTTAGACAATATCCCCTGATGCTGCGAAAATGTTTCCCTTAACGCCCAGAGTTTGGCGATGAATTGGATTGCCTTTGGCACTATTTTCCCAGTGAGATAGCCGAGAACTTGTAGAAGGGGGGGTTGAATACAAGTTCTTTGAAATCTTTTCGATTACTTGTTCTTCAAGAAATTAATTATAACTTGCAGAAATAAAGAACAAGAACTCGAATCAATTTATAAACAATTGCTTGTATTGAATTTAACAATTGAATACAAATTCTAACAATCACAACAATGTGATCGTCAGCTTCTTTTCTATTCTGTATAGTAAAGATACAAAACTATAAAAAACCTATACAACTTCGAATTACAATACCTGTAAAAACTAATTACATCTTTTTTTTTTATTATTCTGAATCAATAATAATTCAGCTTCCTTATTCGAATTAAACACAATCTTTCCTTTTTGATTAGGAACAGATTTCTGGCTTGTTTCCTTACCAGCTATGTCTTCAATAATATCTTGATTTACGTGGAAGACAATCCTTATTCAATTCGAACTCTGTATCTCTCAAAGAATAAATAACGATTAGTCCCTGACGCTTTATCTTTAGTCTCTGGTGACGTCATCAATTAGTCTCTCATGATGTCATCAATTAGTCTCTGGCCTTTTAGTCCCTGATGACTTCAAATTGTGTAGTCTCCGATAGAGTTATTTAGTCTCCGATGCTTTAAGGCTTAGTCTCTAATGACGTCAGCTTAGTCTCTGATGCTTTTAACTTTAGTCTCCGATGACGTAAGCTTTAGTCTCTGACTCCTTTAGACTTAGTCTCTGATGAAGTAAGCCTTAGTCTCCGGCAGGCAAAACTAATCTCTGATAGATAAAAAATCTTTAGTCTCTGACAAGCTTTCCTAGTCTCGGACAAGCCTTTTTGTAAACTCTAACGGATCAAATACACATTTCGACTTGCTGAAGCTTTGATACTCTATTCCAGCAGTTACTTATAAATAAGAAATAACTATATCTCTTTACAAAGAATGAATGAATTACAAACAAAGAGATAACTACTGGCTACAAAACTTCAGTGTTACTAATTAACACTTTCTATACATTTGTACTCTAAGTAACCTAAAGACAATCATCATCAAATGTTCTAAAACCTAACAATCTCCCCCTAATTATGAATATCAGAATGATAAACATAATTTCAAGGTTGATGATGATGTCAAAACTCAACATTACAATTACTTAGAAAAAGAATAAAGAATTGCTAACTACAAATATATTCTGAACTAAGATCTTTGATCTGTTGTTCAGCTTCCACCAAGACTCAAGTTTAAATCCTATAAGTTTGGCTTAAAAAAAAATATTACAGCTTATTTCAACAAACAACATACCTTCCAACACAATAGTTTACCTCCTATTTTTCCTCAGCAACTCCAGCCTGTTTATCAACAACTTTTTCAGAACCAATTCAATTTCTTCTTCAACATCCTTGAGTAGACTGATAAAAGCTTCAATATGTCTCTCACTGACACTGTTGATATCTCTGTTGTAGTTGAAGAAGACTTTCTCTCCATGGAAATTCTCATACCATAATTCAAGAGGTTTAGGATTAGCTTCTGGCACTGTATCCACCTTATGCTTCACCTTCATCACCTTCTGAATCTGGCTTCGAAAACCCATGTTGAGATCAGTAGTCTCAACCACAACAGTTAGCAGCCACTCTAAATTTTCTTTGGTTTGTCCCTCCAAGGCTGGCTTCTCAAATTTCAAAGACTCTCCATCTTTTAAAAAGACATAGAGGAGTTCTTTGTTATCTTTACCCTTTATCAGATTTATTTTCTTTGTACTTTTCTTCAGGGCTTTGATGATTTCTTCTGTACTAGCCATTTTAATCTTGTAAGACTTCCTTGATGGAACTGTTCGTGGCTTTGTTGGTCCACTTACAGTCACCAAGGCAGTCTCAGCTGACCTTGGAGATTCTTGAGAGGTAGGCTTCTTGATAGGTTCTTTGATCACAGGTTTCTTAGCAGATTCCTGGACCAAAGATTTTCTTCTTGATTTCTTCTCAACCTCTTTCATCTCTTTATTTTTCTTCTTGGTTATAGCTGCTTTTTGTGCACTTGATCTCTTTGTTGAGATTTTTTTCTTCTTTGCCTTCTCCTCCTCCCTTTCTGCTGCCATGTCCTCCTCCTCTTGAAGTTTCTAAGCTAATAGTGCATCAGCTTCTATTAGTTTCTGCTTTTGAGGATAGACCAACTCCACTTTCCTATCCACTATCAGTTCAACTAAAGTGGGAAAGTGAGCTGTCTTCATGACATCCCCCAATAGCTTGGGTTGTCCTGGTTGAGTTGAGATTTGCTTCTTTGGTTCCTCAACCATGACCTCCTTTGTTTTCCCAGTGAGATGCCGAGAACTTGTAGAAGGGGGGGGGGGGGGGGTTGAATACAAGTTCTTTGAATACTCTTCGAATTACTTATTCTTTAAGAAATCAAATTTTCTTGCGGAATATAAAGAACAAGAACTCAAATCAATTTATAAACAATTGCTATATTGATTTCACAACTGATTACAAATTCTAACAATCACAAAAATGTGATCATCAGCTTCTTTTCTATTCTATACAGGAAAAGATACAAAACTATGAAAAACCTATACAGTTTCAAATTACAATTCTCTGTAAACCTTATTACAGCTTCTCTGAAAAACTGAATTTTTATTAACTCAGTTCCTATTCTGAATAAAATTCAGCTTCCCTATTCTAATCAAATACAATCTTTCCTTTTTGATTAGGAAGAGATTTCTGGTTAGTTTCCTTTCCAACTACGTCTTCAATAATATCTTGCTTTACGTGGAAGACAATCTTTATTCAATTCGAACTCTGTATCTTTCAGGAAATAAATCACGATTAGTCCCTGATGCTTCATCTTTAGTCTTTGGTGACGTCATCAATTAATCTCTAGTGCTTTTAGTCCCTGATGACGTCCCATTGTGTAGTTTCCGATAGAGTTATTTAGTCTCCGATGCTTTAAGGCTTAGTCTCCGATGACGTCAGCTTAGTCTTTGATGCTTTTAACCTTAGTGTCCGATGGCGTTAGCTTTAGTCTCCGACTCTTTTAAACTTAGTCTCTGATGACGTAAGCCTTAGTCTCTGACAGGCAAAACTAGTCTCTGATATATAAAAAAACCTTAGTCTCTGACAAGTTTTCCTAGTCTCCGACAAGCCTTTTTTGTAAACTCCAACAGATCAAATACACATTTCGACTTGTTGAAGCTTTGATACTCCATTCCAGCAGTTACTTACAAATAAATAATAATTGTATCTCTTTATAAATAATGAATGAATTACAAACAAAGAGATAACTACTGGCTATAAAACTTTAGTGCTACTAATTAACACTTTCTATACATTTGTACTATAAGTAATCTAAAGACAATCATCATCAAATGTTCTAAAACCTAACATCCTTACCTTTGTCTTTTGATGTTGGGGCTTGTGCAGAGGAAGAAAGATAAGCTGTTGTTGCTGCTGTTGTTGTTGTTGTTGGAAGTTGTGTTGTTGTTGTTGTTGCTGCTACTGCAAGATCAGAATGTTTCTTTAGGATCCTGTCCATCATTGCTTGTAATTCAGCATCAAGGATAGGACCAGACTTTGAATTTTGTACAGGAACATATTGTTTGAATTGACCACTCTCCCCCTTTTTGACATCAGCATCTTTAGGGTGAGAGGAGGTGGCCAAATGTAGAATTGCCTGCATCAATAGTTGCTCCATTCTGTCTTGTTTTTGGATCAGGAGTTGGATATTGGCTTCGAGGGCTTGAAGTCGACTGTCAGTCTTGGACTTGTCTTTGATAAGAGTATCAATTGCAGAGATAGTCCTCCTTGGTAAGTGTCCTTCATAGCACCTTCTGATTTTGTCTGTCTCCAACTCCATCCTTTCCTCCATTTTCTTCACTACACCATTTATACCAGTAAACAAAAAATGATGGAATTTGGTATGTTTCTTGTCCACTTTGTTTAGTTCTTCAAGAATGTCTGTGGATGTAGGTGCAGCTACTTTAGACCCAATGTTGGTTACATAATCCTGCCTGAAATGGGCAGCTGCTTCCTCCAGAGTGTTGGAATATGTGGCATCAAGCCATTCATCAACATTTTCCTCTGTAGGTGGTTTAGACACAGGTTCATCTGCAAGTCTTGTCTTCAATGCAGAAATGTGGTATTGTCTTTGTTGTAGACCATATAACATTTCAAAGTCTGCATTGGAAATCTCAGATATAACATTTAATGTTGCATCCCCTGTGCTTGAACTGTTCCCAGTTTCTTCTGTTTGGATATATGTTGAGGGAGCAGAAGAAACTTGAGCTTCTTGTGAGTTGGTCTCAACAGGTTATAAAAATGCACTGCTGAAAATTTCTCTCTTTTATTTTGTTCAAGGATCTCATCCTTGCTCACACCCTTTCCTTTTGCCTGGGGTTGGGCACCTAGCTTCTCTTGCTCTCCTTTTTCCAAGCTTTCTAAAGCTTGACTCTCTTGTTTGTGTATATCCTCTCCTTTTTCTAGGTCAGGAGCCTGACTCTCACTATTTATTCTCACATCCTCACTCATATGGATATGTGCACTCTGTCCTACAGAAGTAAGGGTTGGAGAATTATTTGTGACTGCATGGATAGGGGGTTCCCATTGTGTATCTGGGGCTAGGGATCTATCCATGGAATATGTTTGAGAGCTTGTCTCGATTATTGGCTCCTCTTGGGAAAAATCAAGTAGATTTATATCAGTAATATCAAAAGAATCAAGTGTAGGAGAAAAAGGAGAAGAATGTACAGTGTGGAGTGTTGGCTGTTCCTCAGATATTGAAAATTGAGGAACATCAATTGATGACTCTGTGTGTGCACTCCTTGTGTCACTCTTTTCTTTTATTATCTCTCTTTGGGGTTCCTCTTGTTGGTGAACAAGAGGTTGTGAAGACTCTGTACAAGGTGTTCCTGGTTGAGAACTTTCTTCAATGTCAACATCCTTTTGGGAGGATGGTGACAATTCACTGTTTTTCCTTATAACCTCCATTGCCTTTTGGGAAGCAATGGATTGCTTTTGGCTAAGGGTTATAACTCTCTTCTTTCTCTGAAGTGGAACTTCAGCTTCTTGTTCTCCCTCATCCTCACTTACTCCCTCAATTATTTTTCTCTTTTTTGGGAATTTTGTGATGGCTGTTTGAGTCTTTGCAACCACAGTCTTTTGGGAGACTGTGGAGGGGGTTATAGGTTGTTATTGTGAAGTGATTGGAGAATTAACAGGGTTTTGGCTTTCAATATCCTCAAAAAATAACAAAGAATAAAGGTTTGGAAGCCTGTCAATGAGAATAGATCTCATGACAGGAGGGAAAAATAATGGAACTTTTACCTTTGCAGATTTATTCTTCACATCAGTAAAAATTCTTTTACTCTGCAAAACAGTTGGTACAACTTGCATTCCTGTTATATTAAGGTTAGGAATTAGATAATAAGCAATCATCATCAAAAACCTAGCATAATAAATTTCATTTTTATTACCAGATTTCAGTTTTACCAAAAGGTTTTGTAGAATTAAAAGTACAATGTTTAGATATCTATCATACTGGGCTTCAAAATCATGCTTGTTAGCCACCCCTGCATGGTTAGTCTTGATAATATCAAAGTCTCCAAACTTGAAAACAACTGTTTTAGCGGCCATTTGAAGAGATCTGTGAACTTTGAAGAAACTTTGAAATAGGGTTAAATCGCAGAGTATTTGCAGAGAGAAAATAATTTCAAAGCTTAAGAGATTGTGATTGGAAAGGTGTTTCAATTTACTATTATCAAAGTGTTAGAGACGTTTGCAATTCACAGGATAATGAACTGTTTTCGATCGTGGGTAGGATAACTACCAGATTACCCTCGATCGGAGATTGCCCTAATCTCTGATAAGTTCACTCATAAGAGACTAGACCCGATTAGTCTCTGATAGTTCACTTTGATTGAGTCAGAGACTAATCAAAAACGACGTCGGGGACTAAGGTAGACTTCGATAGTTCAATTTTTTAATTAAGTCGGGGACTAAGTAAAAACAACTGTCGGGGACTAGTTAGTCTCCGATAGTTCTATTTTTAATTCAGTCGGGGACTAGTTAAAAACACTGTCGGGGACTAGGATAGTCTCCGATAGTTCAATTTTTAATTAAGTCGGGGATTAATTAAAAACACTGTCGGGGACTAGAATAGTCTCCGATAGTTCAATTTTTAATTAAGTCGGGGACTAATTAAAAATATTGTCGGGGACTAGAATAGTCTCCGATAGTTCAATTTTTAATTAAGTCGAGGACTAATTAAAAACACTGTCGGGGACTAGAATAGTCTCCGATAGTTCAATTTTTAATTAAGTCGGGGACTAATTAAAAACACTGTCGGGGACTAGGATCGTCTCCGATAGTTCAATTTTTAATTAAGTCGGGGACTAATTAAAAACACTATTAGGGACAAAGTTGTCAAAGCTTTTCAGAATATTTCCAACAAACAAGTTAATGATTATTGGCTTCAACCATAAATTAAATTCTAGCTTCTAAAATTTTTTTTATTAAGAACAGCTGCAACCAGAAATTAAATTCTAGCTTCTTACAACTAAACAACTTGCTTTCAAAATGAAATTAATTTTTAGATGCATAATTCAACATTCCTAATTCAGAAACTAATCTAGAAAAAGTAGATTCATCTAAAGGTTTTGTGAATATGTCTCCAAGTTGTTTATCAGTTGTAACCCAGTGTAATTCGATATTACCTTCACTTACATGTTCTCTTATGAAGTGATATCTAATATCTATGTGTTTTGTTCTTTAATATTGCATTGGATTTTCTGTTATTGCTATGGCACTTGTATTATCACAATAGATAGGAATTTTGGATAATGACATACCATAGTCTAGGAGTTGATTCTTGTTTTCTATAAAATAAAGTTTTATCTATGATACCTCTAACAAATTTATTTTCAAGTAAAAATTGAGATAGAGTATCATACCAGGCTCTTGGAACTTGTTTTAAGCCATAAAGTGCTTTGTGTAACTTGTAGACATGATTTGGAAATTTGGAGTCCACAAAGCCTGGGGGTTGGCAAACATAGACTTCCTCTTCCAATTTTCCATTCAAGAAAGCACTTTTGACATCCATCTGGTACACCTTGAAGTTCTTGTAAGCCGTAAAAGCCAAGAAGATTCTGATTGCTTCAAGTCTTGCTACTGGTGCAAAAGTTTCATCATAATCTATTCCTTCTTCTTGAGAATATCCTTTTGCAACCAGTCTTGCTTTATTCCTTGTAAATGTACCAGCTTCATCCAATTTGTTTCTGAAGTCCCATTTGGTACCAATATTTGATCTAAGCCTTGGTTTGGGTACCAGTCTCCAGACTTTGTTTCGAGTGAATTGGTTTAATTCCTTTTGCATGGCTAATATCCAGTCAGAATCTTGAAGTGCTTCCTCAATTTTCTTTGGCTCAATCTTTGAGAGAAAACTGAGGTATAAACATTCATTTTGAGTTGCACTTCTAGTTTTGACTCCATCCTCTAGACTTCCAATAATCAAATCTGGTGTGTGGTCTCTCAACCATGGAATTGCATGTGGCAGATTTGACCTTGAAGTGGAGGCTTCATTTTCTAGATTGATGTTGTCCAATCTAGCTTCATGATTAGAGACTGCTCCCCCTAAACCATTGACTTCTCCATTATTAGCTCCCCCTGAACTGTTTATCTTACATTCCTTGGTGTCAATATAGTGTCCGATTATGCTTCAGTGACTCTAGTCTCTGGTGAACCATTAGTCTCCGATGAAATACTAATGTCACCAGTCTCTTGAGTTTCATCTAATACTTTAGTCTCTGATAGAGTATTAGTTCTTGGTACTTCATGCACAACAGTTAAATCCCCCTCAATTATGTAGGGATCATTGCTATCTTGGGGTTTTTCAGTAGTCTCTGATGGATATTCCCATGCATCCAATTCATTCTCAAAATTGAGAGGTTCATGCAATCCTTGTCCAATCATTCCTGGAATCTTTTTATCATCAAATACAACTTGAATTGATTCCACAATGACCTTTGTTCTTAGATTATATACTCTGTAGGCTTTACTTGACAAAGAATAACCTAAGAAAATTGCCTCATCAGACTTGTTGTCAAATTTTCCTCTTGTTTCTGATGAGTCTCTCAGTACAAAGCACTTACAACCAAACACATGTAAAAACTTGAGAGTTGGTTTTCTCCCAGTCATTAATTCATAAGGTGTTTTGTTGTATGCTTTGTTTATCAAGGATCTATTATGTGTAAAGTAAGCAGTGCTTATAGCTTCCTCCCAAAAATATGTGGGAAGCTTAGCCTCTTGTAACATAGTCCTTGCTGCTTCAATAAGGGTTCTAGTTTTCCTCTCAACAACTCCATTTTGTTGAGGGGTTCTTGGAGCTGAGAATTAATGAGTTAGTTGTTTTTTAGTGCAGAATTCAATAACTTCGGAATTCTTGAATTCTGTTCCTCTATCGCTCCTTATTACCCTTACTGTTTTTTCTGACTCAGTCTCTATCTTCTTGATATGATCGATTATCAACTGAGCAGCTTCATCTTTTGTGTAGAGGTATTTTGCCCAAGTATACCTCGTGTGATCATCGACAATAACCAAAGCATATTTATTCCTTAAGATAGACATCACATTCACTTGACCAAATAAATCCATGTGTAACAACTGTAAAGGGTCAGTGATTGATGTTGCTGGTTTGCTTTTGAATGATACACTCTTTTGTTTCCCTTTCTGGCATGAATCACATAATCCAACTTGTGTAAACTCCAATTGTGGAATGCTAGCTACCAATCCTTTCCTCACAAGCTTGTTGATATTCTTGAAGTTCAAGTGGGAAAGCTTCTTATGCCAAAGCCAACTTTCATTTGTTGAAGCTTTGTTGTAGAGACATGTGATTTGATCAGAGGAAGAGATAAGGTTTGCAACATACAAATTTCCTTTTCTTTTCCCCGTCAAAATCACATTATCAGATTCTTTGTCACACACCAAACATTGATCTTCTTTGAAGGTGACATTGAATCCCTTATCACATAGTTGACTCACACTCAGTAAATTGTGCTTTAAGCCATCAACTAGTGCTACTTCAGTGAATATGACATCTCCATGTTCAACACTGCCATATCCCTTAGTTTGACCTTTGTTGTCATCTCCAAAAGTGACTTTCGGGCCACTTTTCTCTTCATACTGTTTTAGTAGGGACTTATCACCAGTCATGTGCCTTGAACAACCACTGTCCAAGTACCATGTTTTCTTCTTTTTGCCCTGCACAGTAAAGAGTAACTAGTTTGAGATTTTTAGAACCCAGACTTTCTTGGGTCCTTTCTCACTAGTTGTAGACTCAAGACTTGACTCAGATTGAGTTGATTGACTTTTAGCAATTTTGACTTTAATTGGACAATCATTAGTCTTGCTACTTGTTTGTGAGAGACTGCCAATTTTAGGGTTTTCATTGTTAATGCAAAGATTATTTAACCTTTTTACAGGTGTTTCATCTTTTATTCTCTTTGAAGATGCAGTCTCAGTTATAGGAATTTTATTTTTGCTCCTACAATGAACAACTATGTGGTTGGGGTTACCACATACATGACATGTCTTTTTGGGAGTATCAGGCATTCTAGCTGTATATTAATTAATGCCAATTTTTCCATTCCTATTTTTCTTATTTCTGCTTAACTCCATTGACTTTTCAGCCTTTTTGTCTGGAAGATTTTCCAATGTTTTATTTAATTGTGTTTTTGTCATGAACCCAATATTTAATCTTTTATTTTTACTCTTATTAACAACATTCACTGTCTTTTGATCAATTTCAGTTTTTCCAGTGATTTGTTGATCTTGAGTATTGATGAATTTGGGTTCATAAACAGGAGAGACAAAATTAATTCTTTTTATTACATTTGGCTTACTAGTTGAGGAGTTCGCAACTTCAAATAGATCATCTAAATCTGAACTCTTGTCTAGATTTTCATCATAACCTAGTCCAGATTTTTGACCTATTGTTTGACACTCTACCAAGTCTGATAACTTTTTAGAGGAAGTATTCCACTGTTTAATCTTAGCTTGAGCATTTTCTAATTGCTCTACTAAGTAATATTCCCTCTTTTTCAAAGCATCAATCATGTGATGAGCTTTGTTTAAGTCAGACTTGATAGTGTCAAATTGTACCAATCTCTCTTCAAGAAATTTGTTTCTTTTCAAGAGAAGGTCATGTGATTCTTTTACATTAGTATGTTAAGTTGTCAATGATCTAAAACTAACACGTAAATCAGACATATCTTTTCATATGCTCTCAATACTAGATGTATCAAGTAAGTTAAGTACATTAAAATTCTGAGTTGCATCACATACCTTTGTAGAATCACTTGACTCGTCACTTCGAGCCATCAGGACAATGTTGACAACTTTTTCATCAGAGTCGCTGTCAATCCAATCTTTACCCTCAGTAATCAAGGCTTTGCTATTTGATTTAGCTTTCTTATCAGCAAAGTCATTCCCCATTTTCCTTGATTTTTCATCCTTAGATCTATCACTAGATCTAGGCTTCCTACACTCATTGGCAAAGTGCCTTAACCCGTCATAATTGTAACATCTTATCTTCTTTAAGTCGAAGGTGACTTTTTGACCTTCACGTTTAGAGTTAGGCTTTCTTGATGATTTTCTTCCTTTCCTTCTGGCCCTAAATTTCTTGAACTGTTTGACCATGAATTCCTCCATGTCATCATCAGAGTCCAGTTCATCTTCCTGATCAGTCGAGCTAGCATTGGAAGTTTCATCATCAAGCTTCTCTTGAGACTTGCTTGTCTCAACCATCAACGCAGCTCCTTTGTCCCTACTATGCATGCGTTGTCGTTGCTCTATTTTGAGTTCATATGTCTTTAAATTCCCATAGAGCCTATCCAGTGTGGGGATATCCAAGACATGAGCCTCTCTTATCGCAGTAGTCTTTGGATCCCAACTTGGTGGGAGAGATCTCATGAACTTGGTGTTGACATCCTCGTTATCATAGGACTTTCCAAGTCATTGAGCAAAGTGTTGAATCTTTCATAAACCGATGTTATTGATTCACCAGGCTTTGCTTGAAAGAACTCATATTGTTGAGTCAACAATGATCTCTTGTTCTTTCGGACTTGGTCAGTCCCTTCACACAGGACTTTGATGGTGTCCCAGATTTGCTTAGATGTCGTGCAATTTATGATACTTGTGAACATATTTTTATCAATTCCATTATAGAGTATGTTCATCACCTTAGCATCCTTCAACACTTGCAACTTGTCTTCGTTTGTATAATCACATTCTGGAGCAAGTTCAAAGTGTTCCGCCACAACAGATCCGTCGACGGTTTTAGCAGGAATAAATTTCCTGGGTAGATAGGGACCCTTCTTAACCCTATCAATATAATCTGGATCTGTTACTCTTAAGTGCATGTACATCTTTTGCTTCTACATGGGATATTCTTCTCGTTTAAGAATAGGGATTCTAGTACCACCATTACGCTAGAGCTGCTAGTTTCATCGTTGACCATCTCTTGGAACGTGTTAATTGAGTAAATTCAATTAAAGGCTCTGATACCAATTGTTTTCCCAGTGAGATATCTGAGAACTTGTAGAAGTGGGGTTGAATACAAGTTCTTTGAAATCTTTTCGATTACTTGTTCTTCAAGAAATTAATTATAACTTGCGAAAATAAAAAACAAGAACCCGAATCAATTTATAAACAATTGCTTGTATTGAATTTAACAATTGAATATAAATTCTAACAATCATAACAATGTGATTGTCAGCTTCTTTTCTATTCTATATAGAAAAGATACAAAACTATAAAAAACCTATACAGCTTCGAAGTACAATACCTGTAAAACTAATTACAGTTTTTTTTTTAATTTTGAATCAATAATGATTCAGCTTCCTTATTCGAATTAAACACAATCTTTCCTTTTTGATTAGGAATAGATTTCTGGCTTGCTTCCTTACCAGCTACATTTTCAATAATATCTTGATTTACGTGGAAGACAATTCTTATTGTTAGTGCAATATAAGCACAAGTGTTTGTAGAAGGGGGGGGGGGGGGGGGGGGGGG
>CM025787.1:20567192-20585723 GCA_014636745.2 Centella asiatica
GGGGGGGGGGGGGGGGGGGGGGGTTGAATACAAGTTCTTTGAATACTTTTCGAATTACTTGTTCTTTAAGAAATTAAATTTTCTTGTGGAATATAAAGAACAAGAACTCAAATCAATTTATAAACAATTGCTATATTGATTTCACAACTGATTATAAATTCTAACAATCATAATAAATATGATCATCAGCTTCTTTTCTATTCTGTATGGGAAAATATACAAACTATGAAAAACCTATACAGCTTCAAATTACAATTCCCTGTAAACCTAATTACAGCTTCTATTTGAACTGAATATTATTAACTCAGTTTCTAATTTTGAATAAAATTCAGCTTCCTTATTTGAATCAAATACAATCTTTCCTTTTTGATTAGGAAGAGATTTCTGGTTAGTTACCTTACCAGCTACGTCTTCAATAATATCTTGAACTACGTGGAAGACATTCCTTTTTAATTCGAACTCTGTATCTTTCAGGAAATAAATCACGATTAGTCCCTGATGCTTCATCTTTAGTCTCTGGTGACGTCATCACTAGTCTCTGGTGCTTTTAGTCCCTGATGACGTCAGATTGTGTAGTCTCCAATAGAGTTATTTAGTCTCCAATGCTTTAAGGCTTAGTCTCGGATGACGTCAGCTTAGTCTCTGATGCTTTTAACTTTAGTCTCCGATGACGTAAGCTTTAGTCTCCGACTCCTTTAGACTTAGTCTCTGATGAAGTAAGCCTTAGTCTCCAACAGGCAAAACTAATCTCTGATAGATAAAAAATCTTTAGTCTCTGACAAGCTTTCCTAGTCTCTGACAAGCCTTTTTGTAAACTCTAATGGATCAAATACACATTTCAACTTGCTGAAGCTTTGATACTCCATTCTAGCAGTTACTTACAAATAAGAAATAACTATATCTCTTTACAAAGAATGAATGAATTACAAACAAAGAGATAACTACTGGTTACAAAACTTCAGTGTTACTAATTTACACTTTCTATACATTTGTACTCTAAGTAACTTAAAGACAATCATCATCAAATGTTCTAAAACCTAACAGTCTCCGATGACGTCAGCTTAGTCTCTGATGCTTTTAACTTTAGTCTCCGAGGACGTAAACTTTAGTCTCCAACAGGCAAAACTAGTCTCTGATAGATAAAAAAATCCTTAGTCTCTGACAAGTTTTCCCAGTCTCCGACAAGTCTTTTTGTAAACTCCAACGGATCAAATACACATTTTGACTTACTGAAGCTTTGATACTCCATTCCAGCAGTTACTTACAAATAAGAAATAATTATCTCTTTACAAAGAATGAATGAATTACAAACAAAGAGATAACTGCTGGCTACAAAACTTCAGTGTTACTAATTAACACTTTCTATACAATTGTACTCTAAGTAATGTAAAGACAATCATCATCAAAAGTTCTAAAACCTAACAATCTCCCCCTAATTATGAATATCAGAATGACAAACATAATTTCAAGGTTGATGATGATGTCAAAACTCAACATTACAATTACTTAGAAAAAGAATAAAGAATTGCTAACTACAAATGTATTCTGAATTAAGATCTTTGATCTGTTGTTCAGCTTCCACCAAGACTCAGGTTTAAATCCTATAAGTCTGGCTTCAAGAACAAAAATAAAAATTACAGCTTATTTCAACAAACAACATACCTTCCAACACAACCTTTTATTTTTTTCTTCAGCAACTACAGCCTTTCTTTTCTATTTCTCCTCAGCAACTCCAGTCTGTGTATCAACAGCTTTTTCATTATCAATTCAACTTCTTCTTTAGCATCCTTGAGTAGATTGATAAATCCTTTGATGTGTCTCTCACTGGCACTATTAATATCTCTGTTGTAGTTGAAGAAAACTTTCTCTCCATGGAAAGTCTCGTACCATAATCCTAGAGGTTTAGGATTAGCTTCCAGCATTGTATTCACCTTATGCTTCACCTTCATTACCTTTTGAATCTGGCTTCGAAGATCCATGTTAAGATCAGAAGTCTCAAGCACAACAGTCAGCAACCACTCCAGATTTTCTTTAGTTTGTCCCTCCAAGGCTGGCTTCTCAAATTTCAAAGACTCTCCATCTTTCAAAAAGACATGAAGACAATCTTTGTTATTTTTACCCTTAATCAGATTAATCTTTTTTGTGGTTTTCTTCAGGGCTTTGATGATTTCTTCTATACTAGTCATTTCAACCTTGTAAGACTTCTTTGATGAAATTGTTTGTGGCTTTGTTGGTCCACTCACAGCCACCAAAGCAGTCTTAGTTAACCTTGGAGGATCTTGAGAGGTAGGCTTCTTGATAGTTGCCTTAATCACAGGTTTCTTTGCAGATTCCTGGACCAAAGGTTTCCTTTTTGATTTCTTCTCAGCCACTTCCATCTCTTTATTTTTCTTCTTGGTTATGGCTGCTTTCTGTGCACTTGATCTCCTTGTAAAGATTTTCTTCTTCTTTGCCTCCTCTTCCTCCGTAGTTGTTGTCATATCCTCCTCCTCTTGAAGTTTCTGAGCTAGTAGTGCATCAGATTCTATCAGTTTCTGTTTTTGAGGATAAACCAACTCCATTTTCCCATCCACTATCAGTTCAACTGGAGTAGGAAAGTGAGCTGTCTTCATGGCATCCCCCAGTAGCTTGGGCTGTCCTGGTTGAGTAGTGGTTTGCTTCGTTGACTCTTCAACCATGACACCTTTGCCTTTGTGTTTTATTGTTGGGGCTTGTGCAGTGGAAGAAGGAGATGCTGTTGTTGCTACTGTTGCTGCTGCTACTGTTGTTGTTGTTGTTGGAAGTTGTGTTGTTGTTGCTTTTGTTGCTGCTTCAAGATCCGAATGTTTCTTTAGGATCCTGTCCAACATTGCTTGCAATTTTGCATCAAGGACAGGACCAGACTTTTGCTTTTGTACAGGAACTTTGGATGGACCACTCTCCCCCTTTTTGACATTAGCATCTTTGGGTTGAGAGGAGGTGGCCATATTTGGAATTGCCTGAATCAGTAGCTGTTCCATTCGGTCTTGTTTTTGGATCAGGAGTTGGATATTTTCTTCTAGGGCTTGAAGTCAACTGTCAGTCTTGGACTTGTCTTTGATAAGAGTATCAATTGTAGTGATTGTCCTCCTTGGCAGATGTCCTTCATAGCACCTTCGTATCTTTTCTGTCTCCAACTCCATCCTTTCCTCCATTCTCTTCACTGCACTATATATTCTAGTAACCAAGAAGTGGTGAAACTTTGTATGTTTCTTATCCACCTTGGTTATTTCTTCAAGAATATCTTTAACTGATGGTGCAGAGACAGTTGACCCTATGTTGGTCACATAATCCTGCCTTAAATAGGCGGCTGCTTCCTCCAGAGTGTTTAAGTATGTGGCATCAAGCCATTCATCAACATTTGTCTCTGCAGGTGGTTCAGACATAGGTTCATCTGCAAGCCTGGTCTTCAATGCAGAAATGTGGTCTTGTCTTTGTTGTAGACCATATAACATTTCAAAGTCTGCATTGGACATCTCAGATATCACATTTAATGTTGCATCCCCTGTGCTTGAAATGTTCCCAGTTTCTTCTATTTGGATATTTGTGGAGGGAGCAGAAGAAACATGAGCTTCTTGTGAGCTGGTTTCAACAGGTTGTAAAAATACACCTGCTTTTCTCTCTTTTATTTTGTTCAAGGATCTCATCCTTGCTCACACCCTCTCCTTTTGCCTGGGGTTGGGCACCCAGCTTCTCTTGCTCTCCTTTTTCCAAGCTCTCTAAAGCTTGACTCTCTTGTATGTGTATATCCTCTCCTTTTTCCAAGTCAGGAGCCTGACTCTCACTATTTATTCTCATATCCTCACTTATATGGATAGGTGCATTTTGTTCTACAGAAGTGGGGGTTTGAGAAGTACTTGTGACTGCATGGATAGGGGGTTCCCTTTGTATATCTTAGGCTAGGGATCTATCCATGGAATGTGTTTGAGAGCTTGTCTCGAGTATGGGCTCCTCTTGGGAAAAATCAAGAGAATTTAAATGTGTAATATCAAAAGAATCAAGTATGGGAGAAGAAGGAAAGGAATGTACAGTGTGGAGTGTTGGCTGTTCCTCAGACATTAAAAATTGAGGAACATCAAGTGATGACTCTGTGTGTGCACTCCTTGTGTCACTCTTTTCTTGTATTTTCTCTCTTTGGGTTTGCTCTTGTTGGTGAACAAGAGCTTGTGCAGACTCTGTACAGTGAATTCCTGGTTGGGAACTTTCTTCAATAGCAACATCCTTTTGGGAGGATGGTGATAGTTCACCGTTTTTCCTTATAACCTCCATTGCTTGTTGGAAGCAATGGATTGTTGTTGGCTAAGGGTTATTAATCTCTTCTTTCTCTGAAGTGGAACTTCAGCTTCTTGTTCTCCCTCATCCTCACTTACTCCCTCAATGATTTTTCTTTTTATTGGGAGCTTCTTGGCTGTCTTTGTTTTTACAACCACGGTTTTTTGGGAAACTGTGGAGGGGGCTATGGATTGTTGGGGTTTTGGCTTTCAATATCCTCAAAAAATTGCAAAGAATAAAGATTTGGAAGCCTGTCAATGAGAATAGATCTCATGACAGGAGGGAAAAATAAGGGAACTTTTCCTTTGTAGATTTATGCTTCACATCAGTAAAAATTCTTTTACTTTGCAAAACAATTGGTACAACTTGCATTCCAGTAATATTAAGGTTAGGGATTAGATAATAAGCAATCATCATCAAAAACCTAGCATAATAAATTTTATTTTTATTACCAGATTTCAGTTTTACCAAAAGGTTTTGCAGAATTAAAAGTACAATGTTTAGATATCTATCATACGACACACTAAAAGCAATTTGTTGTGTGAGTGTAGTGATAGCATCATAGCCACTGCATTTTGAAGTAAATGCTTTAGTTATTATATCAAAGAACAGTGACCACTCTTGCCTTAGATGGGGTCTTGTTATAGACCCAACTGAACTAATTTCAGTAGAATAATATAAGTTTTTAAACATTGAAAGAAGTTCTTCAATAGAGGCAGGGGAGTCAAAGTTTTCATACACAGGTAAGTGTAACGCATTATTAACAACGGTATGGTCGATATTGTAAACAGTGTTATCATACCTGAAACTTACCACAGGAGAGTCAGTATTCTCATCCTCGATGGTTGCAGTGGTCCACATAGCCGTGATGACTTCAGCGGCTTGGACGGAAGCTTCATAAATGGTGTAGGTTAGTGTGGAGTTTTGAAGAAAATCCACCAAGGGGTGATACTGGGCTCCAAATTCATGTTTGTTAGCCACCCCTGCATGGTTAGTCTTTATGAAATCGAAATCTCCAAACTGGAAACAGATTGTTTTAGCGGCCATTTGAAGAGATCTGTGAACTTTGAAGAAACTTTGAAAAAAAAGTGTTAAATTACAGAGAATTTGCAGAGAGAATATAATTTCAAAGCTTTGAGAAATTGTGATTGCAGATGTGTTTGATTTTACTTTTAGCAAAGTATGAGAAACGTTTGCAATTCTAAAGATAGTGAACCGTTTTTGATTGTGGGTAGGATAACTACCAGATTACCCTTGATCGGAGATTGCCCTAATCTCTGATAAGTTCACTCATAAGAGACTAAACCCGATTAGTCTCCGATAGTTTATTATTATTTTTTTTAATTGAGTCAGAGACTAATCAAAAACGACGTCAGGGACTAAGGTAGTCTCTGATAGTTCAATTTTTAATTCAGTCAGGGACTAATTAAAAACAACTGTCGGGGACTAGTTAGTCTCCGATAGTTCAAATTTTTAATTCAGTCGGGGACTAATTAAAAAAACAACTGTCGGGGACTAAGGTAGTCTCCGATAGTTCAATTTTTAATTCAGTCGGGGACAAATTAAAAATACTATCAGGGACTAAGATAGTCTCTTTCTCTTAAGCTTTCAGGGACTAAGAAAATGTAGTCCCTGCTACAACTTTGTTCTTCAAAACATTTCCAACAATCAATTTAATGATTATTAGCTTCAAAAAATTCTGTTATTTGATAACAGCTACATTCTAGAAATTAAATTCTAGCTTCTAAAATTCTGTTTAATTAAAAAAAATAGCTACATTCCAGAAATTTAATTCTAGCTTCATAAAAATTCTATTCACAAAGAACAACTTCAACTCCAGAAATAAAATTTCTAGATTCTCACAACTAAACAACTTGTTTTCAAAATTTAATCAATTTTTAGAGGCATAATTCAACATTCCTAATTCAGAAACTAATCTAGAAAAAGTAGATTTATCTAAAGGTTTTGTGAATATGTCTGCAAGTTGTTTATCAGTTGTTACCCAGTGTAATTTGATATTACCTTCACTTATATGTTCTCTTATGAAGTGATATCTAATATCTATGTGCTTTGTTCTTGAATGTTGCACTAGATTTTCTGTTATTGCTATGACACTAGTATTATCACAATAGATAGGAATTTTGGATAATGACATACCATACTCTAGGAGTTGATTCTTGATCCATAGGATTTGAGCACAACAACTCCCAGCTGCGATGTATTCAGCTTCTGCTGTTGAAGTAGAAATTGAATTTTGTTTCTTGCTAAACCAAGAAACAAGTCTACCTCCAAGAAGTTGGCAGCTTCCACTTGTGCTTTTCCTATCAAGCTTGCAACCTACATAGTCAGCATCTGAATAACCAATTAGTTTAAAATCAGATTCTTTGGGATACCATAAGCCAAGGTTTGGGGTACCCTTTAGATATCTAAGTATTCTTTTTACAACAATCAAATGTGACTCTCTAGGGTCAGCTTGAAATCTAGCACATAACATGTAGCAAACATTATATCAGGTCTACTTGTAGTTAGATATAAAAGAGAGCCTATCATGCCTCTATAGCTAGTAATATCAATTTTCTTTCCTTTTAAATTTTTATCTAGCTTAGTGGCAGTAGGCATGGGTGTTTTTGCAGATGCACAATCAACCAAATCATATTTTCTCAACAAGTCTTTGATATACTTAAACTGACTGATAAAAATTCCATCAGTTGATTGTTTTATTTGCAATCCTAAGAAAAATGTTAATTCTCCTATCATACTCATTTCATATCTAGACTGCATTAGTTTTGAAAATTTTTGACAAAGTTTTTCATTTGTAGGCCCAAATATAATATCATCTACATATATTTGCACCAATATAATGTCAGAGCCTTGTTTTCTATAAAATAAAGTTTTAACTATGATACCTCTAACAAATTTATTTTCAAGTAAAAATTGGGATAGAGTATCATACCAGGCTCTTGGTGCTTGTTTTAAGCCATAAAGTGCTTTGTCTAACCTGTAGACATGATTTGGAAATTTGGAGTCCACGAAACCTGGGGGTTGGCAAACATAGACTTTTTCTTCCAATTTTCCTTTCAAGAAAGCACTTTTGGCATCCATCTGGTACACCTTGAAGTTCTTGTAGGCTGCAAAAGCCAAAAAGATTCTGATTGCTTCAAGTCTTGCTACTGGTGCAAAAGTTTCATCATAATCTATTCCTTCTTCTTGAGAATATCCTTTTGCAACCAGTCTTGCATTATTTCTTGTAATTGTACCAGTTTCATCCAATTTATTTCTGAAGACCCACTTGGCACCAATTATTGATCTTTTCATTGGTTTGGATACCAGTCTCCAGACTTTGTTTTGTGTGAATTGGTTTAACTCCTCTTGCCTGACAATTATCCAGTCAGGATCTTGAAGTACTTCCTCAATTTTATTTGGCTCAATCTTTGAGAGAAAACTGAGATATAAACATTCATTTTGAGTTGCACTTCTAGTCTTGACTCCATCCTCTAGACTTCCAATTATCAAATCTGGTGTGTGGTCTCTCAACCATGGAATTGCACGAGGCAGATTTGACCTTGAAGTGGAGGCTTCATTTTCTAGATTGATGTTATCCAATCTAGCTTCATGATCAGAGACTACTCCCCCTAAACCATTGACTTCTTCATTATTAGCTACCCCTGAGCTGTTTTTACTCAATAGTCTCTGGTGTCAATATAGTGTCTGTTTGTGCATCAGTGACTCTAGTCTCTGGTGAACCATTAGTCTCCGATGAAATACTAATGTCACCAATCTCTTGAGTTTCATCTAATACTCTTGTCTCTGATAGAGTATTAGTTCTTGGTACTTCATGCACAACAGTTAAATCCCCCTCAATTATGTAGGGATCATTGCTATCTTGGGGTTTTTCAGTAATCTCTGATGGATATTCCCATGCAACCAATTCATTCTCAAAACTAAGAGGTTCATGCAATCCTTGTCCAATCATTCCTGGAATCTTTTTATCATCAAATACAACTTGAATTGATTCCACAATGACCTTTGTTCTTAGATTATATACTCTATAGGCTTTACTTGACAAAGAATAACCTAAGAAAATTGCCTCATCAGACTTGTTGTCAAATTTTCCTCTTGTTTCTGATGAGTCTCTCAGTACAAAGCACTTACAACCAAACACATGTAAAAACTTGAGAGTTGGTTTTCTACCAGTCATTAATTCATAAGGTGTTTTGTTGTATACTTTGTTTATCAAGGATCTATTCTGTGTAAAGCAAGCAGTGCTTATAGCTTCCTCCCAAAAATATGTGGGAAGCTTAGCCTCTTGTAACATAGTCCTTGCTTCTTCAATAAGGGTTCTATTTTTCCTCTCAACAACTCCATTTTGTTGAGAGGTTCTTGGAGCTGAGAATTGATGAGTTATTCCTTTTTCAGTGGAAAATTCCATAACTTAGGAATTCTTGAATTCTGTTCCTCTATCACTCCTTATCACCCTTACTGTTTTTCCTGACTCAGTTTCTATCTTTTTGATATGATCAATTATCAACTGAGCAGCTTCATCTTTTGTATAGAGGTAGTTTACCCAAGTATACCTCGTGTGATCATCCACAATAACCAAAGCATATCTATTTCTTAAGATTGACATCATATTCACTTGATCAAATAAATCCATGTGTAACAACTGTAATGGGTCAGTGATTGATGTTGCTAGTTTGCTCTTGAATGATACACTCTTTTGTTTCCTTTTCTGGCATGAATCACACAATCCATCTTGTGTAAATTCCAATTGTGGAATGCCAGCTACCAATCCTTTCCTCATAAGCTTGTTAATGTTCTTGAAATTCAAGTGGGAAAGCTTCTTATGCCAAAGCCAACTTTCATCAGTTGAAGCTTTGTTATAGAGACAAGTGATTTGATCAGTAAAAGAAATAAGATTTGCAACATACAAATTTCCTTTTTTTTTCCCTGTCAAAATCCACACCAAGCATTTATCTTCTTTGAAAGTGACATTGAATCCCTTATCACATAGTTGACTCACACTTAGTAAATTGTGCTTAAGCCATCAACTAATGCTACTTCAGTGAAGATGACATCTCCATGTTCAACACTACCATATCCCCTCGTATGGCCTTTGCTATCATCTCCAAAAGTGACTTTTGGGCCACTTTTCTCTTCATACTGTTTTAGCAGGGACTTATCACAAGTCATGTGCCTTGAACAGCCACTGTCCAAGTACCATGTTTTCTTCTTTTTGTCCTGCACAGTAGAAAGTAACTAGTTTGAGATTTTTGGAACCCAGACTTTCTTGGGTCCCTTCTCACTAGTTGTAGACTCAAGACTTGACTCAGATTGAGTTGATTGTCATTTAGCAATTTTGACTTTAATTGGACAATCATTAGTCTTGCTACTTGTTTGTGAGAGACTGCCAATTTTAGGGTTTTCATTGTTAATGCAAAGATTATTTAACCTTTTTACAGGTGTTTCATTTTTTATTCTCTTTGAAGATGCAGTCTCAGTTATAGAAATTTTATTTTTGCTCCTACAGTTAACAGCTATGTGGTTGGGGTTACCACATACATGACATGTCTTTCTAGAAGCATCAGGCATTCTAGCATAATTTGTATATTTATTAACGTCGATTTTTCCATTCCTATTTTTCTTATTTCTGCTTAACCCCACTAATTTTTCAGCCTTTTTGTCTGGAAGATTTTCCATTTTTTTATTTAATTGTGTCTTTGTCATGAACCCAATATTTAATCTTTTTGTTTCACCCTTATCAACAACATTCACCGTCTTCTGATCAATTTCTGTTTTTGCGGAGATTTGTTGATCTTGAGTGTTAATGAATTTGGATTCAATAACAGGAGAGACAAAATTAATTATTTTTATAAAATTTGGCTTACTAGTTGAGGAGCTTGCAGCTTCGAATAGATCATTTAAATCTGGACTCTTGTCTAGATTTTCATCATAATCTAGTTCAGATTTTTGACCTATTGTTCGACACTCTACGAAGTCTGTCAACTTTTTAGAGGAAGTATTCCGTTGTTTAATCTTAGCTTGAGCATTTTCAAGTTGCTCTACTAAGTAATATTCCCTCTTTTTCAAAGCATCAATCATATGATGAGCTTTGTTTAAGTCAGACTTGATAGTGTCAAATTGTGCCAATCTCTCTTCAAGAAATTTGTTTCTTTTCAAGAGAATGTCACGTGATTCTTTTACATTGGTATGTTCAATAGTTAAAGATCTAAAACTAACATGCAAATCAGACATATCTTTTTGTATGCTTTCAATGCTAGATGTCTCAAATAAATCAAGCACATTAAAATTCTGAGTTGCATCACATACCTTTGTAGAATCACTTGACTCATCACTTCGAGTCATTAGGGCAAAGTTGACAACTTCTTCATCAGAGTCGCTGTCAATCCAATCTTTACCCTCTGTAATCAAGGCTTTGCTCTTTGATTTAGCTTTCTTGTCAGCAAAGTCTTTCCTTGATTTTTCATCCTTAGACCTATCACTAGACCTAGGCTTCCTACACTCATTGGCAAAGTGCCCTAACCCGTCACAATTGTAACATCTTATTTTCTTTAAGTCGAAGGTGACTTTTTGACCTTCACGTTTAGGGTTAGGCTTCCTTGACGATTTTCTTCCTTTCCTGCTGGCCCTAAATTTCTTGAACTGTTTGACCATGAATGCCATGAATTCCTCCATGTCATCATCAGTGTCCAGTTCATCTTCCTGATCAGTCGAGCTAGCACTGGAAGACTCCTCATCAAGCTTCTCTTGAGACTTGCTTGTCTCAACCATCAACACAACTCCTTTGTCCCTGCCATGCGTGCGTTGTCGTTGTTCTACTTCAAGTTCATATGTCTTTAAATTCCCATAGAGCCTGTCCAGTGTGAGGATATTCAAGTCATGAGCCTCTTTTATTACTGTTGTTTTTGGATCCCAACTTGGAGGAAGAGATCTCATGAACTTGGTGTTGACATCCTCATTGTCATAGGACTTTCCAAGTATTTTCAAATCGTTGAGCAAAGTGTTGAACCTATCATAAACTGACGTTATTGGTTCACCAGGCTTTGCTTGAAAGAACTCGTATTGTTGTGTCAACAATGACCTTTTGTTCTTTCGGACTTGGTCAGTTCCTTTACATAGGACTCTGATGGTGTCCCAGATTTTCTTAAATGTTGTGCAATTGATGATGCTTGTGAACATATTTTTATCAATTCCATTATATTGTATGTTCATCACCTTAGCATCCTTCAACACTTGCAACTTGTCTTCGTTTGTATAATCCAATTCTGGAGCAAGTTCAAAGTGTTCTGCCACAACAGATCCATCGACGGTTTTAGCAGGAATAAATTTCCTGGGTAAATAGGGACCCTTCTCAATCCTATCAATATAGTCTGGATCTGTTGTTCTTAAATGCATGTACATCTTTTGCTTCCACGTCGAATATTCTTCTCTTTTAAGAATTGGAATTCTGGTACCACCATCACGACTTCCCGCATACGCAATTATGTTAGAGTTGTTTGCTTCGTCGTTGGCCATCTCTTGGAACGCGTATTAATTGAATAAATTCAATTACAGGCTTTGATACCAATTGTTTTCCCAGTGAGATAGCCGAGAACTTGTAGAAGGGGGGGGGGGGGGGGGTTGAATACAAGTTCTTTGAATACTTTTCAAATTACTTGTTCTTTAAGAAATTAAATTTTCTTGCGAAATATAAAGAACAAGAACTCAAATCAATTTATAAACAATTGCTATATTGATTTCACAACTAATTACAAATTCTAACAATCACAACAATGTGATCATCAGCTTCTTTTCTATTCTGTATAGAAAAAGATACAAACTATGAAAAACCTATACAGCTTCAAATTATTATTCTCTGTAAAACTAATTACAACTACTCTTTCTAACTGATTTTTCAATTTTCCTATTCTAAATCAATATTGATTCAGCTTCCTTATTCGAATCAAATACAATCTTTCCTTTTTGATTAGGAAGAGATTTCTGGTTAATTTCCTTTCCAGCTACGTCTTCAATAATATCTTGTTTTACATGGAAGACAATCCTTATTCAATTCGAACTCTGTATCTTTCAGGAAATAAATCACGATTAGTCCCTGATGCTTCATCTTTAGTCTCTGGTGACGTCATCAATTAAACTCTGGTGCTTTTAGTCCCTGATGACGTCAGATTGTGTAGTCTTTGATAGAGTTATTTAGTCTCCGATGCTTTAAGGCTTAGTCTCCGATGACGTCAGCTTAGTCTCTAATGCTTTTAACTTTAGTCTCTGATGACGTAAGCTTTAGTCTCCGACAGGCAAAACTAGTGTCTGATAGATAAAAAAGTCTTTAGTCTCTGACAAGTTTTCCTAGTCTCTGACAAGCCTTTTTGTAATCTCCAACGGATCAAATACACATTTTGACTTACTAAAGCTTTGATACTCCATTCCAGCAGTTACTTACAAATAAGAAATAATTATATCTCTTTATAAAGAATGAATGAATTACAAACAAAGAGATAATTGCTGGCTACAAAACTTCAATGTTACTAATTAACACTTTCTATACATTTGTACTTAAAGTAATCTGAAGACAATCATTATCAAATGTTCTAAAACCTACCACAAATGTTTACTATGTTCCTAATCTCACTATGAACCTTATTTATGTGGGTCAATTATGTGATTTTAGTCTCTTAATTTTGTTTTCTTCTACCTCTTGTTATGTACAGGATTCATAATCAAGGAGGATGATTGGGATAAGTCGTGGGCAGGGAGGACTTTATATTTTGGATGAACTCACCAGTACAAAATTGATCATATGCGTCGGTTAAATTACCTCTTTTGCGTCGGTTAACAGGAGACGCATATGGCGGAGACGCAAAAACTTGACTATTTTGCGTCGGTTAAAGAGACGACGCAAAACATTATCATTTGCGTCGTACCTTTAAGACGACCGACGCAAATGATATGGTCATTTGTGTCGGACTTTTAAAACAACCGACGCAAATGATATGGTTATTTGCATCGGACTTTTCAAAAAACCGACACAAATGATATGCTCATTTGCGTCGGACTTTTGAAACAACCGACGCAAATGATATTATTATTTTTAAAAAAATTCATTTTAAAATACCATATCCAACCACATTAAAAAACTAATTCTAATGTCACAACAAGTCAGAAATACAAAATTGAACTACTTCATTTGCAAAAGAGAAATATATACAAATCAAAATTAAACTATTCAAGAAGCTAGTCAAAAACATACTGAATTGAAAGCTCAATGCACTTATTATTTTTTGTACTTGTGGTTCTCCTACTGCCCTTGCAACATTTTGGGACCGGTCTGTAAAATCCTCAACCTGAAATATATAAAATACAAATTAATAACACTATTCAAAATTATTCCAATTTTCAGATTTGACAAGAAAAGTATAAATATGTTACCGATGAGAACTAGGCTGCTGTAAAGAAAAAGAGGAAGAAAGAATACAGGGTACACATGAAAGAAGAAAAATGAACTAATGTTGTACCTACTACAGCATCAAGCTTTCAATATAAAGTTTTACATATTAAATAAACAAAGATACAAAGTTCCCTTCAGAAATTCTAGGATTTGCACCCCTGCGCGCACGCGTGGAGGATGGAGCATAATGTAACCACTCAATTTGACTAGTTAGCTTGCTTTTCCATATAAAAGGTAAGCAACAACCCTTCCAAATTTCAATGTGGGACAAAGTTCTCTTTACTTAACTCATCTTTGCATCTTCCATTCCAAATGAAAAAACAATTCTCGTTCAAATTCTCATTAACTTCCAACAACACAATTGTCAGTGGGTCAGTCTACTTGTTATTATGTGGAGTTGCCTCCACAAGAGTTGATTATGGCTGCTGCTGCAGATTCTGAAAAAACTCTTTTGCTACTGTCTTCAGGTGAGTTGCGCAACTTTTACTTCAATGTCTATAGATCGAGTTGTTTGCTATAGTGAAGTTTTCCACTTTCCAGATTATAGAGATTTTTATTTAAATATATAATTGTAATATTTTTTTATTTTATTGCCTCTTTTCCTTTTTGGTTGTGAGGCAGAGAGTTGCTGCTTAGAGTACTCAATAACATTGTTGTGGGTGACAGAACCCTTGGAGGAGAGAATGGAGCAGGCAGTTTTCAGCCCCCCATTATCGAAGCAGCGTGTTGAATTTGCACTGAAACACATAAAAGTGTCTTCTGCTTCTTCTTTGGTATTTTAATTATTTTTTTTACACTTTTTGCGTCGGTCCTTTAAAAGAAACGACGCAAATACTCAAACCTATTTTTTAATTATTTAATTAAAAAATAAAATTTTTTAATTATTTATTTTTTTAATTTTTTTTACACTTTTTGCGTCGGTCCTTTAAAAGAACCGACGCAAATACTCAACACTATTTTTAATTATTTAATTAAAAAATAAATTTTTTTAATTATTTATTTTTTTAATTTTTTTTACACTTTTTGCGTCGGTCCTTTAAAAGAACCGATGCAAATACTCAACACTATTTTTTAATTATTTAATTAAAAAATAATTTTTTTAAATTTTTTTATAGTTTTTGCGTCGGTTCTTGAAATAAGCGACGCAAATGTGTCATTAATTTATTTTTTTAATTATTTTTATAGTTTTTGCGTCGATCCTTTAAAAGAACCGACGCAAATATTGTTTATTTTTTTACCATAATGCCACCGTTTTACTATATGCGACAGTTGTATTAAAGAACCGACGCAAATAAGGCGACGCATAAGACAGTTTTTGTACTAGTGACTTAAAGTCCCATGTGTTGCAGCTTTTGCTATTGATTTGTCAACTTTTCATTTGACTCATCTTCTAATTTTTATTTGTGGCATCATCGCCTTGGCCATGTGTCTTCTTCTCATTTAAAGTACTTAGTTTCTACCGGATTGTTAGGAGATTTGCAAATTCATGATATATCTGATTGTTGTGGATGTAAACTTGCAAAATTTTCAGCTTTACCTTTTAATAAAAGTCTTTCTATTTCTACTGCACCTTTTGAATTAGTCCATTATGATGTTTGGGGACCATCACCGGTTATTACTAAAGGTGGATCAAAATATTATGTTTCTTTTATTGATGATTATACTCTTTACACTTGGAATTACTTAATGAAACATTGTTCTTATTTTTTTGTGATATATAACACTTTTCACACTCTTGTAAAAACACAATATAATGTTGTTATTAAGTGTTTTCGTTGTGAATTGGGTGGTGAATACATATCCAATAAATTCTCCAAGTTACTTGCATTTGATGGAACCTTGCAGCAAACCTCTTGTACTGATACTTCTCAAAAAAATGCGGTTACTGAAAGGAAACATTGCCACATTGTTGAAACTGCCCGTTCCCTTCTCCTATCAGCCTCTGTTCTTAGTGAGTTTTGGGGGGAAGCTGTACTCACAACCACTTATCTTATTAATAGAATTTCATCCTTTGTGACTTCTGGTTCGTCTCCTTTTGAAAAATTGTTAGGTCAATCTTCTGATTACTCCACTTTGAGAGTTTTTGGTTCCACTTTCTTTGTTCTTCGTTCTCATGCAGATCGTAGTAAATTATCTTTTCATTCAGCAAGTGGAACCAAAATTTACTACAGCTACAATTCTGAGAAAACCTTTTACAATTCTGTAATTACTTACACCTTCTTTTCTCACACTTACTAGCTACAAATTTTTTTGAATATTTCTCTCAAGATCTATTACAAAGAACCTCTCTAGTGTCTATGTGTGTTTCACTCTATTTGGTGTTATAAAAACTTTCTATATATGTAGAAGATCGGTTGTTGATCCCACGTGCTTAGACGTGCTGCTTTTTTCAACGTAGCCGCAGTATATCCCATCATTCGTCCTTTCGGAGTTATGTGTCAGTTTGCTTTTGGCTTTTGTTTCTTCTTTTTCATTCCCTGATCTTCGAGCATTTAATGATCGAGAGTTGTTATTGGACTACCAAATTTCAAGAAATATCTTTCCAGTTATATCTCTTCCTTCTTAAACAAGCTTCAATTGTTTGCGTGTAAGACCTAATAACAAGTGTATACAGTCATAACTATCCCCTGATAACAAGCCCTGATGTCGACTTGATCAATGTTTCTGGATCCCCTGACGTTAAGACTTACTTGTATCCACTGATGGCTTCCAGTGATGGGTTCCCCTGACAGATTGGTCTATCACTATCATCCCCTGACAGACTCCCCTAATGAATGCCTTTTCAAATACTAACAGATTTTAATCACTGATGCTTTATTAACTTTGTCTAGAACGTCTGATGTGCGGAATATTCGAATGTTTTTAAGTAGCAGCAGACATTCCCTCTACACTATCAAGTCCTTTAAAAACTTTCACTGATGACTTGTCTAGTGTAGAGCAGTTCATCCCTTGATGACTAAGTTGATCATCAGTGGATGCAAAACTTGTGCAAATATACTGAGGTTTATAGAACACCTTGAGTATTTACAGATGCACAATTAAACTCTAATCATCATCATCATCATTTATATCTAACAGTTTTTTATGGTCTTAAACAGGCTTCTTGTGCTTGGTTTGAAAATTTTTCTGTTGTCATTACATCTTTCGGATTCCATCCCAGTCCACATGACTCTGCTTTGTTTGTTAGGTGCACTTCTCGTGGTCGTATCATACTTTCTTTGTTTGTTGATGACATGATTATTACTGGAGATGATCTTGATAGGATTGAACAGTTAAAATTACAATTAACCACACAATTTGAGATGAAAGATCTGGGTCCTTTGCAACTTTCTAGGAATTGAGGTTGCATACTCTCCACGTGGATATCTTCTTTCTCAATCCAAATACATTGCTACTATCCTTGAAAATGCGCAAATATCTGACACTTGGATAAGTGAGACACCTCTTGAGGTTAATGCCACATATACTTCCTTAAATGGTTTTATGTTGTCAAATCCCACCAGGTATTGTACTATTGAGGGCAGCTTGGTTTATCTCACGATCACCAGACCTGATATTGCTCATGTTGTACATGTTGTCAGTCAATTTATTACTTCTCCTACTTCTGTGCATTGGGCAGTTGTTCTGCGTATCCTTCGTTATCTTCGTGGGACTCAATTTCAGAGTCTTTTGTTTCCTTCATCCTCCTTATTAGAGTTGCGTGCTTATTCAGATGCTGATTGGGGTGGTGATCGAATTGATTGTAAATCCATCACAGGATTTTGTAGTTTCCTAGGAGACTCACTCATTTCTTGGAAAAGTAAAAAACAAGATATCGTCTCTCGCTCTTCCACAAAAGTTGAGTATCGTGCTATGGCCTCTACTATCGCAGAAATTGTATAGTTGTGTTGGCTTCTTGTTGATATGGGTGTTTCTCTTGCTGGACCTACTCCTATGTATTGTGACAACAAGAGTACTATTCAGATTGCTCGCAACTCTGTCTTTTATGAACGCACCAAATATATTGAAATTGATTGTCATTTCACTCGTCATCATTACGATCATGGAACCATTACCTTACCGTTTGTTTCTTCTTCTATGCAGATTGCTAATCTTTTTACAAAGTCATTTTCTGTCCAACGGTTTCGTTTCTTAGTTCACAAACTCTCAATGGTTTCTCTTGATACATCGTGAATTAGTAGTGTTAAATGTACATAATAAATATTAAGAGTAGTTTAGATAGGTTAATTTTATAATTGTTTCCTTGTTATATATATTGTAAAACTCCAATTTTAAGGTTAATTCAGAAATTCAGAAGTTCCAAAAATCCTAAGTTTTCAATTATAATTGTTTGGCTTGAGAGAAATGTGAAGAGATAGAAGGGTATTTATAGGGAGAGAGGGATGCACCTTTGGCTCGAAGAACTCACAAATTTAAATTCAAATTTGTTCTTCTTATGTGAGATGGAACTGTTGCCCTATGTTGTAGCCGTAGGATTGAAAAGGGAAGAACAAGGACGACTCATGATCAAGCCCCTTCATTTGATGTAGGTAACTTGGTGATCTATGCGAATTTGTGTCTAAGATTTTGATTGGCTATTCATGCTAGCCGAGCTGTCCATTCTTGTTGTATGTCTGGGTATTAGGATTATGTTACCGTAGATGCTTGCTTGTGTTGCCATCCTTCAAGTCATTTGTCTTGGTATTGAGTAAGACTTGCAACTTCAATATCCTAGAGGCTGAATGCAACTTTGTTTTGCATGGGAATCCGTTAGTGTCATAGAGCTCCAACCTGTCCACGCA
>CM025787.1:20585733-20663029 GCA_014636745.2 Centella asiatica
CTTCTAGGACTTATCAGTTAACAAACAATTGATCTACTTGCATGGGACTTTGTATATATTTTGCCCGTTGTTTGGATATGGGTTTAGGCAGGCCATGGGAGTTTGTGAACTTTCGATCATGTACTGTCAAGATGACTTATCTTGTCATTTTCTTTGTTTTGCATGTCCTTGGAATTCGATTAAGTTCATAGCAGTTTCATCATTGGTGTGCGTGGGACTTTGCATGTTTTCTGCTCATTGAATGGACTATGTATCTATTTGTTTTAACTTAAAATTATGAAATTATAGATTCTGACAATCTAATTTGTACCGCTAGAATTTAGAATCTCATAATTTTAAGCTAAAACAAACGAGGTCTATATCGCTCATGTAGATTAGTGAAGTCATGTGACTCATCCCTTGCATGGCCTAGAAATTTGTGAGATTTTGCCCATGCAACTTCTGTCCGTTGTAACCTGGTGTGTTTGGGACTCTGTGGGCTGAACTTGGAGGTGTATTTGTACTATGTATATACCAGAGAGCCAGTGGCTTGCTCTAGGAGCTTGTGCACTACTTGTACATTTGCTGTCGCTTGCTTTGGTTTCCTTATCTTGGTTCATGGACTTCTCACGCCATGTGCAATTGTTACTACACACTTAATTAGTCAAAAATTTATTCTGCAAGCAAGAAATATTTTTAAGGCACACTTTAATAATTAAGGAACGGAGGATTTATTCTTGTTCATATATTCTAATCCTAGTGAAACTTGTGCACAACAATCAAACCAATTCCATAATTTCTTATTCTCATTTTGCATTTTCTAATTTAGTTAGTAACTGAACAGGTTGTTTTATAAAACCTTTTGTCAGATAAGCACATAAACAAAAACATAATTTCACTTTCATAATTTGAAATTAACCAAGTTTTGAGTTTTTCAAAATAAGAGTAAGTCTTTTGGGCAGAATGTAGGCAAATTACTTTTAGAGCGGAGAGAGTTAAACATGATAAACTTTATTTTTGGAATGGAGAGTAATATTTACTGTTTTAAAAACGAAGTATATGTATTCATATATGTACTCAATCGTTACTCTCGTTTTTGAAGTAATAACTTTTATTTTTGAAACGGAGAGTGGTAAATTTGAGTAATTTAAAGACTGGGATTATAAATGTATGAAAATACTCATATTTTTGAAATAAGATCCTTTTGAAAAACCTTTATGAGTATGAGACTTAAGTAAATTTGTCCCCTTAAATGTTAATATATGAACGCAATCAATTAGACAAGAATTATTAATTAATTCTAGTCCTGTATTGATTTGGTTCAAGCTTTCGAAAGCAAATTTGAAAATAAGTATTTACTATGTATATGGTTTCAACAAGCTTTTTGGAAAATAGTTTATATATATGTATATATGTGTGTGTATATATATGTTTGAGAGGTGAAACATGATGTGCACTGATATTATAGATCATGACATAAGGCATTGCACTCATACACATATCATATAGCAAGCAAATTGCATGTAAAATGTCCTAGGAGAGGATACTATGTAGATGCTGATAACTGAAGTTTAATTAACTTCAATTACTTCTCTTAGTTTGTCATTATCAAAACTAATATCAACTTAATTAGTCATAGGGTACTCTCAGTCCTAATTTCAGGATTTGATGAAACACAAATGATCAAGATCTAAAGCTTGGACGCTCCATCTAGCAATCCAACGAACAGAACTTGTGCAATAATTTTCTCTCACAAATCAAACATATATTTGAATCTTAAATAGGTAAATCTTTTGAAAGTTTACTGTGGTACTTACAAATTAGTTGAATGACGATTAGAGGTCTCAAGCTTTCAAATTAATGAGTGCGTTTGTTAAGAAAGATGTTTTATAATAGTACTTACAGATTATCCACGACGAAGGACAAGTGACGACTGATAAGGTTTCAACGCTTAACCTAATGAGAGAACGTTTACCGAGTCTTACCAACTAAATTAACATAACAACTAATAAGACTTAGAATTTCAACTTAACGAAAACGCTTGTTGAGAAAAATGTTCTACGGTGATACAGAAAAAAATGATTGACAAAATTTATGCTCTCAATTAAAATGACTCATCTATTTTTCTCGGTTGTGAGACCATAAAATCCAATAGTACTCAAAATGAAAATGCAGATAATGAAAACAAATAAGAGGGTCACTTCTGGTTCTTGAATTAAACGGGAAAAAAATGTGAAGTATTCTTACTATTTTTAATGGATTAAAGGGCATCTGCAGTCACGAATTGACATGCCATGTACATGCAATGGAGAATAAAAGGAACAATGAGCATTTCAACGTGGTGAAATCTACATTAATTTTTATAGATGTCTAGATAAAGTAAGAACTTGATACTTAAGAACCAGAGGGATTCTAGTCGCAGGTTTCCCTCTCTCTCATTCTTAATATCGTAAAGTGTGTTTTTTATAGTCGAATTAAAATAAAATACTTTTTAATTTGTTTTATGAATTTTTTCTATAGTATTGTAATATATTTATGAAAAATCGTTCTAAGTACTACCTATTAAAATTATATTTGAGAATAACATAATAAAAAAGAATGAATACGAATAAGCCCGTTAAACATGTTTAATATGAATTTTACATGGAGCGAGAAAATTTAATCTCTTTGTTGAATCAATAAGTACAATAACTTTACATAGAAACCCTCATTATTTTGTGACTTTTCACTTTTTCGATAGTCGCTAACATAAAAGCACTTCATCTTATCACCTGGTTACACCCCCTCCCTCAACATCCAATAGATATTACTATACAATTATTGTTATTGTTAGCATAAATAATGAAAGTAGTAACTCGTAGCTAGACTTTTTTATATTAAATTATAAATTGTAAATTTAGTAATAATTTTTTTGTAGCATGTACAAATAAGAACTGTCATGCACCATCAAATAATATTGTTAATAATAGTTCAAAAGGATAAGTTTAAAAATAATGTGATTCAGATGATTCTTATCAAATAGATAAATTCATTCGGTAGTCAGAATTGAATTCAGTTTATATAACATTAAGCTCATTCAACTTATTTATTCAACACTTTTTATACAACAATTTAATCAAACTAAGTGTAGTGTAGATCCCATTTGCTTTTTCTATCATTGCTAATTTAGAGTGAAATGATTGCTAGTTGCTACTACTACCGTACCGAAATTAGTCGGCCTTTTCATCCATCAAACAATTCGGTTATGCCACAGACTACTTCAAAATTCTTATAATTTATTTTTATTGAAAACACCTGAATGGAAAAGACCAAATACATTACTAAGGCTGAGTTAAGTTACGTTTGTTTTATTAAGTGTTTGAATTTAAATGAATTTACTATATCTGAATTTATTGAATGACTTAAATATTTATATCTAAATCTGAATGAATGAGTTAAACATTTATATTTAAATATGAATACAAAACTTGTTGTTTATTTAGTGTTTTTCTTGAAACATCTGAATCAATTTATTTTACCTCTATACAGATATAATAAATCATCCGATATAGGAATTATTAAAATTATGAACTAATTGAACAAATATATAATGATCAAATTATTAATTATTAATTCTAAAATGAATTAACAAGAACTCCGATATAGTGGACTTAATATTGAAAAAAATACAAATAAGTAAGTTGGTCTTGAAGCTAAAATGGACATATTTAAAAGTAATAGATTTATTCAAGTGGGATATTAATATTTGAATAAAGTGGTTTCAAAATCAAAATGATAAATTTAATAGTTTATATTATCATCTTCTTTTCAATTTAATTTTTTTTTTTTTGAAAGCAAAAGGCAATAGAAGGAAGTAAGATATTTATATTTTTCATTGTTCATTTCTTATATAATTTCAACGATTTATACAATAAAACTCAAAAAACATTAAAAATATAAATCTGTTATAATATAAAGCAAAAGTAAAGAGAGAGAGAGAGCAATGTTATTTTTATATTATATCTCAACTTCAATGTGTCCAACACCATTATACAATGCCTCTATTTATAGGCAATAAAATGTACAAGAAAAGCTATACAAGTGGAGAGGTGGATAAGTGGAGAAGTTGGAGAGATGGGGAGGTGGAGAAGTTGGAGAAGTTGGAGAGGTGGGGAGGTGGAGAGGTAAAATGTCTATATATATATTACATAACACTCCCCCTTAGACATTTTACCTTATATTATACACAATTAATATGTTCTGCAAGACAAATTATAAATTAGATACGTCAGGACCAAAAATTAACTGATACTTCTGGATCAGTTATGTTGCCTCATTAAAACCATACTAAGAAAACCCAGTGGGATAAAACTTAGTAAAGGAAAAAGAGTACAACGTATATAATACTCCCCCTCATTTTAATGTATATCTCTGAAATGACGGATACCAATCTTCTGTATAAGTTGTTCAAAAACTTTTCGCGGCAATGATTTTGTGAATAGACACTAGTATAAAATTGATCATATGCGTCGGTTAAATTACCTATTTTGCGTCGGTTAACATGGTGACGCATATGGCGGAGACGCAAAAACTTGACTATTTTGCGTCGGTTAAAGAGACGACGCAAAATATTATCATTTGCGTCGTACCTTTAAGACGACCGACGCAAATGACATGGTCATTTGCATCGGACTTTTAAAACAACCGACGCAAATGATGTTATAATTTGCGTCGTACCTTTAAGATGACCGACGCAAATGATATGGTTATTTGCGTCGGATTTTTAAAACAACCGACTCAAATGATGTTATTATTTTTTTAAAAATTAATTTTAAAATATCATATCCAACCGACTTGGGTGAAAAGCTTTGCGCTGATTAATTGCACAAAATGAACCAGGAGAAGGACGATCATCTTGCTGCCTTATTGAGCAAGCGAAAGTCCTTAATGATCAGACCAGTTGGTTTAGGAAGCTAAGCACAAAAAGGACACAAATCATGTCGCTGTCCACGGTGACTCAGGATGATAAAGAGATATCAAGTTCGAGTAAGCAAAAGGAAAGAGATCCAAGCAAACCCCTTTGCATCAAAGATTCCTGTACATGAAAAAGGAGAAAGGAGAACTTCAGAATCGTTTGACCAATATGGAAAAAAAAGATAAAAAATAGCTTAACCACTTGACACCAAGCCATTCAAAAAGTCAAAAACATACCGAATGAAAAGTTCATTGCACTTATTTATTTTTTGTACTTGTGGTTCTCTCACTGCCTTTCCAACATTTTGAGACTGGTCCGTAAAATCCTTAACCTGAAATGTATAAAATACAAATTAATAACACTATTCAAAATTATTCCAATTTTCATATTTGACAAGAAAAGTATAAATACACTTATGTCGCGCAATGAAAATGAAAATGTATGTCGCGCAATGGAAGTGAAAAGGATTTAAAGAAAATGTGGTTCGTCTTCAAAAAGCGGCAAAATCAAAATGTATACCGCGCAATGAAAATTCAAACGCGATAAAATATAATAATGTTTTTTTTTCTGTACGATGGCATATTCGTAATTAATCGTACAACTATTTGCGTCGGTCCTTTAAAAGGACCAACGCAAATAAGTCATTAATTTTTTTTAATTTTTTTTTTATACTTTTTGCGTCGGTCCTTTAAAAGAACCGACGCAAATACTCAACACTATTTGCGTCGGTTCTTTTAAAGGACCGACGCAAATAAGTTATTAATTTTATAAACTAAATTTTATAGTTTTTGCGTCGGTCCTTTAAAATAATTTCGTAAAAATTAAATCCAAACGTTACAAAACTAGACTAGCTAGTCCCTGACTTTTAGTCTCCGAGAGCGTAAAAAGTTGGGTTGATCAGGCTCTTCTACTTACGGTCCGGCATTTGTGTCCGCAGGTCGCGCCATATTTCCTTTCGGAAATCCTTGGATTTTGCACCCCCCTGTGCGCACACGTGGAGGATGAAGCATAATATAGCCAATCAATTTTACTAGTTTGTTTGTTTTCCCATATAAAAAGTAAGCAACACTTCTTTTAAATTTCAATGTGGGACAAAACTTCTTTCACATGAGAAACTAAATTCTCATACATACTAGCAAATGAGTTATTAATATTTTTTAAATTTCTTTTATAGTTTTTGCGTCGGTCCTTTAAAAGAACCGACGCAAATACTCAACACTATTTATGTCTTTCTAACTTAAGACACCACTTTGGTTTGAAAATAAGTCATTTTGACACATTTAACAACATTATTATGATTAAAAAAAATAATCTTAAGTTAATATATTAAAAAGTGAAATTTATAAGTTTTTGTGGTACGTCATTTAGTCAAAATTTTAAGATACATTTATGACCATGTTGATCATAGAATGAAAGATATTTGAAGGAACTCAAAAATTACAACAAAGTGAAGCTTTTGTTATTTCACAATTTTTAAGAAATCCTATAAAAAGATTAGATTTGAGAATTTTACAACTAAATATAAATAAATTTAATTGTAACTTTTATTTAAGAATGGACAAATTAAGTAGTACTATTTAAAATATTACTGTATGTTTATTATCAATAGAAAATTTACAGAATAGAAGGAAACAAGGAAAGGTAGAAATGAAGGGTGTATATATTGTTATTGTCCCACATCGAAATAGAAATAGAAAAAGGGAGGAGAAAGGTGGTATAAATAGAAAGGGGGTGGGCAACGACAAACTTGCCTTAAACTAATGAGAAACTAAATTCTCATATATACTAGCAAATGAGTTATTAGTATGTTTTAAATTTTTTTTCTAGTTTTTGCGTCGGTCCTTTAAAAGAACCGACGCAAATACTCAACACTATTTGCGTTGGTTCTTTTAAAGGACCAACACAAATAAGTTATTTATTTTTTTTAATTTTTTTTTCTAGTTTTTGCGTCGGTCCTTTAAAAAAACCGACGCAAATACTCAACACTATTTGCGTCGGTTCTTTTAAAGGACCGACGCAAATAAGTTATTTATTTTTTTTATTTTTTTTTCTAGTTTTTGCGTTGGTCCTTTAAAAGAACCGAAGCAAATATTCTTTATTTTATTTACCATAATGCCACCGTTGTAGTATATGCGACGGTTCTATTAAAGAACCGACGCAAATAAAGCGACGCATAATGTAATTTTTGTACTAGTGAGATCTGCCAAATTATCACTTGACCTAATTTGACAAACATTTATCAAACCATCCTTCTATACATCATGTGTTGAGAAGAATTTTGGTGAAATGTGTTTGGTTCTGTCACCTTTAAAATATCCTTCTTTGATTTGAGCAATACATGTTGCATTGTCTTCATATATCATAGTTGGGTTTCCTTTGATTCACTCGAGTCCACATTCCTCCTGGATGTGTTGAATCATTGATCTCAACCATACACATTCTCGTCAAGCATCATATAAAGCAATTAATTCGGCATGATTTGATGATATCGTTGTCAGTGTTTGTTTTGTTGATCGCCATGAAATTGTAGTATCACCATATGTAAATACATATCCAGATTGTGACCGACCTTTATGTGGATCTGATAAATACCCTGCATCTACATATCCAACTAATTTGGATTTTTTATTCTTTTGGTAAAATAGTCCCATATCACTTGTCCCACAAAGGTAACGAAACATATGTTTAATTTCGTTCCAATGTCGGCGTGTTGGATCAGAGCTATATCTTGCCAATACATTGACAGAAAATGCAATATCATGTCTTGTATTATTAGCAAGATACATCAAAGCCCCTATTGCACTTAAATACTTCTGGACCAAGACCTTCTTCATTCTTTTCTCGAGGACGATAAGGATCCTTTTCTACGTTAAGTGATCGAACAACCATTGGTGTACTTAGAGGAAGAGTTTTGTCCATATTAAAACGTTTTAACATCTTCTGGATGTAATTCGATTGATGGACAAAAATACCATTATTCAAATGTTCGATCTGTAGGCCAAGACATAATTTTGTTACACCAAGATCTTTCATTTCAAATTCTTTCTTTAATAGATTTGCAGTCTTTTCGATCTCTTTAAGAGACCCAATGATATTCAAATCATCAACATATACTACAATAATTGTAAAAGCCGAGATTGTTCTTTTAATAAAAACACATGGACTAATTTCATTAAATTTATCTCACTTTTATGAGATATTCACTTAGTCGATTATAACACATTCGACCCGACTGTTTTAGTCCATATAAAGATCTCCATAACTTTATAGAATATATTTCTCGAGGTTTTGATTTAAGTGCTTCAGGCATTTTTAGTCTTTCAGGGACTTTCATATAGATATCATTATCAAGTGATCCATATAAATAGGCTGTGACTATATCCATGAGACGCATTTGAAGTTTTTTAGTGATTATGAGACTAATTAGGAATCTGAAAGTTATTGCATCCACTACAGGTGAATACGTTCCTTCATAATCAACTCCTAGTATTTGTGTAAAGCCTTATGCCACAACCCTTGCTTTATATCTCACAATCTCATTTTTCTCATTCCTTTTTATTGCAAATACCCACTTGTAACCTACAGGGTTAACATCTTTGGGAGTTAGGACTACAGGTCCAAAAATATTGCGTTTTTCAAGTGAATCTAATTCAGACTTCAGGGCATCTTTTCATTTTGGCCAATCATTTCGATGCCTACACTCTTCAAGAGTTTTTGGTACATAATCATTCTCATTTAGCACATCAGTTGCTATAGCATATTCAAAAATTTGATCAACACTTGTTTCATTGCGGTTTCATATTGTACTATTTTGTACATAGTTTATTGAGATCTCATAATCATTAGGTACCTGAGTTTCTTCAGGAACTTCATCAACCTCTTCTGGGGTTTTATCGACCTCTTCTGGGGTTTTATCGATAACCTCTTCTGAGGTTACACCAACTACTCTATTTTTCTCTTTCATTTTCCTTGGATTTTGATTTTTGGAACCAATTGGTCTTCCACGTTTTCTTTGTATAGAAACCTCTGCTGGGATTACATCAATTCGAGCAGGTGCATTTAAAGCTGGTACATGTGATTTAGTAACCCTTTTTGTATCTACAAATGCATCTGGTAATTCATTTGCTATTCTTTGTAAATGTATAATCTTTTGAACTTCTAGTTCACATTGACCACTTCGGGGATCAAGATAAGATAATGATGATGCATTCCAATTTACTTCTTGTTGTTCCAACTTTTCTTTTTCTCCCCCTAAGATTGGGAATATTGTCTCATTAAATTGACAGTCAGCAAAACGTGCTGTAAAAACATCTCCAGTTTTTGGTTCCAAATATTTAATAATTGATAGAGAGTTAAAACCAATATAAATTTCTAATTTTCTTTGTGGTCCCATTTTGGTACGTTGTGGTAGAAAAATTGAAACATACACAACACAACCAAAAATTTTAAGATGAGACAAGTTTGGTTCTCTTCCGGAGACCAATTGTAATGAAGAAAATTTATGATATGCAGTTGGTCTTAATCTAATAAGTGCAGCAGCATGTAAAATGGCATGTCCCTATGCAGAAAATGGTAGATTACTTTTCATCAGTAATGGTCTAACAATCAGTTGTAATCTCTTAATTAATGATTCTGCTAAACAATTTTGTGTATGTACATGAGGCACTGGATGTTCTGCCATAATTCCAATTGACATACAATAATCATTAAAAGATTGAGATGTAAACTCTCCTGCATTATCAAGTCTAATGCTTTTAATTGGTTAATCTGGAAAATTTGCTCTCAGTTAGATTATTTGTGCTAATAGTCTAGCAAATACAACATTTCTTATTGCCAATAGACAAACATGTGACCATCGAGTTGATGCATCAATTAAAACCATAAAATATCTAAATGGTCCACATGGAAGAAAAATAGGCCCACAAATATCTCCTTGAATTCTTTCTAAAAATGAAGGAGATTCACTTTCAATTTTATTTGAAGATGGCCTAATTATTAATTTTCCAAGAGAGTATGTTGCACATGATAAATCTTTTGATACTAGGATCTTCTGGTCCTTTAGGGGATGCTCATTTGCACTTTTAATTATTCTCCTCATCATAGTGGTACCTGGATAACCTAACCTGTCATGTCACAAAATAAATGTCTTTGTGTCAAGTAACTTCTAGTTGCTGACCATATTTGATTCTATTGGACTTATGTTCGTACAATATAATCCAGAGGATAAAACTTCCAACTTTTTCAATATGATCTTCTGGTCATATTCAATAGATGTAATGTGAAGATACTCAATATTATTTTCAGTCATGATTTCAAGATGATAACCATTCCTTCTAATATCCTTAAAGCTTAGTAAATTTCTTCTGGATTTACTTGAGTATAATGCATCATTTATAAATAATTTTGTTCCTTCAGGTAACAAAATACAAGCTCTTCCAGAGCCTTCCATTAAATTACTAATGCCAGATATTGTATTAACATGTGTCTCTGCAGGAGACAATTGAGAAAAATATCTCTTACTTTTTAGTATAGAGTTTGTTGTTCCACTGTCTACTAAACAATCATCTTTACTATTTGTCATAGCTTTTCTTGAGCCTCCAATCATATTTTTTTTCCTTGGAATAAGAAAAGATATATATAAGATCAAATAAAAGGAAAACTAATTTTTATTTCATGACAAACTGACTTACAAACATATATAAAGAGGAAAAGAAATTAAACTAAACTTATTATTAAAAATAACAAAAACTACTTCATGACATTAATCTTTTCATCAACATTTCAAAGAAATCAGAAACATCTAGGTGTGTATCTATAAGCAAATCATTCGAATCATTTTCAACTAGATTTGTTTCTACTTCTTTTCCTTTTTTCTTGACGGAAGCTTGGTAGAGTTCGACCAAATGCTTTGGAGTACGACATGTATGTGACCAATGGTTTGTCATACCACATCTAAAGCAAACATTTTCATGTTTCTTAGAAGATGAAGAATTATTTCCCTTTTCATATCTCCCAGCATTGTTTTCATTTGATTTAGAATTATGACCATCACGTCACCAAACATTAGTGCGACCACGTCCACGGCCTCTTCTGGGGCTGCGACCACGTCCTCGTCCTTACCCTCCTTTAAATGATGTCACATTCACTTCAGGGAATGGACTAGAACCAGTGGGTCGTGATTGATGATTTTTCATCAAAAGCTCATTATTTTGTTCCGCAACAAGAAGACATGATATCAGTTCTGAATATTTTTTAAAACCACGCTCTCGATATTGCTGCTGCAGGAGCAAATTTGTGGCATGAAATGTAGAGAATGTTTTCTCTAACATGTTTTCATCAGTAATCTTTTCTCCACATAACTTTAATTCAGAAGTTATACGAAACATTGCAGAATTATATTCACTTAAAGATTTAAAATCTTGTAACCTTAAATGAAGCCATTCATAACGAGTTTTTGGGAGGAGTACTTGTTTTTGATGGTCATACCTTTCTTTTAAATTTCTCCACAATTCTAACAGATCTTTCACCGTTAAGTATTCAGTTTTTAAATCCTCGTGAAGATGATGACCGAGAAATATCATTGATTTGGTTTTCTCCTGCGAGGAGGCCTTATTTCCATCTTTTATTGTTTCTCCAAGATTATTTGCTATAAGGTGGATCTCGGCATCGAGAGTCCATGGGAGATAATTCTTGTTCGATATATCAAGAGAATTGAACTCAAGTTTAAAAATGCTGGCCATAAGAACTTTTTCTCGAAACAAAATCCAATCACAATTTGACTAGAACAAACTCGTGCTGATAACATGTTATAATATAAAGCAAAAGTAAAGAGAGGGAGAGAGCAATGTTATTTCAATATTATATCTCAACTTCAATGTGTCCAACACCATTATATAATACCTCTATTTTTAGGCAATAAAATGTATAAAAAGAGCTATACAAGTGGAGAGGTGAATAAGTAGAGAAGTTGAAGAGGTGAAAAGGTAAAATGTCTATATATATTACATTACAAAATCGAATAAATTGGATCTATTTTCTTCACATTACCGAGCTTAATAGTTAATAGAAGTTAACCGCAAGTAAATTCTAGATCTATGTTGGGCCCACATAAAAAGGACGGTTCTCTTTTTTCATGAAACTAGATGTCCGATTGTGTTAAGCTTGTGTCGTCGAGCTTATTGTATTCAAATAATTCTAAACCACTTGGCAAGGAAAAAAATAAAATAAAATAAAAAATAATTCTAAATCTGCTAAGCATAACAGCCGGCCAAAACAAACGGTCTGAATCTCTCACTCTCTTACCGCGCTCAGAACTTTAGTGCATTAAGGGCCAATAATACCCAAACAAACACACTCTAAGACTTGTTTACTCAACTTTTAAAACATCTTAACATGCTAATGATTTGAATAAATGCTAATGATCTGAATTATTCAGATATTATATCGTTCAAATAGTTTGTTTAATCTATTACTTATCTCTTGATAGACTCAATTTTATCTGAATCCAGTAAACCACAAAAAAAAAAATTGAATAGAATACGATCAAATAAAATAATCAAAATATTTAAGACAAAATATTAAACAAATAATTAAATTTATATTCATATTCAAACATAAATACTTAACCGGTATATTTAAATTCAAACTCCTAATAAAATAAATGCAACCTAAGGCTAAGAGATTGCTTAGCGTGGACACGTCTCCCCCTAGACACAGGAAGAAAAATATAACACTTGTAGCAGACTAAAATCTACCAATGTGTGGATTGGATTCCTTGTTTTTTTTGTCTAAATAGCTGTTTTGCTCTTTAGAATGGTAATATGCCATGTTCCGATGCATAAATTCTAAACCAGTTAAAATCATTTTCCAATGTCATATACAAAAATTCCAAACCAGTTAAAATATCCATGAAACACAAATCTCACTCACATGTTCAACTAGCAAGAAGCCAACTGCATAGCACCAACCCCTCCAATAAAATACGGGAAGGGATTCCAGAAGAAAGGGGAGGGGGAGAAAATTACACTACTTCCCATTAAATAATAGAACTCTAGATTATAAGGTGCCAAGTCTGTTGAATGGTATCTACTGCCAACTGAATTGCAAATAACACATCCTTATAAACCACAACTGGTCCCTGTAGCTGCACTACTAACATCTAGTTGATATTTTTCCGACTGCAAAAAAAAAAAAAAAAAAAATGGCAACAGGATAATTAGAATCTACAGATAGGAAGTGATCGAATGAAGGACAGAAAGGAAGCGAACTTTGAATCATGATAGAGAACATGAACTTCAACTCATGAATCAACACTAATCAACTAACAGATGACAAACACTGCTTCATCATGTCAAAATCAAATACAAGATGATGGAAGAAATCTGTACAGACATGGAAGAGTAAGAAACAATCACCGTGTGCAAAATATCAGCACAAATTGTTAATCTACTACAGTAGAAGGCATACATTTTCCATACCAACTGCACAACAAAAGTGACATAATTTGATAACTGATAGTTGTCTATCAAAATTGGTTCTAAACCATGAACAGAACAATAATTAATTGTACATGGTAATATGGTATAATGAGGTTATCGATTTAAGAGATTATAACTTATACACCAATCCGAGACCTGCATTCAGTAAAAAGAACCTAAGGTTGATTAAATTACAAGATGCAGCCTGGCAATTTTTTAGCATTCTTAATATTGACTTTGTAAGAATCCACAAGGTACGATAGGGGAATGATCTACGTACAGTATTGTACATATGGTAGAATGAGGTTATGCTATTACAATTTATAATTCAGAAAAAGAGAACCAAATATTGATTAAATTACCCGACACAGCCTGGCATATTGTTAGCATTCATAATATTAACTTCGAAAATATCCACATTGGTACAAATAAGTGTACAGTGTTTTACACTTGCAACCAACTGCTAAATATTGGGTCAACGGTATTTTTAACTATAATCTGCTAACAGTTTGGTCAACAATAATTCAATAATCATCCACCAAACAGTAAGGCAGACCGTTAAATCCTTAATCCTCTGTAAGTGGATCTTCTAAGACCATTGCATCAGAAAGAATCACAAGCATCAAAAGCAGTAACACTAACAGCATAGCTTGATATAAGGAGACAGAACATACGCCATGAAAAATGTTGTTTTCTTAATGTATTACTGCAAATTAACACGATGTAATATCTACTGTCAGAATGTGACTTTTAAGCTACCATGAAAAGTGGGACACCTCAATTCATATACAATTGGCGGTATACCTGGTGTTCATGTATATATAAATTGAAGAAACTGATGCAAGAAAAGTATTATTCTCTGAGATTGGTTCACCAACTATAATCCTCAAAGCCAAGAGTTGACTCTGCACCACAAGAATTTCTCTGTCCTATAGTCTATTGGGGGTATAAAGCATAATCCTTATCCTCCGGCAAGCAAGCAGGTAATGGTCCCCTTCAGGCCTTTGCTTGTTACTTTCGTCCACCCTGTCCCCAATTGACACCAGACATTTTCCTCCTAACACAATTGAAGCATAATAAGATCTCTAGATTCAGCAGGGCCTTACTTCCTTATGCATCAGTGCCTTATATATTCACTTGAGATGAGTCAAGATTTACTCTGTTGAACCTTCCTAAGTTACAGTCCCAGTCCCAAGGGTGATGACAACTTGGGTAACATCAGCTCACTACAGACTAGCTCAAAAAGTGTCATGACTGTTAGTATATTGTCATAACCCAGAATTTACCACCACCACCCCCCCCCCCCCCCCCCCAACACACACACACACCCCCCACCCCCTAAGTCAGGTAAAATTGGCTACTTCTCAGATCCTTGCCTCTGGCAACTTGACTAGATGATCAATCCAAACTTCTAAGCATCAGTTTTAACACCATCTATCAATGACCCAAGCCCAAATCCGGCTGAATTTCACTATCCCAGGATTACCGATTGAAGTTATCTTGGTAGTAAAGGCCCAACCTACATGCAGAAGTTGCTGGTAAAACATAAATTTACAGTTGAACCACACACACACATTTTGCCATCATTATTTAGAATGTATGACTGAGAGTTAGATGCTGTATGGAATCCTATAAGCTAAGGCCGTCGGGCATACTGCTGATTCGTTTCTTTATGCAAAATTTCTCTAACCCTACTGGATAACTTGTTCAAAACAATTTCTTTTGTCATCATCAATTAAATGGAGTGAAGCAAATTCTGAGCACTACTACTATATTCTTTGACGATTTGGAGCTCTTCCACAGGCTGTTAGGCTATCAGTGGATTCCAGTTGGGGCTGCATTGAGCAGTTCGCAATTTCTCAACAGATGTGGATCGTAGGATAGGTTTGGTGTGTACTGTCAATATCAGCAACTAACTCTTAGCTCCATCTTTTGGCTACCTAAGAGCAATCCTAAACGCAGTATGTCTGTCTAATGTTATAATCTAAAGCAAACTAAATTTATAGTATGGATCAGGAGTCATGGAAGAGCCATTGGTAACTCTAAAATCATACTGATATCTTGGTGGAATAATAATTCAATTTAAAGAATGTATGTGCCTACTCGGATATCTTTCAAACATATTCCTGTCTTTATCATGTACGTACTTCCTTACAAGAATTTTGTAGCCTCTACATTTTAGATCTAGTTCAAGTCAAGGGTCATCCATTACATTATGCAAATAAAATTGGAGACTAAAATTTTATTCTATAATTCTGTCATATTCAAACCATTATAATATTTCGACAACTGTTCTTTTTTGTTGTTGTTTTAAATAATAGAGCTTAATTTAGAGGCATTAGACTTTGAAAGTAAGGAATATTTGTTATAAATCTAACAATGAATAAATATACACGCTGCCGCTCTCACCCTTCAGAGATGGGGGTCATAGAAGGAACCAAAAGTTCTTCGGGAAAGGGCAGAATAGGCCTCAATTCATCCGGCGTTAGAGGAAGAAGAAACCTTACTCAACAAGAGTTCATCAATAAACCTGCCCTTCCAACTCTAAACCCATTTTACAACTTTTTCCATTAAATTAACAAAATACTCTTTTAGAATACTATATTTGTATAACATCTTAGATGCTCAAGTGTTCAATTTTCATAATGCCTTCTCAACATTGTAAGCTAGAGCTCTTGCCTTAGCTCCTCAACAATTTAATTCTCTACAGAGTTCTCGCTTATCCTCAATAGAATACAAGGCAACAAGAGCTCTGCAAGGCTTCTAGTTTGCTTGTGACCTTATCAAGACTTAAACCTTCATATCTAGCTTCTAATTTAGCCTGGTGCACAATCAATCAGCAACTCCATTCAGCCCAATGAAACTGAACTTCCCTTTGCTTTCCTTTTAAGTATATTCTTTGAATTGAACATGTGGACAAAGTATAAAGACTTTAAGCATCATAAGAATCATATACACAAAAGTATTTGTTTAATGTTTCTGATCTTTCAAAGAGATCTAATATAAATATATGTAGACCCTTCAGCCCCACAATTGTGTAGTTTCTGCAATAGGTTGATGACCACATTCAGGTTTTAAACCCTCATTTAAAGCTTCAAATTAAGCCTAGTGCACATTACATCAGCAACTTCTTTTAGTGAACCCACCACAACTGAACTTCCCTTTGTGTCCCTTCTATGCACATTTCTTTCAAAAGAAAATATTAACAAAATCAAAGAGTAACAACTTCAAGATTATATATTATCTATTATATTAAGCATTTGGGCATTAGAACAACTGCCATGGTAATTTTGGGTCATCATTTCAATTTTAAAGAAAATAACGGAAAAAAGTACGTCAGAGCATAGCAGTTAACTGGCATGTTCACGTAAAAGTGGTTAACTCCCACGATAGCATATCATCTTTTCTCACATAAACTGTCTCCTCTCCTGGACTCCTTCCTTTAGAATTTATCTCTTCAAGATTTAGCATTTATCATCATGCAGTCTAATGACTAAGGAGATAGGGTAGACCATTTTCAAGCTTTAGACTCATGCTTGCACAAGGTAATTTTCTCCTTTCGTTTTCAAGGTATGATGTTTTCTCCATAATCATTTTTCTGGGGTATTCTTCCTAATTGGTAATAGTCTAATTTGTTTTAGTTTCAGCTGAGTTGATATACTTCAATTATCATAAATCATAGTGATATAAACTGCACACGCTTACAGGTGTGCCCATTAAACTAGTTTGTTTAATGCTTCTTATCTTCTTTCATTTAAGAACTATTACAATTTGTAGATATATGAGGACTCTCTAGATTCTACTTGCTAAAAGTTGGGGATATCTTTAGCACTGTAATAATATATTTTCTGTATAGGTTTATATTTCTCCATGAAGGAATGATTTTTAGCTTAATATCAAAGCATGAGAGCGCAAGTTGTCCTTAATGCCAAAAGATGTGCTTGAATAATTATGGCTCCTGTTCTCCTAAGGCAGTCCTAGAAAAAAGATAAAAAGGAGTATTCGGCTTCAATAATTGAACCGCCTCTCCAACCAAAATCCTATCTATCAGGAAAGGATGACTTCAATGATTTTGATATTGTGCCAGAAAGCCAATATTTGAGAAAGATAAATGAACGGGATACATGTTGGATCTGCCTTCTCCTTTTCCTTGGGAAACTAAAATAGCTCAATTGAAGCTGACTGCCGAGTGAGGAGTAAACATGTAGTTACCTATATGGAGACATGCTGGAATGTATGTCTCTAGAAAGTCTTTCAAAGTGGAAGACTGAAAGCAATGTCCAAGAGAGATGGAATTGATCGTCAGAAAATTTGAAGGAGAATAATGTTACAGATCAATGGCTCATGAAGGTTTCGAAGGAAAGATCCAAGCATTGAGTAACAGGGTAAGTCAACTTGATCTGGTCAACCATTGAGGACAGACAAGGTTATACTACGGCATAAAGGCATAAGATCTTAATCATCAGTCAGCAGACGCTACATCTCCTTCTAAGTGAAGGAGAGTCATCTTCATCTTTATTATTTAAGTGTGTGATGTTTTGTTTAACTGCCCGTAAAAATTGATTCATGAAGCCTACATGATATATGGTGAGAATCCTTATACCTTGGTTATTCCACATTCCATAAATGAAGATGCCAAGTCATTTGATAACCACCAATGACAAGATATTTTGGTAACTACCATTAATACTATTAACATTTCACCAAGTACTAGAAACTTAATCCTTATTTACTAAATTCATGATTTAACATTATTTTCACATAATAAAATTTTGGTTTTGTTAAAATTTTTAAGACACATTAAAAAAAAATAATTATTTTACAATTAAAATCAGTTAAACATAGAAGAAAGGTTTATAAATATAATTTCTCTAAAAAAACAAAGTGAATGCTATATTTAAAAGTGTATCACGTGCGTCGTGCGTGCTACGGTAAGCTAGTGGGGCCTTAAAATCCTAATGGCAATGTCCAAGTTGAAAGAACCATAAAAATATAAAGAATTCGTTATATGCATAATTGTCAATCTCATTCAATTCCAATGTAACTGTCAATCTCATTCAATTCCAATGTATTTCGAGCTGATTTTGAAAGGAATCTCATACATCAGATATAGATGATCACACTGAAACCCAAGATTGTGCAGCTCATAGAGAGAATTTGACAGTTCAGACTTGGCACGGCCTTAATTAAAACAGGAGGAACGAGATTAAGTGAAAACTGAAATTGATTCTGAACCTATTATAGGTAAGGTCAAATGGCAAGAAATAAAATCTTTAGGTCATAATTGATATTTTCTGCGGAACAACTTTGAGCAATAAGGAAAACTATAAAAGCCACAGAAGGAGATTATAAAGAGATGCCATCATCCTTGTTGTCTTCCCAACGGACAAGTAGCATTGTAGAAGTAGTGAATCATCCTATTCAACTCAGCACAGTGAGCAATCTAGCGTAATATATATCACTGATTATGTCTCAATGAGCAAACTAACAAATTACATATGATAATACAACAATTCACATTAGACACAATCACTAACTAACGTATACATTGTGTCATAATAGAAAAAAGAGTATATTGCAAAGCTATGAAGCACCAATACGGATATGTGAATTTGTAATAAGTCAACTTAGTTATCAACATACCAAAATAAATACTCCCTTGGTCCCATATTGCTCAAGACCATTCAATATGCCACAATTACTAAGAAAACCTTTGACTCTATAGTAATTGTTCAAAATATCTTCGCGTATTCTTGACGTGTTGAAATGGGTAAAAATGTATTCAAAATATAAAAAGAATAAAGAGTTTTAAGTTAGGACATGTAAGGAACATGTTGTTCAAGGTTTGCCAAGACCAACACACACTTGCACTAATTCATTGACCAGTGAAATATCCTTCATATATTCAAAATACTGAAATCATCATAATATTCCCCCAGACCCCAGAGTCCATCCATTCCAAAAGAATAAGATTTATTTTATTAGGTGTAGGTCAGTATTACTTATTTCTTTACTCAAAATTAGTTTAAATGATCCAACATTTTATAATAAAATTTGCAATTAGTTGTACTTTGGATTACTTACATAAAATGCACCTACATGAATTTCACAATAAAATGATCAAATTGGCATTCAAATTCATAGTCAATCTTGTATGTTGGAACAAAGCAGTCTATATAATACATATACTTTGGATAACATATTATACATGAAACAATATCTATCACATATTAAGAAAAATAATAATACCAAACGCTATATACAATTCAACTTGTTAACAAAATAATATTTTAACTTATCAATTTCACAATCTATCAACATCTTTACGAGTGACGTGTCAAGTTCAAGAAACAAGTTGACATCTGTGGTTATGTGTCTGAGAACTTTAGTGACGTAAATGTTTTAAAACTAATACATCAGTTATGTTCACAGGAAAAGAGAGCTTATAGTTAGAAGGTAACTGATGGTGATGCTTGAATTGAAAATTAACAGCTACGATGATGCAACCTACGGCAGCAAAAACGGCTATTAAGATTACGCATCTGTGTCATTAACCTTTCAAATATAAATACAAGTCTAATGAGAAGGATATAATGAAATTTCACTCTTGCATGGACAAGCTCTTTAGTTTTGGTTCTGGTTCTGGTTCCTGGACTCTTTATACGCAAGTTTTTTCTTGTAGATACTGGGCTCCTAGAGATAGTGAATGGTATGACATAATTCTACTACTTGAGCGTTCTATCCCAACCTCGATCCCATTTTATTGTTGTTCTCAAGAAAAGACTACTCTCTTCAACATATATGCATAATTGCATATCTACATAATAGGAACAAAAGACCATAAGTTGTGGATGATAGCAACAAAAAGAAATTGTCTAATTTTAGGAAATGAAACCCAAATTTAGAGATGATAAAAAGTTTGTTTTTAAAAAGTACATTGTTCTCCCTTTATTCCAAAATTAGGGAGACATTTTCCTATTTTGGTTGTTCCAAGTTTAGAGACAGATGACATAAAGTTCCTTCAGTGCCACGTCCACTAGCTCCACTATCACCACTAATGGTGGCCCCCACCATCACCACCACTGCTATTACTTCAACTAAGATGGCATAATTTGGAACTTAAAAAATTATCTTTAAAGCCATTGTTTTTTAAATGTATCTCTAATTTTGAAACGAAGAGAGTAATATATATGAAGTGGTTCTATAGAAAAATATGTCATGGTGCATACGAAAGTTTATCTAGTTACACAAGCCTTACATAGAAATTTATGACATTGAAAGCACAACGTCTTCAGGAATATGCAAATTCATCGATCATTTAAGTGATTCCGATGTCATAAATTCTATATCCGACTCTTGGGTAGATCAATTGATCTTGAGAACATACAGGTAAACAGACAGTATAAACCAGAATCCACATTAAAATAATCAATAATAAGCAATAACTGAACTCAAATCAATTTTTTTTTGTTCAAGAATAAAATATAAGACAAACATACACACGTAAAGAGAGAGGAGGGGAGGGGAAGGAGATTTACTTGAAGTTCAAATGTGAGAGTTCACATAGTTCATGCCTTGTGGTGGTAAAGAACTTTGATGAGTATACTGTCATGTTTCATATAAAAATTATTAATAGTGTTAACTATTTGTAGGTACTATCATCAAAATATCAGGCGATTACAACGGCATGACATAAAAAATATACTTTTGTTATTGTACCTGCGGAACGTGAGATATGACAGGGTCCTTCTTAGCAGCACCATCTCCACCCCTAGCAGAACCCTTAGTATCACCCTGACACAAGGAATCAGTATGCCATGATTATCCTATAGTGACCACTAAAAAACACCACAAGCTCACAGCATAATTTAAGATATACAAAAGAAAATGTTAAGAATGTAATTAAATACCTCTAACTATAAGGTTGTGGATTTCCCAGAAGGTATGGTCGTAAATTTCCCAAAACAGCAATGAGACATGAAAGGAGGAATACTGACATTAGCTTAAATGTATGACAACATATATGATCTAAAGAACCAGTTGAAATAAAAACATTGCACTAGAACAATGTTCTTTAAAAGGTAGAAGATTTTTATGATATAAGTATATTTTTTCAAGAGAATAAAAGAACTGCATAAGGTAAAATAATAAAACCAAAACCAAATAAGACATTGTATTAGTTAGAAAGCACAGAGGTTTCTCCCGGGCCTTCAAATCCTTGTTTGATGAATGTTGATGTCCGACACGCGTCAGACACAGAGAGACGTACGTGTCCTTGTTTTATCTATTTCTTTGGAGATTGGACCTTCAGAAAACTTTTATACCCAGTTGGAACACTCTGAACTCCACAGTTCTAAAAATTGAAAAAAGAAGATAAAACAAAGAAATGCCACTACAGACACTCTGTCCATTTCTTTTGATACATCCTTTGGTCTTTATTTTGATTTCTACAGCCAGAGACAATTCTCAACTTTCTATACAATTACTATATTATTATGTCCATGTACACAAGGCAACCTCAAATTTAAATTATCTTACACTACTGCATTTTCAATGTCATCCCTTAGTTTAGTAGAAAATCTAAGATAAATGGATTAAATTGAATCGCGTAGGGCATATACATGAGAATTGTGTTACCCAACTTAATGTGTTTCCCAAAATACACATATATATATATATATATATATATATATATATATATATAAGGTAATTGGGCTATAGTTTATTTTCATAATCTTACTCACTAGTTTTATATCTATGAAGTCACAAATCATTTAGAAAATCTAACCATACCCATTGAAAGTGTATCAAAAAATGGAGGGTATATAAGTTTGCTAATCTTTTTGTCGTGTATAACATGATTCTATAACCATGTAAAATTTAGACATTTTCAAGGGTTAAAATTTATTGATTTTACATGATTATAAAAACTATATAAATGAGCTCAAAATAATTCAAAAAATTCACATGTTACAATGTTTTTTAATGTCCTTTCAATCAGTGCGGTTAGATTTTTTTCATATATTTTGGAAACCGAAGTAAAGCACGAATGGATAGAATTATAAAATGAGCTATAGCTCAATATCCTATGTATAAAGCGTCCACGTGGTAATTCAACTGCGATTTAGTGAGGCCTTATGTTTAAAAAATATATCTCCATTTAATTATAAAGTAACATTTGCATGGTTATATGAGGGCAGGGGTTTACAAGGAAAAAAACTAAGGGCATCAGTATAACCTAAAAGAAAGGGGAAGAGAGGGAGGGAGGGAGAGAGAGAGAGTTAGTTTGACGGTTTTCTTGTAAACTTTATTTACTACATTTTCTTACTGAATAAGGATATAATCTAGGAACTTGAAAAGATATAATCTAATCTAATCCTAATATAATTTTACAATTTTCAATATCAAATTAAAAAATATTCATTTTTTCACACGCTTCTTTTTTACAAGAAATGCACAGTAGACACCCCAAAAACGATTATAAATACTAAAAACCCCAAGAGTAGAGACTAAACCCAGGAAATACTTGCCCAAAACACAATCTAAGGGATCCTGTATAAAATCAAAAAGAGAGCCAGCATGAGTTCAAACCATTTGATTGATTTGATCTCATATGTTGTCCAAGATAGATAGCACACACATACACACACACACACACACACACACACACACACACACACGAGCAATCTAAAGCAAGTAAGAAGTGCACTTGTACTCTATTTGTATTGTCCAGCATGTAGAAAATGAGAATGAGACACACACTTGATTATATAGGCAGACACTGACAACATGGAGAGAACTTAAAATGGGAAAGGATGAGTACCTCTCTATACCTCGCTAGGTAAACCTTAAGGGGATCAATGTAATCTTCGAAACCTAAAGTAGCCATTGCCCAAAGCAAATCATCACCATTGATAGTCTTCCTCTTCTCTTTCTGACACTTATCACTCGCCCTACACACCACCAAGACCCCCAAATCACTCCCACAAAACTTACAAAAAAATAAAATAAAAATTCTTCATTCTTTCCAAAATTTTATCTATACAAAAAACAACAGAGAAATAGTTGATTACTCGCTCGTGATGAAGCTGATGAACTCGGAGACGCATTCCTGAACGGTGTCCTTGGCATCCTTAGCGATCTTACCATTAGCAGGCAAGGCCTTCTTCATGATCCGACTAATATTAGCAATCGGAAGGAACCGATCCTGCTCCCGGACGTTGGACCGGGGACTCTGATCTCCACCACTCTCATGGCTCACGCCGCCGGGGCTCGCCGGAGCATCAGCCATACTCGCCGGAAACCTAACTTCAGATCACAAAAAACTCACATATATCTACCTCAGCAACAAGGAACAGTAAAAACAAAAAATTACCCACCATTTTTTAGAAGAGTACAGAAAACCCACCTGTAGAGAGAGAGAGATAAAGAGAAGAGAGAGATTTGTATTTGGCGCGCTTTGGAGAGAGAGGAAGATCGGACGCTGGAGAAGACAAGAGAGGAGGCGAGAGAACGAAGATTTAATCCGATGAACAGGAGACTCTTATACCTGTTTTCTTATTTTGAGGATTTTGTGTGCATTAAAAATCTTTTTTGTTTATTTATTTTTTGTTTATTTTTATTTAAGATTTTTTCATTACAAATGACATTATTGTCGGACAATTATCATCCTGCACAAAAGAAGTTTATCTTATGAACCAAAACATAATACTATTTGTTTCACAAATATTTCGTATATTTGATGATATGATTTTTTTTTTTAAATACGGGGTAATATTTATGTAATTTTTTTATTTGAATATTATTATTTTTAAATTTATTATCTTACCATCAATGGAATATTATAAATATTTTTTTCAAAAAATATTATTTTTTATAAATGTTATGTAATTTTTTTGATAGATGAAATATATTTTTCAAACTTATCTACCAGTGACACGTATGAGGTGGAGGTATATACTCACTCTGATCTATCAAATAAGCATTTTTTTGACAATTCACACATATTAAAAAATTATTAATTATTATATTAACTTTGTATAAAATATCAAAAATAATTTTATATTTTTTCAATACACAAAAGCAAATATTTCTTTTCTCTATTAAATGACTTACTTTTATTATATTTAGTTGAAGATATTTTAAAAACTAAATTAATAAATTTACCTTAAAAATTGTAAATGACTTATGACAATAAAAAATGACTTAAAACACTTGTTTGAAAGTGACAGGAGCGAGTATTTGTGTTGGAGGTGAAAAGTGTGTGTTACTACTTAGTACATTAAAGTGAAAGAATGTGTGGGAATAGTTGTCGATCTTCATATTCTTCCTCCGGATGCATTTTCACATTGATTTGTTATTTTTATATGAATTGTTATTGTTTCTTTTCATGATGGAAATATATCATACGTAAAAAGTGAAATGCATATAAAAATAATAAATATAGAGAGAGAGATAAATAATAATTTGTTGTAAACGTTTTTATGCTTAACTTGTATACATTTTACTTTCAAAGTACTCATGTAAGAAAAATACTTAATTTAATATTGGACACATATTAGGGATTGCCATATTAAATATAAACAAAATCTAAACTTGGTAGATATACTAATCACAAAATTAACTGGGTTGAATTGACTACAGAATCAAAAGGATGCATTTAAATGTCATATTGTTCAATAAGGACTAATCTCTAACAAAGTTAACAATTAATACTTCCTCAGTCTTATCTAATAAATCATTTTAGAGGTTTTTATTTTTTTTCTCATTATACAAGCTATTCATGCTTTTCTAGAGAAAATTTAATGCTTTCTTTCTTAAACTACCCTCAATAATATTTAATGAAAGTTAGTTATTCAATTAGAGAAAAGAAACACTTACATTTATGAATTGAAAAACTACAATGTTATTTTTGATATTATTTATAAACTAAACACAATAATTTCTAATATATGTGCATTGTCCAAAAAAAAAATTACTTGTACTTGATGGAGAAAGAAATGGTTTTATTGTATTCCGAAAACAAATCTCAATATAATATTCGTCTCAAATAAATAAAAATATATATATTATACATTTTCGAGTGATTCAATCGGAGAGATTGACCCATTATATTCACTCTTTGAACTTATAATTAACATGGATATTTAATTATATAGTTAACTAATTAAAATAGTTAATTATTGAAAAATTATGCATTATGGACTTACTTGGAACAATTTTGGTTTTTAGGGGTCCAAAGGATGAAGACGAAAGGAAAGTCAGAAAAGACCATTTGGAAGATATTCGAACATTTGGGCAGGATTCATGGATCTGATGTTCATTTTTAACATTAGTCCCTAAAATTATTTGGTGATCATTATTCTTTCACACATTTCAATTTACAAATTCGGGAAAGCAACCTTTATTATTTTAGTGGCGCGATCACGAACATCTCATGCTTTATTTTAAAAATCAACCCTAGCTTTCCATTTAGGCACATTGTAATTCTTAAAAACTAAGAAGATACATTGTTATAAGAAAACAAAAATTATAGCTAATGGGATTGAACATAGCGTAACTCAACCACAACTTTAATAGAAACACTTTGATTAAGTTCTTAATAAATAGGCATATCATGATCAGATCGTTCTTGGATGTGAACATCTTCATTGTTTTTTTTACTATTGGACTCTTAATTCGGATAAAATTCAAAAATCAGTTCAAACATATTTTATTTTAATAGGCATGAGCATTTGGACAGGTCGATCCATACAACCTCTCCTCACATATACAAGATGATATGAGAATAATTTGTGCAACACACATACAAGCATGTGGTGTGTGCCTTGAGACTTCACTAAAGTACTTGAGACTTCACCAACATGTGCACTCATATTAACTTGAAGTAAAACAATCACAATATGAAGAAGCACGTGTACAACATGAAGAAGCACACATACAATATGAAGGGTAACATCCACTATGTGATGACATCATCACAACCTGCGCTCTGTGATGACATCACCACAATCGACGATGTCCTCACCAATACGTAGTGGCTGATTTGAAAGTTGGATTGTCTTTCCTACTATTGACAAAGGATTGGAAAAGCCGTCTGATTGTAGGATTTGATGTGACTGTCCCAAAATCCCATACAGAACTTGGGTACCATCAGTAGAGAAAAAACAGGCAACATCACATCCATACATAATTGAACGAAAATCTTAATAGTACATCATTACAAATTTCAGAATGTTAACTGTCAGCGAAAGCTAAACTATTACAAAAGTTTTAATTGTTTTCCTTCTTTAAGTGTTTTTCACCAATATAAGGTTTAATCAACCCTTCCTTTCCTTTGCTAATATGATACAACAGTTAACTCATTCCCTAAAAATCATGAATTATACAAGAATGAGTGATTTACGCTCAGTAAATATATAATCATAGAGGAAAAGAAAAATAAAATCTCTGAAGTGTTTCATAATAGTACAATTCTATTTTACGAGGTTTGGGTGAAACAATACTATCACCTCGGAGTTCTTATAAAAATTTTAAAGAACTCAAATGATAATACAATCATGTGATCCTTCTTGAATAAAAAGACGTCTTACCCATCGGGGGCTAAACCCATTAGATCTGCTAACTATACCTTAATCAGTGGGTCAGACTGTAAATCATGGTCCCCTTAATGAACTACGTAGTCACAATAAAACCGTCTAGGTTAGGTGACAGAACACATCAGCACCTTCCCTTTCATCTTATCAACTACGTGGCATGTTCCACATTTTAAGGAACATAACAGTCTACTTGCTTGAAACATAACTGCCTCATTCATTTGCACAAATATAATATTGAAAAATAACTGATAAATCAAAGCTCAATTATATCCGTGCACATTCATTTATATCATGTTAGCAGAAATTAAGCATAGCATTCTGATTTACAAGGAAATCTAAAACATAAAAAGTCATAACCTTGTACACATGTCGAATCAATTGATTATGCGTTTAACTGAAATAAGCATAAAAATGAGTATATACTTGCCTTTGTCCTTAGCTGAGCTAATCTAATTCATTTGCTTATGAAATACCTATGTAAGACATGTATGTTGACATAGTATGAGAATCTATGCTTGGAATATAAATGTGAGTATGTGCAGATGTGATGTCCATGCATTTCTTATATTTTTGATGTTCCAATTAATCATTTGTTATGTTAGAATTACATTTTATTAAAAAAGTCTGAGAGATTTTTCAAATTGTTATTTAGTCACTTACGGACTTCCATATAATTCCTTTGAGTTATTGAAATTTGTACGTCAATTATCTATTAAATAAAACTTAGTTTAAGTGAATTTATAACTTAATTGGGAATTATTGATTAATTATTTTAAATAATTCCTTAATTATTTGTGAAAAAAATAAAATTTTGTATTTTAAGGTTAAACTGCACATCAGTGAATCGCCACTGAGTCATAAAAGTAGTCATTAGGGGATAAGGTGACAATCAGGGAATGGGACATGGCCATCAAAGGATAATTTATCGGTCATCACGGGATACATTTGTTCATTAATGGATGATTTCTCGGCCATCAGGGGGATAGACTCTTGGTCATCAGGGGATAGTTCCTCGGTCGTTAGGGGATAAATTTTACTCGTCAAGGGATGATTTCTTCGTCTGTCAGGGGATGATTTTTTTTTTCCATCTATGACTAACACATTCCTTAGGGTATAATGTGTTCATCAGGGAATATCATGTTTATTATCATTCTAATCTATCAGAGACTAACTTTTACCTCTCTTAGGGACTAAGCTTAAACTGTCGAAGACTAGTTACTTGAACTGTCAAAGACTAACAGTTGGTACTATTAGAGACTAGCAATTTATTCTATCATAGACTAGCATTTTACACTTTTGGAGACTATTATTTGTACTATTGGATACTAGCAGTTTACACTCTCAGAGACTAATATCTGTACTATTGGAGACTAGTAGTTTTTACTATTGGAGACTAGCAATTTGTTAGAACAAAATGGGCTTAAGTGTTTGTAGAAAGGGGGATGAATACAAATGCTACAAACTTTTCGTTCTTTCTAAACTTTTCGCACAAGCTGGAATATCAGAAAAATTTAAAGAAATAAAGATAAGTACACGCACATTCAAGTTAAAATAGTTATATTAAAACTTGGGGTTTTTTTGGAAATCTGGTTAATCACAAATGTGATTAATCAGCTACAATTTCTGTAAATGATTACAGCTTCAATTTCGTACTCACTAGCTTCTCACTTTCTTTGAAATATTTCTCTCAAGATATACTACAAAGCTTCTCTAGTGTTTTGTGTGCTTCAAATTGTTGGTTGATCTGTTGGATTGATACTTTGTGTAATGAGAACTCTTTTACATATATAGAAGATCAGTAGTTGAACCCACGTGCTTGGACGTGCTTCTCTTTTCAACCTAGCCGCACATATGTCACATCGATGTCCTTTTGGAATGATGTGTCAGACTGTTGTTGCTTTAGTTACTCCTTTTTCTTCCCCTGATCTGCGTGCATTTAATGATCAAGAGTTGTCATTGGACCACCAAACTTCAAGAGATATCTTTCTAGATTATATTTTGTTTTCCCAGTGAGATAACTAAGAACTTGTAGGGGGGGGGGGGGGGGTTGAACACAAGTTCTTTGAATTCTTTTCGATTACTTGTTCTTTAAGAAATTAACTTTTCTTGCTGAATATAAAGAACAAGAACTCAAATCAATTTATAAACAATTACTTTTATTGATTTTGACAATTGAATACAAATTCTAACAATCACAACAATGTGATCGTCAGCTTCTTTTCTATATAGTAAAGATACAAAACTATGAATTCTATACAACTTCGAATTACAATTCTCTGTAAACCTAATTACAGCTTCTAAAACTGAATTCTCTTCAAAATCAGTTTTTCTATATTCTAAATCAATAATGATTCAGTTTCTTTATTCGAATCAAATACAATCTTTCTTTTTTGATTTAAAATAGATTTCTGGCTTGTTTCCTTACCAGCTACTTCTTCAATAATATCTTGCTTTATGTGGAAGACATTCCTTATTCAATTCGAACACTGTATCTCTCAGGGAATAAATCCCGACTTAGTCCATGGCGCTTCATCTTTAGTCTCTGATGATGTCATCACTAGTCTCTGGTCTTTTAGTCCCTCATGACGTCAGATTGTGTAGTCTCCGATAGAGTTATTTAGTCTCTGATGCTTTAAGACTTAATCCCGAATGACGTCAGCTTAGTCTCTGATGCTTTTAGACTTAGTCTCCGATGACGTAAGCTTTAGTCTCCGATAGGCAAAACTTAGTCTCTGATAGATAAAATCCTTAGTCTCTGACAAGTTTTCCCTAGTCTCCGATAAGCCTTTTTGTAAACTCCAACGGATCAAATACACACTTTGACTTGCTAAAGCTTTGATACAACTTTCCAGCAGTTACTTACAATTAAAATAAATCTATCTCTTAACAAAGAATGAATAATTACAATTAAAGAGATAACTACTGGCTACAGAACTTCAGTGTTACTAATTAACACTTTCTATACATTTGTACTCTAAGTAATCTAAAGATAATCATCATCAAATGTTCTAAAACCTAACATATCTCTTGCTTCTATAACAAGCTTCATCGATTTACGTGTAAGACCTGATGACGAGTGTATATAGTCATAATTATCCAATGACGACAAGTTTTAGAATAAAATAGCCTTAAGTGTTTGTAATTGGGGGAGGGGGGGGGGGATTCAAACACTCAAAACTTTTTCTTCTTTTTTAACTATTTTGCACAACAGGAAATAGCTACAATATATAGAAAAATAATGGCAGATAATCAGATGAACACAAGTACTCAAGTTAAAATAGATATATTAAAACTTGAGGTTTTTTTGAAAATCTGGTTCATCACAACTGTAATTAAACAGCTACAATCTCTGTAATAAAATTACAGCTTCTAATTCACACTCACTAGCTTCTAACTTTCTTTGAAATATTTCTCTCGAGATATATTGCAAAGCTGGTCTAGTGATTTGTGTGCTTCTATGTTTGTTTGATCCGTTGGATTGATATTTGTGAAATGAGAACTCCTTTGCATATATAGAAGATCAGTGGTTGAAATCAAGTGCGTAGACGTGCTACTCTTTTCAACTTTGCCGCATATATGTCAAATCGTTGTCCTTTAGAAACTATGTGTCAGACTGCTGCTACTTTTGTTGCTTTTTTTTCATCCCCTAATCTGCATGCATTTAATGTTCGAGAGTTGTCATTGGACCAACAAACTTCAAGAGATATCTTTCTAGATAATATCTCTTGCTTCTTCAACAAGCTCCATTGATTTGCGTGTTAGACCTGATGACGAGTGTATACAGTCACAACCATCCATTGACAGCAAGTCCTGATGAGAACTTGATCAGTGCTTCTAGATCCCTTGATGGCAAGTCTTGTTAAAGACTGGATCAGGGCTTTGTTAGTGCAATATAAGCACAAGTTTTTGTAGAAAGGGGGGGGGGGGATGAATACAAACACCTGAATCTTTTCTCTCTCTTTTAAACTTAAAAGTGAATACTGGAAACAGTTGAAACAAACAAAAAAACTATGAGAAATAAACACACAGATTCAAGTTAAAATAGTTATATTAAAACTTGGGGTTTTTCTGGAAATCTGTATAATCACAAATGTGACTTACAGCTACAAATTCTGTGAATAAGGTTCACAGCTTCTCACACTCACTGGCTTCTAACTTTCTTTGAAATATCTCTCTCAAGATCTATTATAAAGCTTCTCTCTAGTGTTTGTGTGCTTCAGCGTTTGTTTGATCTGTTGGATAGATTCAATCACTGTCTTGTTTGTAATGAGAGCTCCGTTGCTTATATGATAAATCATTGAGTTGAAATCACGTGCTTGAGACGTGCTGCTCTTCTCAACTTAGCCGCAAGTATGTCACATCGAAACTTTATGTGTCAGACTGTTGCATGCTTTGTTGCTACTTTTCTTCCCCTGATCTGTGTGCATTTAATGCTTGAGAGTTCTCATTGGATCAAAAACAAACTTTAAGAAATATCTTTTTAGTTGATATTTCTTGCTTCTGAAACACGTTACGTTGATTTCCGTGTAAGTACTGATGACGGGTGCATGCTGTCATAACGATCCACTGACTATCATCCCTGATGGACTTTGGTCAGTGCTTCTGGATCCCCTGATGTTTATTGACTGGATCAGGGCTTCAACCTTCACTTGAGTTTTACTCAGTGCTCCTTTGATCCTGATGGTTATGACTGACGGCATACACTGATGGCTTCCACTGATGTCATGTTGGTCATTCTCCCTGATGGGTTACCCTGTTGGGTTTGCCTGACACTGACATGTCCTGAAGTGTTTCCCTGACGGGTTGGTCTGCCCTCGTCATACCCTGACAGGTTCCCCTGATGGGTTCCCCCTGATGGGTTCCCCTAATGGGTTCCCCCTGATGGGTTCCAATCAACGCAACTTAGAATTTCTGATGTGCGGAATACTTTGACTTTTTACTAGTAGCATCAGACATTCTTCTTCACTTTGTCAAGTCCTTTGAATGCTTCTGTTTTCTGACTTGCCTTGTGAAGTTATTGACCATCCACTGATGAATAAGTTTATCATCAGCGGATGCAAAACTTGTTCTGATCTTAAGGTTTATAAAGTACCTCAAGTATTTACAGTTGCACAATTTATTACATAATCATCATCATCATCATTTATCTCTAACAGGCTTCAACATTCACTTGAGTTTTACTCAGTAATTCTTGATCCACTATTGTTATGACTCAAGATATACACTGACGGCTTCCACTGATGCAGTGTTGACCATTCCCCCTGATGGGTTAGCCTGACACTGTCACACCCTGATGTCTTCCCCTAACAGGTGACATGTCTTGTTCATGCCCTAACGCGTTTCCCCTGATGAGTTTGGCTAGCCACTGCCATACCTTGATGCATTCCCCTAACAGGTTGGTCTGCCTTTGTCATCCCCTGATGGTTCCCCTGATGATTCTTAATCATTGAAGCTTTGTTTGGAATATCTGATGTGCGGAATACTTCAACTATTTTCGAGTAACAACAGACATTCCTATTCACTTATCAAGTCCTTTAGATGTTTCCTTGATGACTTGACTTAGTGAAGAATATTTCCTCCCCTGATGATCAGATCGATTATCAGTGGATGCAAAACTTGTTCGAATACTTAGGTTTATTGAATACCATAAGTATTTACAGATGCACAATTTATTCTATAAACATCATCATCATTATTTAACTCCATGAACAAGCCCTGATGCGAACTTGATCAGTGCTTCTGGATCCCCTGATGACAAGTCTTGTCTAAGAACTCGATCAGTGCTTCAAACTTCACTTGATTTATCCAAGTGCTTATTGATCCCCTGACGTTACGACTTAAGGCGTACTCTGATGGCTTCCATTGATGCAGTGCTGAGCACTCCCCCTGATGGGTTAGCTTGACACTGTCATACCCTGATGATTTCCCTAACAGGTTGGCATATTACTGTCATGCCCTGATGTATTCCGCCTGATGAGTTTGGTTTGTTACTTCCATACCCTGACGTGTTTCCCTGATGGGTTGGTCTGCTTTTGTCATACCCTAATAGGTTCCCTCGATGATTTTTAATCCCTGAAGCTTTGTTGATCTTATTTGGAATGTCTGATGTGCGGAATAACTTACGTGACTTTGAGTAACAACAGACATCCCTCTTCACTATCAAATCCTTTATAAGTTTTCACTGATGACTTGTATAGTGCAGAGCAATTCATCCCCTGATAACCAAATTGATCATCAGTGGATGCAAAACTTGTGCAGATACTTAGGTTTATTGAATACCTTAAGTATTTATAGATGCACAACTTATTCTCTCAACATCATCATCATTATTTATCTCTAACACAATTTATTCTATCGAAGATTAGCAGTTTACACTCTCGGAGATAAATATTTGTACTATCAGAGCCAAGTAGTTTACACTCTAGGAGACTAATATTTGTACTATCAGAAACTAGCAGTTTACACTCTCGGAGACTAATATTTGTACTATTGGAGACTAGCAGTTTACACTCTCGGAGACTAATATTTGTATTATCGGAGACTAGTTGTTAGAGTTAAATGATGATGATGATAATTATGTAATAAATTGTGTATCTTAATACTTGAGGTATTTTATAAACCTTAAGTTCAACACAAGTTTTGCATTCACTGATGATTAAATTATTCATCAGTGGATGGTCAATAACTTCACAAGGCAAGTCAGAAAATGGAACATCCAAAGGACTTGACAAAGTGAAGAAGAATGTCTGATGTTACTTGTTAACAGTCAAAGTATTTCGCATGTCAGATATTCTAAACAAAGTTATGTTGATCCATTCATCCCCTGATGACCAAATTGATCATCAGTGGATGCAAAACTTGTGCAGATACTTAGGTTTATTGAATATCTTAAGTATTTATAGATGCACAACTTATTCTCTCAACATCATCATTATTATTTATCTCTAACACAATTTATTCTATCGAAGATTAGCAGTTTACACCCTTGGAGACAAATATTTGTACTATCAGAGCCTAGTAGTTTACACTCTAGGAGACTAATATTTGTATTATCAGAAACTAGGAGTTTATACTCTCGGAGACTAATATTTGTACTATTGGAGACTAGCAGTTTACACTCTCGGAGACTAATATTTGTATTATCGGAGACTAGTTGTTAGAGTTAAATGATGAAGATGATAATTATGTAATAAATTGTGTATCTTAATACTTGAGGTATTTTATAAACCTTAAGTTTAGCACAAGTTTTGCATTCACTGATGATTAAATTATTCATCAGTGGATGGTCAATAACTTCACAAGGCAAGTCAGAAAATGGAACATCCAAAGGACTTGACAAAGTGAAGAAGAATGTCTGATGTTACTTGTTAACAGTCAAAGTATTCCGCACATTAGATATTTTAAACAAAGTTACGTTGATTAAGTACCATCAGGGGAACCCGTCAGTGGAAACTAATCAGGGGAACCTATCAGGGGGAACCCGTCAGGGGAAACTGATCAGGGCAACCAATCAGGGGAACTGTCAGGGGATGACGAAGGTACATCAACCAGTAAGGGGAACTCTTTAGGACATGTCAGTGTCAGGTCAACCCATAAGGGCAACCCGTCAGGGGGAATGACCAACACGGCATCAGTGGAAGCCATCAGTGTATGTTGTCAGTCATAACTGTTGTTGCACCTCTGCTTATATTATCTTTGCTTAAACGTTTATTCATTATTTAATGTATAAAAATTGATGATGTAATATAGTCCATGCTTAAAAGTTGTAAAAGGACTTAGAAAAATATCCAACTTGTTAGGTGGATATACTACTTAGTTAAGCAAGGAGTTTTGATCACCATTGAAGTCTGCTAAGTTGATAAGCCTGTTATGAATGATTCTGAAGACATGAAGAATTTTTCAAGTATAGTCCTGCTTAGAATGGAAATAAGCAAGGACTTTAGTAAGCAAGATCCTTTGCTTATCAAAGTGAAGATTGTCAGAAAAGTTATCTTAACCCCTGCTTAGTCAACTTCTAGGAAACTCTTCTGAAGGGCACTAGAAGACAGAAAAACGGCTAACTTTTTGAACTAAGCAAGGATTGCTGAAAAGGTACAAGTCACATCAAGGACAGTACACTCCAACGGATCTATTTCAAATTCCCAACGGATGGATTCTTTGGAGAAGTATAAATAGAAGTCATAAATTTCATTTATGACTAACCAACTACCTCCAACTGAACAAAACTCTCTGACATCTTAAAGACTACAGCAAGACATCATAAAGCTTGAACAAGTGCTATCTATCTGCTCAACTAAGGAGCAATCTACTTGAAGATAGCAAGCAAGATTTTCTCAAATCTTCCTAGAGTCTGTGTGACTAAATTGGACTAAGTGTCCTCCTGCTAAGTTGGTCTAAGTGACCTATTGTAAATTGGACTAATTGTCCTCCTGCTGATTGTTCTGTGTGAACAAGTTCTAGTGATAGCCTTCTCAAGTAAAAGAGAAGAAGAGTGGAGTAGGATTATTCCGAACCACTATAAAAATTCTATCTTTACTCCTGCTTATCTTTTATATTGCTTACCTGCTTTGTTGTGCTTTGCTTTAGTCTTGTTGAACTTCTTCAGCAAAGACTTACTATCTTTGCTACTTCTAGCCATTAACCTTTGCTACAAAAACTAAGGGGTACTTTGCTTAAACAAATTCCGCTGCTAAACTCTTTGAAAACATAAGAAACTCTTTTATAAGCAAGAAGTGTTTTAAATCAGTAAAGTTTTCTAAGCAAGACTTAATTTTTGAAAAACACTATTCAACCCCCCTTCTAGTATTTTTTACCCTTTGGGACCTAACAAGTGGTATCAGAGCTTAACACTCTTTGCTAAGCCCTAAAGCTTGAGAGGATCCAAACTTAAACTTTCTAATGGCTTTAAGAAGTGATTTTGGTGGCAAGACCCCTATGTGTACCAGAGATAGATTTACTAATTGGAAATTGAGAATACAAGTATACATGGATGCCATTGATGAGGAACTCTATGAAGCAATAAAGCTTGGACCCTACATTCCAGAAAAGCTATCTGCTAATGATCCAAATAAGCTTATTCCTAAGTAGAGAAAGGAATGGACGGATGAAGAAAAGAAGTTAGTACGATACAATAAGAAGGCAATGAACATTCTCTTCATGGCTCTTGAAAAGGAAATGTTCGAAAGTGTGTCTAACTGCACCTCTGCTAAAGAGGTATGGGATGCCTTGCTGGTACTCAATGAAGGAACGGTTGAAGTCAGAGAGAATAAGCAATCCTTGCTTATTCAACAATATGAAATGTTCAGCATGCAGCAGGGGGAGAATCTCATTGCTATGTACGAAAGATTTACTGTCTTGCTTAACAATTTGCGTGCTCTAGGGAAGACCTATGACACAAAGGACATTAATCTTAAATTCATGAGATCTTTGCCAAGACAGTGGGATCCTAAGACCATTACTGTCAAAGAGTTGAGAAATTTACACACTACTGATCTTCAACAACTCTATGGAAACCTGCTTACATATGAAATGGAATTAGCTCAGAGAGAGGCTACATCTGAGCCAAGGAGGAAAGATAGAGGAGTTGCTTTGAAGGCTGCTGAGTCTAAGCAACAAGTAGATTCTGACTATGAATCTGCTGATAGTGATGAAGATATGGCTATGCTAGCTAGAAAATTCAGAAGGTTCATGAAGAAGGATAGAGGAAATTTCAGAAGAAATACAAGCAACAATAAAAGAGATCCATCAAAGGATCTATGCTATAATTGCAAGAAGCCAGGTCACTATGCTGCTGATTGTCGAAGTTCAGCAAGAGATGAAAAGAAATTCCCTGCTAATGACAAGAGCAAGGGAAAAGAATATTACAAGAAGAAGTACCAGCAGAAGAATACTTCAAACTTCAAGAAGGACAAGGGACTTATTGCTGAAAAGTCTTGGAGTGAGAGTGAAAGAGACTCAGAAGACTCCGGACTAGAGATTGCCAATTTTTGCTTAATGGCAAGGGAATCCGAACCCAGCATGGAGGTTGACCTTACTGAGGTATTTGATTTTGACACTCCCGACATCACTGAAGCTGAGTTGCGCTCCTTGCTTAAGGATGTTGCATCTCAGTGGCATAAATATAGAAGATTGCTTAGAATTGCTTCAACAGAGTCTGATCAACTAAGGAGCAAGAACTCTGAAATCTTGCTTACACTTGAAAGGGTGCAAGCTGAGAATTTGGAATTACTTGCTACTGATGATTAGAGGACCTTGCTTAGATAGCATCTTAGAGACTCTCAAGAGAGAGAGTCTAAGTTATCCTCCCCAGTTGAGGAATTAACTACTACAATCTCCACATGGAACAAATCCTCTTCAAATGTATGTGCTTTGCTGAAAAGTTAAAAAAGCATGCTAGACAGAAGTGGAATTAGATCCGAGACTTGCGAAGTCCTTGCTGAAAGTAGTGGAGCAAGTGATGCTGAGTCTATCAGTAGAACAATCTCTGTGCATTCAGCAGAGTGTAAAACTCCTGCTTAAAACCAAAGGTAATAGAAATGTTACCTTGCTAAAGAACAAATTCCCTGCTGACTGTAACTATAAGCAGGGACATTGTGCTAAACAGACCAAGGGTGGAAAGTTTAGCAAAAACCATGTTCCTCCTGCTTATAATTACAACAATGCGAGGAATTTGGGATTTAGCAAAGGTAAAGTTGGGAGCAAACACTAGAAACAACCTCAACCTAAGAGAAGAGTTAAGCAGCACACACATCACAACATGTTGCATTTGAGATGCTATTGTTGCCATAGGATTGGTCACATAGCTTCTCTTTGCCTTGCTGACCTTTACTATACTGGTTGGTCTCAAAAACCAAAAATAAGACAAGTATGGGTCCCCAAGGGTACTAACCTTAATGGACCCAAGTCTTGCTGGGTACCAAAGTGATTGCTTATGTTTTGCAGGTTGTGAGCAAGGAACAAATTTGGTACTTGGACAGTGGGTGTTCACGACATATGACAGGAGATAAAGCCTTGCTCACTAATTTTAAAGAAAAAGATGGACCTCAAGTGATCTTTGGAGATAATAGTGCTGGAAGAACTAAGGGATATGGTTCAGCAGGAAATGGGTTAGTCTGCTTCAACAAGGTTGCCTATGTGGAGGGTCTCAAGCATAACTTGCTTAGCATAAGCCAGCTGTGTGACAAAGGGCATAAGGTCACCTTCCTAGACAATCAATGTCAGGTAAGAGATCTTCAAACAAATTCTCTGAAGCTTTCTGGTTCAAGAAATGGGAATGTTTATGTAGTAGATTTGGCTAAGCTAAGTCCTGCTGAAACAACCTGCTTTATTGCTAAAGCTTCAGCAGATGCTAGTTGGTTATAGCATAAGAGACTTTCACACTTAAATTTTAAAACAATTTCAAAACTAGCTGCTAAAGATCTTGTAAAAGGTTTGCCTAAATTTTCCTTTGAAAAAGAAAAACCATGTAGAGCTTGTAAATTTGGTAAGCAAACAAAACAATCCTTCTTAAGCAAACCTGAAAAATCAAACTCTATGCCCTTCCAACTATTACAGCTTGATTTGTTTGGCCCTATATCAAGTAGTCTTGGTGGAATGAAATATGCATTCACTATTGTGGATGATTTCACAAGATTTACATGGGCATTATTTCTTGCTCACAAGAATGATGCTTTAGTAGAGTTTGAGAAATTCAGCAGACAAGTGCAAAATGAGAAAGAACTCAGAATCAAGTTAGTAAGAAGTGATCATGGAAGAGAGTTTGACTTTGGAGGCTTTACTGAGTTCTGTGATGAGCAAGGAATTTCTCATAACTTCTCTGCACCAAGGACTCCACAGCAAAATGGAATGGTTGAAAGAAGGAATAAAACCTTAGAAGAAGCTGGAAGAACATTGCTTGCTGATGCTAGACTTCCTGAGTACTTCTGGACAGAAACAGTGAACACTGCTTGCTATACTCAAAATCGATCACTCATTCATCCAACCTTAAGCAAAACTCCATATGAGCTATGGAAAGGAAGAAAACCAAACATAAGCTACTTCAGAATCTTTGGATGCCCCTGTTATGTTCACAATAATGGTAAGGAGTACTTAACTAAATTTCAAGCAAAATCCGATGAAGGTATTTTCTTAGGGTACTCTAATCACAGCAAAGCTTTTCGTGTCTTTAATAAGAGATTTCTAACAGTAGAAGAGTCAATTCATGTTGTTTTTGATGAAACTAACCATGAGGAACTAAGTGGTTCACTCCCTTTTATAGTTCAGCAGGAACCAAATGAGAATCAACAGGCTACAGAGACTAAGGAAGACCCTGCTGAAGCACCTTCAGAAGGCACTGCTCCATTGGATAGCACCCCTGCTGAAGTAAAAGATGATGAACCCAACTTGGAGGAACTAAGACAGCAAGAGATTCGATCAAATCTTCCGAGAAGGATGAAATAGACCAAATCTCATTCAGAAGATCTGATAATTGGAAATCCTACAAGTTCTGTAAAGACTAGAAGAACTGCTCAAAATGAAAGTAGTTTTCTAAGTTTCCTATCTCAAATGGAACCTAAGAAAATTGAGGATGCTCTTGCTGATGCTGATTGGGTCCTTGCTATGCAAGAAGAGCTAAACCAATTCAGCAGGAACAATGTATAGAATCTTGTTCCCAGACCAAGGAATCATGCAGTAATTGGCACCAAGTGGGTATTTCGAAATAAGATGGATGAAGATGGAATCATCATAAGGAACAAGGCAAGACTTGTGGCTAAGGGCTATTCTCAGGAGGAAGAAATCGACTATGATGAAACCTTTGCTCCAGTAGCAAGGCTCGAAGCCATAAGAATATTTCTTGCTTATGCTGCTTATCAAGACTTCAAAGTGTTTCAGATGGACGTCAAGAGTGCTTTTCTGAATGGAGAACTTCAAGAGGAAGTCTATGTGGAGCAACCTCCAGGTTTTGCTGATCATGCTAATCCTCACCATGTATATAAGCTTGATAAACCTTTGTATGGTTTTAAGCAAGCTCCACGTGCATGGTATGACACTTTATCTTCCTTTTTAATTGATGAAGGTTTCAGTAGAGGTAAAGTTGATACTACTCTTTTCATTAGAAAGCATAAAGATAAAACGTTGTTAGTACAAATCTATGTAGACGATATAATCTTTGGTTTTACTGATGAAAAACTTTGTGCAAGATTTGCTAAGCTTCTGCAGAGTAAATTTGAGATGAGCATGATGGGAGAGCTGAACTTCTTCCTTGGACTTCAAATTAAGCAAAGAGGTGATGGAATTTTCATCAATCAATCGAAGTACACCAAAGACCTGCTTAAGAAGTTTGGGTTAGAATCAGCAAGTCCTATGAAAACTCCCATGTCATCAACAACAAAGTTAGATAAAGATGAGCAAGGTAAATCCGTAGACATAACAAACTATCGAGGTATGATCGGATCCTTGCTATACTTAATTGCTAGTAGACCAGATATTATGTTTGCTACATGTATTTGTGCACGTTTTCAAGCTAACCCCAAGGAATCACATTTAGCTTCTGTTAAGAGAATTTTCAGATATCTCAAAGGAACTCCCAACTTAGGAATATGGTATCCAAAAGATTCTAACTTCAACCTTGCTGGATACTCGATGCCGACTTTGCTGGATGTAAAATTGATCGAAAAAGCACTAGTGGTACATGCCAATTTCTAGGAGGAAGACTTGTCTCGTGGTTCAGCAAGAAGCAAAACTCAGTGTCAACATCCACTGCTGAAGCTGAGTACATATCAGCCGGAAGCTGTGTTGCTCAAATTCTGTGGATGAAAAACCAACTTGCTGACTATGGGTTTGATTTCAAGTCTATCCCTATATTATGTGATAATACTAGTGTTGTTGCCATTGCTTATAATCATGTTTTACATTCAAGAACTAAACATATAGATATAAGGCATCACTTCATTAGAGATCACGTTCAGCAAGGTACTATAGAGATAAACTATATTCCTACTGAAAATCAATTAGCAGATGTTTTTACAAAACCCTTGGATGAAAATGGTTTTAACAAACTGATAAGTGAATTAGGCATGTTAAATTGTGAATAGGCATTTTGCTACTAACATCTTATCTGCTTAAGCAAGGACTTTCGTTCTTAGCAAATTAATTTCAGGAGGAAAAGCACTGCTGATGTCTCAGCAGACCTTCCTATCTCTGCTGATTGATGTATAGAACGCTGCTGAACAAAGACACTGCTGAAAGAACTCCTGCTGATCAAGTCCCTACTGAAAGCAGAATCCCTGCTAACAAAGTACAAATGCTGCTGAAAAATTCCACATCAACCCTGCTGTGAAAGTTTGAAAAAGCGAAGACGTCCAGACAAAGGGGATATTTCAAAAACTATGTGAACCCCTGCTGGAACGTCAAAAATGTTGCTGAAAGGACCCCTGCTGATCAAAGAACTCCTGCTGATCAAATGTTGCTGAAAAATCTACATCAACCTTGCTGAGAAATTTTGAAAAAGGGGAGACGTCCAGAGAAAACTACTGTCTCAAAAACTATGTTAACCCTTGCTGTTTCCATAAGCAAAGGATGATCCTGCTGAAACATCCAAAATCAGTAAGGATATTATTCATGTTGACTCAAGCTCTACCCTTTCACATCAGCAAAGGTGTGCAACAGCAAGCCTGCTCATTTCCATCTTTATCGCCAGAAAAATAGGTCATCATATCAAGCCGTAATTTTTCTCTCTCCTCATTAAATGCCACTCTGCCCTATGATTTTTTTTTACGGCTGCTGTCCTTTCTGTAATTAATTCTCACCGCTACCCATATTTTTCTCCCACCAACTCTTCACCTTCTCAAAGCAGTTACCACTCTCTAAACCCTTCAACTTCTTTTACCTCCTATATAAACTCCTTTTAACCCTTCTCAAATTTTACCGAATCCACAACTCTGATCTCTCTCTATAATCTTTAAATCCTTCTGAAATCAGCCGTAACCCTTCTCCGACTACCTTTTTCTGATCACCATCAGCAGATATGGCCAACTGGTTAGACAAAATCGAGTCTGAGTCTATCATTGACTTAGATTCCTTTGCTGGTATTGAAGATGCTAATATCACTGAAGTAATAACCCTGCTGAGGAACAGCGGGGTACGATATATGATCTCTGTTGATACTCTCATATATGGGGAAGTGATCAGGGAATTCTGCTTAGTGATGCAAGTCTGTCACCATAGCATAATCGGACGAGCAAATGGTCAGTTGGTTCTCATCACTCCAGCAAGCATTGCCAGGGTGCTACAAATGCCAAGTGTGGGCCTGCTGACTTCACCCACTGTAACCCCTGTTGTGCTTGCTGAGCTGGGTTATGTCAAGACTCATGCCAGCAAGAAGAGGAAGGACTTCCCAAGATAGTGGGATTTCCTCATGGATATTCTACACAAGACCTTGTTGTGTAAGTTCACCTCACAGGACGAGGCATCAGCAAGGGTCATCTGTATTGTCTCCCTGCTGAAATCTGGAGAGCCAATCAACTCGGCTCAAATATTTTTTGAAGTCCTTGCTGAATCATTCTCCAGCAAGAGGAAGACGAAGATTCGTCATGGACGAACAATGTCCCTGCTCAAGGGAATACTTGGAGAAAATTTCCCAGCAAGGACCCAGGCCAAGAAGCTGATCAGCAGCAAGGTGATCACTCCATCCCTGCTGAAGAATTATGGGCGCAACCCTGTTGCCCTAGCAAAAGCTGCTGCTGAAAGAAGAGCAAGGGGATCAGTTGAGCAAACATCTTTAACCCCCAATGTGAGAAGCGACGAATGCGTCCCTACTGGTCAACCCAGCAAGAAAAGGCAAGCAGCAAGTCAAATTCAGAGGCCCAAAAAGAAATCTAAGTCAACACCTGCTGAATTTGACCTCTCGACCTTGACCGAGGAGGAGAGGGAGATCTACGAATTCTACATGGAGCTCTACGATGAAGATGCTGCTGCTGAAGCCATTGCTGCTGGAGGATCTGATGTGGAGCCTCCTTCTGAAGAAGATATTCCCACAGTCGTTCCTCTCACTCCCGAGTCAGCAGGGGATGAAATTTTTGATGAAATTGACAACTATATCCCTGCTGACTCGTCTCCGACTCCTGCTGATGATCAGAAAAGCTCCTCCACCGAACTCTTCAAGGAGATCGATGAGATCACAGAAGTGGCGACTACTGCTGAACCTATCCATGCTGACACTTCTGCAGCAGAGCCAGCCACTCCTACTGAAGTCCTGGAACTGATAGAGACGGAGTCTGCTGATACTCCAGATTCTATCACAGGACCTGCTGAAGTGGAGATTGCCATTCATGCTGCAAATTAAGCCAATCCACCACCTCCTTACTACACTGGCGAGATCGATAGATCAGCAGTGTCCCCAAAGGAGCCATCAGCAGAGATGATTGCCAAACCTGCTGCTGCACGAAGACTTGTCCTCCCCGGCTTTGCTATCCATTCACCTGCTGACCCGACCCTTCCTCCCAGAAGAAAACATGCTGCTGTCAAGGGCAAAGGTAAGGGAAAGCAAATCCAAGCATCCAGCAACAGCAGTGACAGTGACCCTGATGATGTTCCTGCTAAACGAGCAAAGGAAAAACAATTAGAGAAACTCATCAAGGCCCTGCTGATCGAAGATGCTCTTGCAGCTGGCTTGGATCCCAAGGCGTACCGTGCTGAGAACATCCACGAAGGCCCCAGTCACATCTCTCCAGCAAGGGTACTAACCGAGGGGGAGCCTACTCCTGTTGAATCGTTTGCTGAGATGCTCGCAATTGAGGGGGAGGACAAGGATACTCCTGCTGATGAAGAAGCACATTCTGAAGAACCTGCTGGATCCGACCCTCAACCTGCTATCAGCAAGGTTTCTCCGACTTCACAGAAGCTTGCTAAACTCGAAGCCCAACTGACACAAGTTTTAGCAAGACTTCCTGCTGTGAGCATTCCTGCTGCCGAAACCTTTGCTGATCCTGCCTTAGTCTCCAGACTGACCAAGATGGAGCATAAACTTGAAAAACTGCAGCAAACGATGACTAAGCTGATTGACTTCCTCCTTATCATGGCTGATGATATTAAAAAGGGGGAGAGAGGTCATGAAGCACAGCAAGAACAAGCAGAACAAGACTTCCCAACATCTGCTGATCCTACTCTTGCTGATAAGATCCCTGTTGTTGCTCCTGTTGTTGCTCCTGTTGCTGTTCTAAGGAGAAAAAGACTTCTCAAGCATATCCCTGAGTCTGCTGTGCAAATTATGAATCCATCCCCGTACATGAGACTTCAGAAGGCCCTTGAAGAAGCTGATATCATTTCAATGAAGTCAGGGCCTGCTGAAAGTCTCAAGCTAATAGCAAGCATCAAGGAATCCGAATCAAGGATCAAGTAGTACGAGGTGGAAATGAAGCGACTCAAGGTACAAGAAATGCAGCTGGAGTATGACAGAAAGAAAGAAAGGATGCAGAGGAGGAAGGAAGAAAAGGAGGCAAGGAAAAGAGAGAAAGAGGCATCAGAGGAAAAGCGAAGGCAAGACCTGCTGAAGTTTGGTAAAGGCGAAGATCAGCAGAGTTCGGATGAACCTACTAATGATGTATAATTTTTTTTGTAAATTTCATTTTATCTTGTATTTCTTGAACAATTTGAAATAAAATGAAATTCTTTTTGGTTCTTGCTGTGGTGATCAAAATAACTCGTTTTGACATCATCAATTAGGGGGAGATTGTTGTTGCACCTCTGCTTATATTATCTTTGCTTAAACGTTTATTCATTATTTAATGTATAAAAATTGATGATGTAATATAGTCCTTACTTAAAAGTTGTAAAAGGACTTAGAAAAATATCCAATTTGTTAGGTGGATATACTACTTAGTTAAGAAAGGAGTTTTGATCACCATTGAAGTCTGCTAAGTTAATAAGCCTGCTATGAAGGATAATATGCCCTCAAGCCAATCAAGTTAGACGTGATGGAGCATTTATTTTGTAATCTTATTCATTTATTAATAAAAGAATTATTTATTCAAAGGCGTTTATTTATATGTTTAAGTTGTTAAATATATTAACCCATAGTTTAGAGTTATATTTTAGGATCATGATGAGATCATGCTAATGAGATCTAAAATATGTTAACTCGAAACTAAAAATATTCCTAATCGTAGGATCACTAATAAGGGTGTTAGTGAATCCGGAAAGATTAGTACATACTGTGCTTGCTCTTAACAAGAGGATGATTGATCTCATAATCATTTGTGTGACGACATTAAAGCAAGTATGTAGGTGCTTATTAGAGAATAAGTTCACTGAACGTGACTCGCTTAAATGAACACCTAATGGAGTTTTACCTGCTTGTCAATAGGAGTTCATCTAGTGATAGTTGTACAAGTGATCCTTAGACTTGAGATCGTTGCGGTTATCTTGTGTATATTAAATTATACTTTGTCATATATCTTAACTCAAGCAGTGTATATAAGTGTATGTTCGGGTATAATAAAGTGTACATGGAGATAAGTGAATGATCAACAAAGGATCTACCGCTTCCAGTAAAGGGAGAGAATGTCTTATGCGATTCCATTAGTGACAACTCGGGAATCTCTGGCCAGAGTGAAATGATAATTAGAATGTGTTTCTAATTGACATTATATTGAGTTGTGAATCTATGAATCGGAATGCATATGATTAAATAAAATAAGACTTGACAGTAATTCCATGTCTTATATTTAATCGGGACATTGTGTGGTAGAAGGATTGAATTGTACGGTAACTATTCGCTGAATAGGTTCTTTGTGATTAAACGTTGATTTCATATTATCCGGATAGTTATGATATGCTGAGAGGTATCCCTCATGATGTAGAATAAGTATAATTAATTATATTTAATGAATTAAAGTGTTTAATTCGTATAAATAAAATTAGAATAGTTCTAATTTAATTTATTTCTACAACCGGCTTAATATTGAACCTAAAGGGTCACACCATAAAAGGGAAATAATAAATTATGAAGATATTGGGAAATAATAATAATTAAGTAATTTAATTTATACCATGGTGGAATAAATTAAATGGCTTAATATTTATAATTTAGTATTTTAGAAATACTAATTATAAATAAATAAGAATTATTCTTATATTATTATTATTTAATAAATAATCCAATTCCTAAGTAGTCTAGGAATTAGATTAGAAAGTGGTGTTATTATTTAATAATAAAGAATCCAATTTGTAAATGGTTTAGGAATTAGATAATGGAGTTTTATTATTATTTAATAAATAACCAATTCCTAAATGGTTTAGGAATTAGTTTAGGGGTTGTCTATATAAGGAGACTTATAATAGATTAAACCCCAACTGAAATAATAATTGGTAGTCTCCATAATATTTGTCACCAAAATATTGTGAGAAAAATCCAATAATCTTCATAATCAAAATTCTCTGGTGGATCACCTTTAGAGTACTACACATTTGAGTAGTAAACGTTGGATCCAGTGGAACAATAAAAAACGTGGAATAAATTGCAAGACGGATCAAGATGATCGATTGGAGCATGAAAGATAAAAATTGCGGTGTTAATTCGTATGTAAAGATTCTACATCAATATTGTCGAATTTACAACGGTATGATTTTAATCCTTTCTCAATTAATAATATTGTATAAGGTGATTCCTGAGATTACAGAAAAATTTTAAATTTCAATTTTTATGCTTCCGCTTCGTTGTCTATAAATTTCTGCACTAACAGTGGTATCCGAGCCATCCTTATACGAATTATTAATTATTTCTATTGTGTATATATTAATTCATATGTGATATGATTTATTGGGTAATATTTTAATAAGCATAAAAAAAAATAAAAAAAATAAAAAAATAAAACTTGGGTTCGTGGAGAGCACAACGCTGTAGTCTCTCGATTTGAGGGCCGTGAGTGTATTCGGTTTACCCGGGACCAGCTTTTACAGCTCAGGGAGCTTGTTGAAATCACTGATGTGATTTTGAAAGTCAAGCAAGAAATTGAAGTTGAGTTTTTTTTTTTTTTTTTGGTTATTTCAAATTGAAAAGTGCATAACAGTATATGCATGAAATCAACAAAACTAGTGGTCCGCTACTTGGAAAGGTAGAAGTTTTAACCAATGTTTTTTCTTCTCACGTGGGCCCCACACCAAGTTGTTTATATATATATAAAATGATTATGGTTTTGAGAATTAATCATTAGAATAATGATTTATTAAATAATAGTTGGAATTTTAATGTGATTAAAATTTCAAATAAGATTTAATTCCAAAAATTTAAAGTGTTTAAAAATTGAAATAAAGTGTTTATTTCAAATTGGAATTATTTATTTTATGCAAATAAAATTTGTCCATTAAATGAGATTAATATATACGCAATATTTAAATTCATGTGATGTATTTAGTTTAATATATTTATGCATGCGATGTATATTTATATTGTTTAATATACATAATAGCTATGTATATTAATCAACGGATGATTATGGATTTAAGACCAATGTGATTGGATTTTAATTTTAGTGGATGCATGAATGAATGAGTTTTTTTTATAAATGGGGTTTGCACACCTCGTCTCTCTAATTTATTCTAATGTGAAATTCTATCTCCCTCCTATGTACTTCCCCTTGACTGCTGATCAAGGTTTCTATTCAGAAAATTGATTGTAATAGGATTAGTTAGATTTGTTAGATAAATTGAAGACGAAGACAAGGAGCAATGAAGGCCCATTTGTAACGACACTCAGGTTTGAATGTAATAGTTATATTCAAATTTAATTTTATTATTGCACCCTAAGTTTGACCTTTTGGTTCACTTGATGGCTCAAGTGAACCAAACTAGAATAAAGTCCATAATCATCCGAGTAGAATAAAGTATTCTATAAATGCATGCTTATACTATATATATATAATTATATATTATTTATACATATGATGTATGTTTAATATGGAGTGTATTATATATATATTTGCATGCGCGCTTAAACAAGATGAGACCATAATAAGAAAACCCCTCAAGATAATAATATTAAGTAGTAACGGCCAATGACATTAGTAAAGTGTCGGTCGTGGTCTTCCGGCATGACAAAGCACAAAGTATCTTTTGCTTATTATGGGTTTGTTGAGCACACTCATGACCTGTTTTATTTTTTAGAGATGTTGTTTTGTTACATTTGATGTTTATGATGGAATCGAACATTACATGTTTTGTTAAGCAGACTCAAGGACTGTAGTTTTCTTTTTCATATATAAAAATGATGGGTTATACTTAACTTAGACTATTTAAGTTTGTTGTGCACACACAAGACTTTTATGGTATAAGAGGCAAAATGTAAAGGAATAACATGAGATATAATTGACAAGAGTTGTCTCCCTATGAAATAATATATGGTTTGTTGTGCACACACAAGGCTGTATGTTATTAAATAGGATCCTTATTCTCCCTAGCAAATTTCGATTTATAAATTTGCCGAATTATATACAAAGAGGGTTATATAATTTGAAGAAATAGTGGGAGACACCATTTTAATAAAGACCTAATTAATTTGGTGATTAATTTAATGAATAAATGCTAATGTTGTTTATAAATTTCATTTACAGATATTTTACTATGTCTTCTGCACTATCACAGCGTAGCATACTTGATGCTAACAAGTTGACCAGTCCGAATTACGTGGATTGGTTAAGGAATGTGAGAATTGTTCTTATATATGAAAAGATTGCTTATGTCTTAGATTCGCCAGTTCCTCAAAATCTTCCAGATGACGCTTCTGACGAAGAGCGAACCACTTTTGATAAGTGGAAGAATGATGATATTCTTGCAAAATGCATCATGCTTGCTTCTATAAGTAACGAGTTGCAACGTCAACACGAGAAAATGGAAGTAGATTCTATTTTGCTCCACCTACAAGAGTTGTATGGTGAACAAAGTAGATGTGCTAGATATGAGATATCTAAAGAGCTCTTCCGATGCAAGATGACTATAGGCACTTCGGTTAATGACCATTGTCTTAAGATGACCAATTTGATTGAACATCTTGAACAACAAATGGAGAGTTGAGTCAAGACTTAGTCTTGCAGTCACTCCCTGAGAGTTTTTCGCAGTTTGTTATGAACTTTCACATGAATAAGTTGGATGTTAGCTTGCCTGAACTCCATAACATGCTGAAAACTGCAAAAAGTAACTTTCCATCTCAGAAGGGCCAAGTTTTTCTAATGGGTGAAACTTCTAACAAAAGGAAGCTAACCAAGGGTTCTTTTGAAAAGAAGAAAAAGAAAAAGACTGGAGGAAAGGCAAAATCAAATGACAAAAGGAAAACTGATCCTGAAAGCAAAGGTGTTTGCTTCCACTGTAATAAGGAAGGGCATTGGAAGAGAAACTGTAAGAAGTATCTTCCAGTAGCACAGAAGAAGAAGATTAATAAATCTTTAACTTCAGATGCAGGTTTGTTCATGATTGAAATAAATCTATCTGTAAGTCAATCTTCTACTTGGGTATTAGATACCGCCTGTGGTTCTCATATATGTAATTCTATGCAGGGCCTACAGGGAAATAGAATGCTAAACAAAGGAGAAGTAGTCCTGCGAGTGGGAAATGGAGCAAGAGTTGCTGCATTAGCCGTAGGAACTTATTGTTTAGCTTTTCCTTCTGGCAAGTCTATCATTTTAGAAAATTGTTACTATGTTCCAGTTCTTTTAAGAAATATTGTTTCTATTCCTTTGTTAGATGAGGATGGATTTGACTTTGCAATAAAGAAAAACCGTTTTTCTATTTACAAAGATGATGTGTTGTATGGAACTGGTAAATTGCATGATAGACTTTACATTCTTGACTTACAAAGTAGTGTATTTCATATTGAACAAACTGGAAAAAGGAAAAGAGATGATTTTAATTATACCTACCTATGGCACTGTAGACTTGGTCATATTAATGAAACAAGACTAAACGAGTTACACAAGGATGGGTTATTAGAACCTTTTGATTATGAATCATATCCAACTTGTGAGTCTTGTCTCATGGGAAAGATGAAAAAATCTCCATTTAGGGACATGGAGAAAGAGCTGCAGAGTTGTTAGAGTTGGTACACACAGTTGTATGTGGACCTATGACAACACATGCTAGAGGAGGGTACTCATACTTCATTACATTCACTGATGATCATTCGAGATACGGATATGTGTATTTGGTGAAATACAAATCCGAGACGTTTGATAAATTCAAGGAATTTAAGAATGAAGTAGAGAAACAAACTGGCAAGAGTATTAAGATTCTTCGATCAGATCGAGGAGGAGAATACTTAAGTATTGAGTTTCTCGATTATCTCAAAGATAATGGTATTCTTTCACAATGGACTCCTCCAGGAACACCCCAGTTAAATGGAGTTTCTGAAAGGAGAAATCAAACTTTGTTGGACATGGTTCCATCCATGATGAGCTATACCGATCTTCCAATTTCCCTTTGGGGTTATGCCTTACTAACAGCGACCTATCTACTAAATAAGGTACCTTCAAAATCTGTTCCTAAAACTCCACATGAGATATGGACAGGGAAGAGACCTAATCTTAAACATCTTAAGATTTGGGGTTGTCCAGCTTATGTCAAGAAAGTTGACCACGATAAGTTGGAGGCTAGATCTGAAAAGTACAGATTTGTGGGTTATCCTAAAGAGAGTTTAGGATATTACTTCTATCATCCCACTGACCAAAAGGTGTTAGTTTCCAAACACGCAACCTTCTTGGAAAAGGAGTTTATCCTTGAAGGAAACAATGAGAACAAGATAGATCTTGAAGAAGTTCAAGAACCACAAATTACTACAGATCAAACGAAGGAACCTATGCAAGTAGAACAATCTTCTGTACAACAGCCTATTCGTAAATCTGGAAGGATACCAATACCAAATAAAAGGTATTTTGGACTTATCATTGAGAATGATGATGAGGTATCTGTCATAGAGGATGACGATCCAGTATCTTACAATGAGGCAATGAGTAGTAGAGACTCAGAGAAATGGCGAACCTCCATGAAATCTGAAATGGACTCCATGTATGAAAACCAAGTGTGGACTTTGGTTGAACCACCTGACGGCATAACGCCTATAGGGTGTAAATGGGTCTTTAAAAGAAAGATTGGAACAGATGACAAGGTGGAAACCTATAAGGCCAGACTGGTTGCAAAAGGTTTCAAACAAAGACAAGGAATTGACTATGATGAAACCTTCTCACCTGTAGCTATGCTCAAGTCTGTTCGGATTTTGCTTGCAATTGCAGCTTACTATGACTATGAGATCTGGCAAATGGACGTGAAAATGACCTTCCTCAATGGGAAACTTGAGGAGGATGTGTATATGACACAGCCAGAGGGATTTGCCTCTAAGAGTAGAGTAACTCAAGTCTGTAAGCTGCAGCAGTCTATTTATGGATGGAACATCTGTTTTGAGGAGACAATCAAAGAGTTTGATTTTATCAAAAATGTGGATGAACCATGTGTGTACAAGAAGGTTAGTGGGAGCGCTGTGACATTCGTAGTACTATATGTTGATGATATATTACTGATAGGGAATGACATACCTATGCTCCAATCAGTTAAAATTTGGTTGTCAAAGAACTTCTCCATGAAGGACTTGGGAGAAGCATCCTACATCTTGGGGATAAAGATCTATAGAGATAGATCTAAGAGGATGCTAGGTTTGACCCAACTTGTTAGGTGGATATACTACTTAGTTAAGTAAGGAGTTTTGATCACCATTGAAGTCTGCTAAGTTAATAAGCCTGTTATGAAGGATTCTGAAGACATGAAGAATTTTTCAAGTATAGTCCTGCTTAGAATGGAAATAAGCAAGGACTTTAGTAAGCAAGATCCTTTGCTTATCAAAGTGAAGATTGTCAGAAAAGTTATCTTAACCCTTGCTTAGTCAACTTCTAGGAAACTCTTTTGAAGGGCACTAGAAGACAGAAAAACGGCTAACTTTTTGAACTAAGCAAGGATTGCTGAAAAGGTACAAGTCACATCAAGGACAGTACACTCCAACGGATCTATTTCAAATTCCCAACTGATGGATTCTTTGGAGAAGTATAAATAGAAGTCATAAATTTCATTTATGACTAACTAACTACCTCCAACTACAGGAAGACATTATAAAGCTTGAACAAGTGCTATCTATCTGCTCAACTAAGGAGCAATCTACTCGAAGATAGCAAGCAAGATTTTCTCAAATCTTCCTAGAGTCTGTGTGACTAAATTGGACTAAGTGTCCTCCTGCTAAGTTGGTCTAAGTGACCTATTATAAATTGGACTAAGTGTCATCTTGCTGATTGTTCTGTGTGAACAAGTTCTAGTGATAGCCTTCTCAAGTAAAAGAGAAGAAGAGTGGAGTAGGATTATTCCGAACCACTATAAAAATTCTATCTTTACTTCTGCTTATCTTTTATATTGCTTACCTGCTTTGTTGTGCTTTGCTTTAGTCTTGTTGAACTTCTTCAGCAAAGACTTACTATCTTTGCTACTTCTAGTCATTAACCTTTGCTACAAAAACTAAGGGGTACTTTGCTTAAACAAATTCCGCTGCTAAACTCTTTGAAAACATAAGAAACTCTTTTATAAGAAAGAAGTGTTTTAAATGAGTAAAGTTTTCTAAGCAAGTCTTAATTTTTGAAAAACACTATTCAACCCCCCTTCTAGTATTTTTTACCCTTTGGGACCTAACAATAACCATCAGGATCAAAGAAGCACTGAGTGAAACTCAAGTGAAGGTTGAAGCCCCGATCCAGTCAATAAGCATCAGGGGATTCAAAAGCACTGATCAAAGTCCATCAGGGCTGGTAGTCAGTGGATCGTTATGACAGCATGCACCCATCATCAGTACTTACACGAAAATCAACGTAACGTGTTACAGAAGCAAGAAATATCAACTGGAAAGATATTTCTTGATGTTTGTTTTTGATCCAATGAGAACTCTCACGCATTAAATGCACACAGATTAGGGGAAAAAAGTAGCAACAAAGACTACAGCAGTCTGACACATAGGGCTACGATGTGACATACTTGCAACTAAGTTGAGAAAAGGAACACGTCTCAAGCACATGATTTCATCCACTGATCAACATATAAGCAACAGAGTTCTCATTACAAAAATACAGAGATTGAATCTTTCCAACAGATAAAAAGCAAACAAAGAAGCACACAACACTAGGAAGCTCTATAATATATTTCTTGAGAGGTTTATTTTTTCAGAGAGAAGTTTTTGAAGCTAGTGAGTGTGAGAAGTTGTGTATTTAAACATATAATTTGTAGCTGTAAATCACAGTTGTGATTATACAGATTTCCAGAAAAACCCCAAGTTTTAATATAACTATTTTAACTTGAATTTGTGTGTTCATATTACATAATTTTTCTGCTCTGTTCAGCTGTTTCTGGCAAGTACTTTTAAAAGATATAAAGAGCAAAAAGTTTTTAGTGTTTGTATTCATCCCCCCCCCCCCCTTCTACAAACACCCGAGCTTATCTTGGACCAACAATTGGTATCAGAGCCTCTTAGCAGATTTCACTTGCTAAGGACGATCATTACTTATGGCCAACAAAGCTGGAAACAGTAAAGTCCCCATGTTGGAAAGGGGCAAATACTTCTTTTGGAGACAAAGAATGATAGTTCATTTAAGAGATATTGATGATGAATTTTTGCAGATTCTAGAAGAAGGACCTCACGTTCCCAAGAAGCTCATTCCTATAGAAGTCGTTAATAGAGTCAGTATTCCTGAAAAGCTTGTCCCAAAGACAACTGACGAAATGACGATAGAGGAAAGAAAAAAGGTGAAAAAGGATCTTAAAGTCAATAGGATCCTATATAATGGTTTAGACGATGATATGCTGAATAGTATCATGAATCTTACAATGTCTAAATCTATATGGGATACCATAAAAATCCTTTGTGATGGTATCGAGGAAGTGAGGGAAAATAAATTGCAGCTGTTGACACAACAGTATGAGTGGTTCATAATGAAAAATGGTGAAACACTCACTGAAATGTTCGACAGATTTAACAGGTTGGTAAATGACCTGAGATTATATGGGAAGGCATATGCTAACAAGGATATGAACAAAAATTTCATGAGAGCCCTTCCCATATCATGGGATCCTAAGACGACAGCCATCAGGGAATCCAAGGACATGAATCTTCTAGACTTGGATAGGCTGTATGGTACTCTTAAGATATATGAACTAGTGGTTCAACAAAGATCTGAAATGTCAGGGGATGCCAGAAAGCTTAAATCTGTAGCCCTGATGGCTTCCACGAAGGACAAACAAGAAGCAAGACCAAGTGTCTTGATGAAGCAGCAACTAGAAGATGCTGACATAGAAGGGGACAAAGAAGCTGACTCCATGGAGGAAGAATATACTCCGGAAGAGTTAGAGGAGCTGGATGAAACCATGACCTTTCTTGCAAAAAGGTTTTCCAAGCTGAAATTCCAAAAGCCTGTGGGATTTTAAAGATTTTCAGCAAGGAAACCTAGTAGCACGAATAACTTTATTGACAAATTAAGAATAAAATGCTACAAATGTAATGAACTGGGCCACTTTGCAAATGAGTGCCGCAAGGCCACAAAAGATGGTGAATCCAGAAACAAAGAAGCTGTTGTGGACTATAGAAAGAAATACTTTGACCTTCTCAATGCCAACATGAAGGGAAAAGCATACATTGCTGAGGGAAAGGACTGGGTTGACTCTGATGAAAAAGAAAATGAAGAGTATGTCAACCTAGCCCTGATGGCCTCATCCAATGACAGTAGCAGCTCGCAGAGAAAGGTCAAAAGCAGTCAAATCTGGTTTCTAGACAGTGGCTACTCAAGACACATGACAGGAAACAAAGCCTTGCTCACAGAATTCTAAGAAAAGGATGGTCCGGTAATTTCATTTGGTGATAAAAGCAAAGGACTAACTCTTGGTTATGGCAAAGCAGCAAATGGGAATGTCTCATTTAAAAATATAACACTGGTTGATGGGCTCAAGCACAATTTGCTAAGCATAAGTCAACTTTGTGACAAAGGATTCATAACTTCCTTCAAACGAGATCAGTGCCTAATCTCAAATGAAAGTGATGGGAAGTTGGTTTTGTCAGGAACAAGAAAAGGAGATCTCTATGTTGCTAATTTTAATTCAGTAAGTGGAGAATCATGTTTCTACAGCAAGAAAACTCCTGAAGAAAGTAGGCTATGGCACAAGAAGCTCTCTCACCTGAACTTCAAGACAATTAATGATCTAGTGAATAGAGAGTTGGTAACTGTACTACCCCAAATGGAGTTTATCCAAGAAGGATTATGTTCAGCATGTTAACAAGGGAAGCAAAGGAAATCATCCTTTGTCAGCAAGGAAGACACCATGATCAAAGATCTAATTCAATTGTTACATATGGATCTCTTTGGCCCTGTCAACATTATGTCAGTGTCAAAGAAAAGATTTGCAATGGTCATTGAGGATGACTACACCAGATACACTTGGGTAAAGTTTCAGCATACTAAATCAGAAGTGCTTCAACAAATCATTGACCATATCAAGAATGTGGAAACAGAATCAGGGTCAGTGGTTAGAATGTTGAGAACAGACAATGGAACTGAGTTTAAGAATGCAGCTGTTGAGGGATTTTGTGTGGAGAAAGGCATAAATCATATATTTTCTGCTCCAAAGACTCCTCAACAGAATGGTGTAGTGGAAAAGAAGAATAGAACCCTGATAGAAGTTGCTAGATCAATGCTAACATAGGCAAAGATTCCCACCTATTTTTGAGCTACGACAATTTCCACTGCTTGCTTCACTCAAAATAGATCCTTAATTAACAAGGCTCACAATAAGACACCATATGAGCTAATGACAGGGAGAAAACCTAGCATCAAGTTTTTCCATATCTTTGGATGCAAATGTTTCATTTTGAGGAATTTTGGTGAGAACTTAGGAAAATTTGATCCAAAAGCTGATGAAGCAATTTTCCTAGGTTATTCTTTGTCATCCAAGGCCTACAAGGTTTACAACAAAAGACTTCAGGTGGTGATGGAGTCTATAAATGTAGCTTTTGATGATCAAGAGATTTCTGGACTTAAAGACCCTGGTTTTCATGAAGAACTCAGGTTTGAAAATGAAGATGAAAATGATTATCAAGAGACTGAAGCCGATGGGTGCAGACAAATGGAGAACTTATCCATTCCTGATGTTAATCCAAGCAATGTAGAAGCCCCTTCAGTAGATAGAGTCAACTTCCTGGACAACAGATCAGGAGATACTTCATCAGGGGATCATTCATCAGGACATGCACCATCAGGGGATAACTTGAACCTTGAATTATCCACTAATTCAGGGGAAGAGTTTTCAGAAGCTGAGAGCACAGGCTTAGGGGGAGGAGATGATAGTCAAGCAAGCTCATCAAGACACATCTCTAATCCTAAATGGGCCAGAAGTCACACAGCATATCTGATTATTGGTGACCCAAGCAAGAGAGTGCAGACCAGGAAAACAACATCTAATGAATGCCTATTTGCTTGCTTTCTTTCTCAAATTGAGCCAAAGAAGTTTGAAGAAGCTATTCAAGATGCAGACTGGATCTTGGCTATGCAAGAAGAGCTAAATCAATTTGAAAGAAATCAAGTATGGAAGCTTGTACCTAAACCCAAAGACAGAATCATAATAGGTACTAAGTGGGTATTCAGAAATAAGATGGATGAAGCTGACATTGTTGTAAGAAATAAAGCAAGACTGGTTGGAAAAGGATATCTTCAAGAAGAAGGGATTGACTTTGATGAGACCTTTGCACCAGTAGCCAGACTTGAGGCTATAAGAATTTTCTTAGCCTATGTAGTATATTCGAATTTTAAAGTCTATCAAATTGATGTGAAAAGTGCTTTTCTAAATGGGAAATTGGAGCAGGAGGTGTATGTCCAACAACCTCCAGGGTTTGAATGCTCAAAGTTTCCAAATCATGTTTACAAACTGGAAAAGACACTATATAGACTGAAGCAAACACATAGAGCTTGGTATGACACATTGTCAAAGTTTCTAGTGGAAAACAAGTTTTCAAGAGGTATCATTGACAAAACCTTGTTCTTCAGACAACACTAAGGTCATCTGATTTTGGTTCAAATTTATGTTGATAATATTATTTTTGGATCCACTGACATAAGACTGTGTGAAAAGTTCTCCAAACTGATGCAAAGCAAATATGAAATGAGCTTGATGGGTGAGTTATCTTACTTCTTGGGATTGCAAGTTAAACAAATCTTTGATGGAATCTACATTCATCAGACAAAATATGCCAAAGAACTTCTCAAGAAATTTGATATGGAGGACTCAAAAGTAGCAAAGACACCTATGGCCACTGCAACCAAGATTGACCCTGATAAGAATGGAAAGAAAGTTGATTTGAAGACATACAAGGGAATGATTGGATCATTGCTGTATCTGACAGCAAGCAGGCCAGACATAATATTTGCAACATGTCTTTGTGCAAGATATCAAGCTGACCCAAAGGAATCTCATCTCATTGCAGTGAAAAGGATCTTGAGATATATCAAGGGCACTACAGAGTTGGGACTTTGGTATCCAAAGGAGTCTAGATTTGAATTACTAGGATATTCTGATGCTGACTTTGGAGGATGCAGGATTGACAGAAAGTGTACAACGGGAAGTTGTCAATTTCTAGGAGGAAGGCTTGTATCTTAGTTCAACAAAAAGCAGCACTCAATCTCTACATCTACTGTTGAAGCTGAATATATTACAGCTGGAAGTTGTTGTGCACAAATTCTATGGATGAAAAATCAGCTAATGGATTATGGTCTGAACTATTCCAAGATTCCAATAAGGTGTGATAACACAAGTGCCATTGCCATTGCTGAAAATCCAATGCAACATTCCAGAACCAAGCATATAGCAATCAGATATCATTTTATCAGGGAACATGTTATGAATGAGAATATTGAACTACAGTTTGTACCTTCAAATCAGCAGCTGGCAAACATATTCACCAAAGCTCCTGATGAAGCCACGTTTTCAAATCTCGTGGGAGAGCTGGGAATGGTGAATTATGCGTCAGGGTCAGAGTCAAATTCTAAGTTCTGGTATTTCTAACTCATTTCATAAGTTCTTGATAAAATCAATTGATATGTGATTATATATGTTCAAATTGTAAATATGTATATACTTGTATATTCTGCATTTTGCTGTCTTGTTTTTGTTTTGACTGATGCATCAGGGGCAGGGCTTCCTTAAGGACGCATAAGGGTCAGGGTGTCCGGCTCGCTCGTCAGGGTCAGGGTGTTTGACTCGTACGTCAGGGTCAGGGTGTCCGACCTGTGCGTCAGGATCAGGGTGTCCGTCTTGTGCATCAGGGTCAGGGTATGTACATACAATAAATCATCAGGGTAAGTTTAAATTTTTTTTACTGCATTGGGATTCACGATCAGTTAAGTGATGACAACTCATCATTAAGATCTTCTCTCATTGATGACGTGACACTAGTGGCCAATTATGTAATGATTGTGACACTATATTTATGTTATGTTTTTGTTAAATGATAATTTCTTTTATTATGTTTATTTACTACGTTATATAAATGTTAACATAATAAATATCCTTAGAAAAATGATATTAATTATATGGATTTAAGTATGTGACTTGAATATAAGATCGTATAAGTAAGTTATATATACATATCATTATTCTTAAATGTCCCTAGTCTAGTATTATTGTTAGTGGGACAACAATAATACATTGAGACTAGTATGTGGATTGACTGATGGCCACATCTCATTGGTCATAAATATATACGAGATATATTAAGTTGATGCATAGGTACCATGTTAGAGAACAGTGTACTGGACAGACCCACCATGAGAATTCTACATAGAGTATTCTGCTATGTGTCATAAGTAATTGTTAGAGTTAATTGATGATGATGATGTTTAGAGAATAAATTGTACATCTGTAAATACTTCAGATACATTATAAACATTAAATATCAACACAAGTTTTGCATCTACTGATGATAAACTTATTCATCAGGGGATGATCAAACACTTCACAAGACAAGTCGTAAAATGGAACATCTAAAGGACTTGACAAAGTGAAGAGGAATGTCTGATGCTACTTAATAATAGTCAAAGTATTCCGCACATCAGATATTCAAAACAAATTTTCGTTGATTAAGAACCATCAGGGGAACCGATCAGGGGGAACCCATTAGGGGAACCGATCAGGGGGAACCCATCAGGGGAACCAATCAGGAGAAAAACATTAAAATCAAAGACATTGATGGGCTCGACCTGGAGGAAGCGATGCATGTTCTAAGCCAAATAGCTTTTCACAAAAATGAACATGTTATCCAGTTCAGAATCCTGCTGATTCAGAAGGTAGTACTGAAGAAGATTGAAGAAACTAAAGCTGATGATGGGAATGTTGCAGTAAGGGATGTGCCATCAGTGAAGGGATTTAAGGAATATCCAAAAATGATCACAAACCCCATGGGTGTTGTATTCAAAAATAAAAAGGGGGAGATCATTACCTTCTACTGGTCATAACTTGCTGCAGCCAACATTCAAGAGATCAAATTTGTCCTTGAAGCTTTGGAATTAAGCAAAAATGTAAACATTGTCAACTTCAGAAAGCTTCTTCAGAAGGAGTTGGATCAGCTGCTTGCAGGAGGGGAAAACAATAGACTCATGATTCCTGACCAAAACCCAGAGCAAAGGAGACAAGGCCTTGGAAGTGACACTCAATCGATTGAATCAAGTCATCCATTGCCCTTTGTCTCAGCCAAAAGGAAAAGGGGTCCTGATGTCTAAAAATGTACATCTTTGTTGTAAGAGATATAGAAAACACTTGTACAGAAATTTTTTTATTAGTTCATACACAATTCTTTCTTGTACGTAGTATTGGTTTTGACATCATTATCAGTGTATCTAGAAATTTATGGTTATCAAAATGATAAACATAAATAGGGGGAGATTGTTATAGTTAATTGATGATGATGATGTTTAGAGAATAAATTATGCATCTATAAATACTTAAGGTACATTATAAACCTTAAATATCAGCACAAGTTTTGCATCCATTGATGATAAACTTATTCATCAGGGGATGATCAAACACTTCACAAGACAAGTCGTAAAATGGAACATCTAAAGGACTTGACAAAGTGAAGAGGAATGTTTGATTCTACTTAATAACAGTTAAAGTATTCCATACATCAGATATTCAAAACATAGTTTCGTTGATTAAGAACCATCAGGGGAACCGATCAGGGGAATCGATCAGGGGGAACCCATCAGGGGAACCAATCAGGGGGAACTCATCAGGGGGAACCTGTCAGGAGATGACGAAGGCAGACCAACCCGTTAGGGTGAGACTTCAGGGTATGACAGTATTAGGCTAACCCATCAGGGGAAATGCTTAACACTGTATCAGTGGAAGCCATCAGTGTGTGTAAATAGTCATAACATCAGTGGATCAAGAAGCACTGAGTAAAACTCAAGTGAAGGTTGAAGCCCTGATCCAGTCTGTAACAATCAGGGGATCCAGAAGCACTGATCAAGTCCATCAAGGCTGGTCATCAGTGGATGATTATGACAACATGCACTCGTCATCAGTACTTACACGCAAATCAACATAACTTATTAAAGAAGCAAAAGATATCAACTGGAAAGATATTTCTTGAAGTTTATTATTATCCAATGAGAAATCTTTCGCATTAAATGCACACAGATTAGGGGAAGAAAAAGTAGCAACAAAGCATGCAGCAATCTGACACATAGGACAACGATGTGACATACTTGCGGCTAAGTTGAGAAAAGCAGCACGTCTCAAGCACGTGATTTCAACCACTGATCTTTATATATGAAAAGGAGTCCTCATTACATAAAAAAAGTCCAACAGATCAAACAACAGATAGAAGCACACAAATCACTAGAGAGAAATATTTCAAAGAAAGTTTAGAAGCTAGTGAGTGTGAAATAGAAGCTGTAATTTCATTACAGAAATTGTAGCTATTTAATCATAGATTTCTAGAAAAACATCAAGTTTTAATACAACTATTTTAACTTGAATCTGCGTGTTCATATTATATTGTTTTTCTGTTCATAGTAGTTGTTTCCAATTAGTGACAACTAAAGTTTAAAAAGAGCAAAAAGATTGTAGTGTTTGCTATCATCCCCCCCCCCCCCCCCCCCCCCCCCCCCCCCCCCCCCCCCCCTACAAACACTTGAGCTTATTTTGTTCTAACATTAATTCTCATAGTGACAATGATGTAATGGTCCTTCTACCTGAAGTTATGACATTTCTATATAAGGAGTTATGTGTTTTGACATTGCCAAAAGTCACCTTTAACCGGGTGGACGATAAAGGTGATTGTTGGATACATCATGAGTTATGTGAGAAAAGAGAATGATGTAGATGAAATTTAACCCTCCATAAATTAGGGGTGATATCTATAGGCCTCTTGATTGAGTGAGATTATGAAATGAATGGTCGTGCTCAAATAGAGATTTGTTTCATATAGTCTACTCATTGATCAAGAAAACTGAAATTAAATTGTGAAGAGGATGACACATCCATGCCTTGAATTTAATCTTAGTTATCAAGGTTAAAAGGATTAAATTACATTGAAACATTGGTCACAAAAAGGTTGCGTCGAATCAACGACTTTATTATTACTTGGGTAACCGTGATGTATTATTAGATGCCACTCACTGTTTATAATTTTATAATATGATTTAAAATTATTATCAACGTAATAATAACCTACAGGGTCGCACACTAAGAACATTCATTAAGGAGATATAATTTAAATGTCAGTGATTTTAATATATTAATAAGATTGATTTTATTTAAATCATGACTTTAAATTATATGTATGTAATCTGTATAAATATTTTAGAGTCCATTGGAAGAAAATACGAATATATATTTATTTGACATATATATTAATTAAGTAAGACTTGATTAAAATATATAATAAATATAAAATTCAGATTTTATTTTCCTAATCAGATTAGGGTTTAGAATTACTCTATACACAACTATATATAGGATATATCAGTTGTTCTCTCAGAAATATACGTTTTCTAAAACCCTAGTCGCTCATCAGAGAGAGGATAGAGTTAAGAGAGAGAGAGAGAGAGAGAGAAACAGATTCAGCAGCTAATACTGCAATTCTCCTTGCTTCGAATCGTGAGACGATTCGTGGGGTGTTCGTGTGGATATCGTAGAGGTGTCGTCCAGTTAGATTGCATTAAAGATTAGGAGACGTTCAACATCCTCATCAAAACTTTGGATCCGGCAGGCTTGATTAGTAAACTCTTAAACCATCTGTATTAAATTGTTTCGCATGGATCCTCGTGTTAGGGTTTCGTTTTATTTTAAATTGTTTTTTTTAATTCCACTGCGTTTTATTTGTCGAAACCCAAAAGAATTTCATTTATCAAGGGATGATGTTTGTCAATAGATAAACCTTATTTAGGGCATTCACTCGTCATCTTTTCTACAGTGTGTATCATTTCTTCTCACAACACATACACACACAATTGCAAACAAATACTACTGTAGTCCACTGCAATGTTATGCAGTTCTTGAAGCCTTATTCTATATCTTTAGAGAGTTTAAAAGAGAAAACATAAGTATTCCTTATTGTTTTCCTTATGTTATAGACACTGTTAATTTCAGGAACTTTGGTTGTCTATGTTAGAGTGTATGCCATAGTGGCCAATTATGTAATGATTGTGACACTATATTTATGATATGTTTTTGGTTAATGATAATTTATTATGTTTTATTTACTGCGTTATATAAATATTAACATAATAAATGTCCTTAGAAGAATGATACTAATTATATGGATTCAAGTATGTGACTTGAATATGAGATCATATAAGTATGTAATGTATCATTATTCTTAAATGTCCCTAGTCGAGTATCATTGTCAGCGGGACAACAATAATACATTGAGACTAGTATGTGATTAACTGATGGCCATATCTCATTGGTCATAAATATATACGGGATATATTAAGTTGTGTTGTTGCACCCCTACTTATATACTGTGCTTAAAAGTTAATTCTAAATTGTTTATATATAAGAATTGATGATGTAATATAGTCCTTGCTTAAGTCATTGTAAAAGGACTTAGAAAAATATCCAACTTGTTAGGTGGATATACTTTTAGCTTAGCAAGGAGTTTGATGACCTCCTATTATTCTGATCTAATTAATAGAGGTCTGAAGATTTGATCACCGTTGAAGTCTGCTGAAGAAGGATGCTGAAGGTGCAAGAAATATTCTAAGTATGGCCCTGCTTAGGAAGAAAATAAGCAAGGGTCCTTCTGAACTTAGAATATTCCAAGTCAAGTCCTGCTTAGAATGGAAATAAGCAAGGATCAAGAAAAGGACAAGATTGTGTCAGAAAAAGGACTATCTTTAGTCCTGCTTAGTAAACTTCTAGAAGGCTCTTTCTAAAAGCACTAGAAGACAAAATAACGGTCACTTTTTTGAACTAAGCAAAGACAGCTGTAAAGATGCAAGTCACATCAAAGGAAGGACTGCTCCAACGGATCTATTTTCAAATTCCCCAACGAATAGTTTTTGGAGTAGTATAAATAGAAGTCATAAATGACATTTATGATAACTGAACAACTGTACAACTACAAACGCTCTGACACTCTGACACTTTAAAGATCTCAGCAAGACATCATTAAAACTTGAACAAGTGCTATCCATCTGCTCAACTAAGGAGCATTTTACTTAGAGATAGCAAGCAAGATTATTTCAATCTTTGCTCATAGTCTGTGTGACTAGTTAGGTCTAGGTGACCTTGTTGTAAAAAGGACTAAGTGTCCTTCTGCTGATTGTTCTGTGTGAACAAATTATAGTGACAGCCTTCTCAAGTAAAAGAGAAGAAGAGTGGAGTAGGCTTAGTCCGAACCACTATAAAAATTCTATCTCTACTCCTGCTTACTTTTCATATTGTTTCATTGCTTTACTGTGCTTTGCTTTGTCCTCTACTGAATCAGTTCAGCAAGGACTTACTATCTTTGCTGCTTTTAGCCATAAACCTTTGCTCAAAAATCTAAGGGGATCTTTGCTTAAACTAATTCCGCTGCCAAACGTTTTCAAAATTTAACTAACTGTTTTAAATCAGTAAGAAGTTTTCAATCCTGCTAAGTTTCATTAAGCAAGTTTTAAATTTTGAAAAACACTATTCAACCCCCCCTTCTAGTATTTTTTTACCTTCGGGACCTAACAAGCTGATACATAGGTACATGTTAGAGAACATAGTACTGGACAGACCCACCATGAGAATTCTACATGGAGCGTTATGCTATGTGTCATAAGTAATTCTCATATTGACAATGATGTAATGGTCCTTCGACCTGAAGTCATGACATTTGTACATAAGGAGTTATGCGTTTTGACATTATCAAAAGTCACCTTTAACCGGGTGGACGATAAAGGTAATTGTTGGATACATAATGAGTTATGTGAGAATTGGGAATGATGTAAATGGAATTTAACCCTCCTATAAATTAGGGGTGATATCTATAGGCCTCTTGATTGAGTGAAACTATGAAATGCATGGTCATGCTCAAATGGAGATTTGTTTCATATAGTTTACTCATTGATCAAGAAAACTAAGATTAAATTATGAAGAGGATGACACATTCATGCCTTGAATTTAATCTTAGATATCATGGTTAAAAGGATTAAGTTACATTGAAACATTGGTCACGAAAGGTAACGTCAAATCTATGACTTTATTATTACTTGGGTAACAGTGATGTATTATTAGATGCCGCTCACTGTTTATAATTTTATAATATGATTTAAAATTATTGCCAATGTAATAATAACCTACAGGGTCACACACAAAGAACATTCGTCAAGGAGATATAATTTAAATGTCAATGATTTTAATATATCAATAAGATTGATTTAATTAAATCATGGTTTTAAATTATATACATATATATTAATATATGTAATCTGTATGAAATATAGTCCTTTGGAAGGAAATACGAATATATATTTATTTGTGCATATATATATTAATTAAGTGAGGCTTGATTAAATATATATATATCTAATAAATATAAAATTCGGATTTCAAGTCTCCTAATTAGATTAAGTTTTAGATTTACTCTATGAAAGACTATATATATGATATATCAGCTATTCTCTCAAAAAACGTTTTCACGTATTCTAAGAACCCTAGTTGCTCATAAGAGAGAAACTAGAGTTCAGAGATATAGAGAGAAAAAAAAGAGATACAGATCGTACAGCTAGTACTGTAACTCTTCTCGTTCGAATCGAGAGAAGGTTCGTGGGTGTTCGTGTGGATACAGTAGAGACGTAGTTCAGTTGGATTGCGTTAAAGATTTGGAGACGATCAACACCTTCACCAAAGCTTCAGATTCGCACAATTAATCGGTAAAATCTTAAACTATCTGTATTAAATTGTTTCGCATAGATCCTCGGTTTTGGGTTTCGTTTTGTTTTATTTTAAATCGTATTTTTCAGCTGCGTTTTATTCTACGAAACCCAACAGTCTAAGGCATAAGCATGCTATTTTAAAAGGGTTTTAACTATTGATATAAAAATTATTTGGAAGTTAATATAGTTTGTATAGTTGGTATGTTTCAATATTTCTTATTCTTGTCTTTTAGCATGCAAAACTAATAACTCTTAATATTATGTGTATGTTTTTAAAACGTGCTTTTTGAACAAAGTGTTTTACAATATGATATGAATGACTAAGGACAAAAATCAAAACGGAACAAAGCATACGATTGGTGTAAAATTCTTACCTCTTTAAACTTTAAAGAAAGAATTAGAATACTTGTGCTGCTCTTGAAAGGGATAACTGCTCTTGAAAGGGAAGAATAAAATTTATGTGGGTGTCGGTGTTTTCCTATTAAGATATCCTAGAACTTGTAGAAGGGGGTTTGAATACAAGTTCTTGAAATCTTTTTCAATTCTTGTTCTTTAAAGTAATATAACTTGCAGAATAAAAAGAACAAGACAAATTTATAAACAATTATTTTTATTGATTAACAATTGATTACAAATTCTAACAATCACAAATCTATTTTCAGCTTCAATTTTTTGTACTGTATATATACAAATCAATAGAATTGTACAACTTCTTGTATCTCTATAAATTCAATTTACAGCTTCTAATTTTGAATCGTAATTCAGCTTCTAATCATATTCGATAATATATTTTTTTGTACAATCAAAATAGTAACTCTCTTTCTAACTAGCTTCGTCTTCAACACAACTTCTTTGTCCATGTCGAAGTCAACTTCTAATCAAGTTAGAACTCTATACTGCATTGGAGATTAATTTTCACTTTAGTCTCTGACAACTTCAACATTAGTCCCTGATCAAATATGCTTAGTCTCTAACAGCTTAACCTTAGTCTCCGATAGCTCAAGTTTAGTCTTTGACAGACTTAAACTTAGTCTCCGAGAGCTTGTTATGTAGTCTCCGATAAACTTAGCTTTAGTCTCTGATAGACTTGGCCTTAGTCTCCGACAGGCTTGACTAATTTCATTAAATCTTCAATTTTTGGCAGTTAATCCCTAATAGACTATAAACATAATCTCTGACTTTGTTGAATTCTCCAATGTAGTTCTGGTAGTCTCTTACAATACAAATTAACTTACTCTCTAATGAAAAATATATTACAATAATCAGATAGTAAACTACCAGTTACAAAACTCAATTGCTATAAATTAGCACTAACTGTACATTTGTATTTCTAAATATTTTAAGTACAATCATCATAAAATGTTATAAAACCTAACAGTCGGATAGAGAGAATTTTTGGAAGTAAGGCTATGATTGTACGTCAAGTGATGTATTTATAGTACTTGCAAATCAATTAGAGCAGTTGGATCATTTTGATGAATAGTTATCAGTCGTTGGCTGTATTGGCTAGAGTTATGCTTTTGGAATGATGTGATTGACTAGCTTGACTGGTGTAGCTGTTGCCAAAATATAAGTCAATCATTTATAATAGCCGACATTTAGTTGGACAGAAAAACTTCTCTTGTTGGTATCCTTGTGTAGCAAGTATCCTTTTTAAAATATATGTATATGCATAACCATGGTTAGATTATACAGTTAAGTTGGTTCATCAGTGGATACATCGTATGCAGCCAACTTCCTGATATTCTTGTGACTACATGCCTTGCATATAGTCAACAATTTACGCAGCAACTTCACTTGTAGTGTGTTTCCCTAGGTTTCTATTTCCTTTTTTTTTTGTTCATACCTGATTAAAATAATCGTTTAAGGTTTAGGATTAATATATTCATATCACTTTTGGTAGATTACTTATTCACCAATTTATAATAATTGATTTTTTTTGGATATTACATTGACATAAATACTCATGCATTAATATTCATACATCATAGGAATAAATTCTATTTACATTTTATTCCTATTTAAAATTATGAGTCCTCACATTTGACGAGGATTTTGGACTGGCGGCTAAAGACATAGGACATAACGGACTTTGTAAAGATGACAAACACGTAGAAAACAGATATTGTAGCCACAGAACTATAAGTGGTAGATAAGTTCTATGCATGGCACATGGCCTCTTGAAGGCCTATAAATATCCATCACCTCTTCATTTGAAGAGAAGAGATTGAGAAATTTCACTCTTAAGAGCTGACTTCTCTCTAGAATTATTTCTCTCTCTAAGAAATCTTTCACATTGTGCGGCTTTGCCTTGGTTGTGCCATAGCAATTGCTTAGCATTCCTACTAAGAGAGGCCAAGAAGGGTTCTAGACTAAGCCCTCCATTTGGTGCTAAGTCTCTTCACCCACACCCTACACCATCTTACACCCTTACACACACCCCTAACTCTTAAAGTTAGACTATGTCATTGTCATCTCTAAGGAGTTCCCTATGATCTTCCCGGTTGTCCATCACTTAAGACAAATTTCATAGCCTTTGTGAAATTTTTACCTCACCCTTTACATTCTTTACAAAATCTCATAGCCTTTGTGAAATTTTTACCTCACCCTTTACATACTTTACATACTTTCATACGAACCCGACCCACAAAGAAATTTGTAATAGTATAGGATCCTCACGTATACCAATCCACAAAATCAATACAAATCATCATATATTACTTGATCATTCTTAGTCTCAGTGTTCCTAGCCTTACATTTTCTCGAGATACAACATCACCACCCCCAATATCCACTATCACTGCCAAACACCACCGTTAGAACTTAAGATATATGAAAGCTTTCCATATATTATGGAAAGGATAAGATCTACCATTAACAATCCGTTCTTCTTTGTCAATGGCCATTGCAACCTCTTCCCCCATTCTCAATGGTCGTCGCCTCACCCATTATCTCTTCCGCTATATGTTCCTTCTGTTGTCATTTTCTATTTTGTTGTCATTAAGGCAATAATAGAATCCAAATGACTAACAACTCGCTCAAGTTCAATTCAAAAATTAACTAACTCAATTTAAATTTGATATAAAAATAAATATATACGAGATTTCGTCTAATGTTCAATAAGTTATATGAGTAGAATTTTAGCACAGTAATACTTACTTAATTTTACTCTAGAGTAATTTGATTATATTCTATATATTAAATTATTATAGCTTATTGAGATGTTTCACAGTTAATTTTGTCTTAATAATTCATTTAAACATGATAAATATTAACACGACTTATTTTTTGCAAATGGATCAAATAAATGTTCATGAGTAGTTAGAATTCAATTAGATTATAATTTAAGCATAAAATTTTTATTTAATTGGATATCCGATTTCGAATTCGAGTATCAAAAAAATAATTACAGTAAAATTTGAAAATATATCAGTATCAGTTTGTATTTAACTCATTTACACCCCTAATTGTCATCATCCGCCAGCATTTCTCTTTTATTCAGCTACCATCTCTTCTATCAGATTAATTTCATTTATACTTTTTTTATACCGACGTTTCTTTATAATTTTTTTCTTTCGTATGCGAATTTGTTTCCCTGAATAGTAACATTAAGAGTGTAAATATTGACACTAAGGAAGCAACTTGTAACATTGAATACTGATCATGATATTACTTTTTATCATATTACAATTAAAATCCTTTTATATTTCATTTTAATTTTCATGATATAAGATATATTTGGTTTGTAAATGATATATCTACACTTTTTTTTATTCAATTGGATGCGAGTTTGTTAAATAATAACATTAAGAATAAATAGTAACACAATAAAGTTAAAATTAAAAAGTAATAAGATAAAAATAATAACATATTTAACGCCGCCAACGAATATATAATGATAATCTAAGTATTTTAACTTTAAAAAATACCACTCAGAAAAAAGTAGGAAAGTATTAGCAATGTTACGAAATTTCAAACTTTGTTGTATATTGACCTAAAATTTGTCCTTACTTCCTTTAGTCTAGACTTAATTTATTCTTGTACGAGATATGAAACATAAGGCCCCACGTGTATTATATATGGTTAATGATGTGGAGCTACTAAAATGTATGGTGAATTCATATCACATTTATAAAGATTAAAAAAAGAATAAAAATGAAAGAAAAAGCTGTCAAACTTTCTAGAAGTGGAGTAAAAAAATTGTTGTATAAGTGGGGTAAAATATGTTAGATAAGTTTTGTGAGAAAATTATAAAACGAGTTAAGGGAAAAAAAAACCCTCATTTACAACCTCGAAGAAATAAGTTTTCAATGCAATGAAAGCTGTCATTCCACTCTCACATGAAAATACAATGAACAAAATGTTCTTCGTACATTCACTATATCATTACGATGTTAGTTCTTAGTTGTTATTTTTTTTTCTTTTTGATTTTTCTCCATTTTAATCATAGTCATTTATTTATTTATTTTAAATTCATGATCAATTTTAGTGTAAAAATATGGGTGCCATGTTAGACTTGTGTATTGTTAAGTCCGTCCATGTCTAGTCATATAAAGTCAAATTCTTTTTTCATTAGCGAAATTTCTTTTATAAATTAACTCAATTCTCTCCCTATTCAATTTTCATCCATGAAATTTAATCTCTGAGAGCACTCCTAACAAGTTAAATTAACTACAATATCATATAACGTCAAAAATGTTCACCTAAAAATGACCGATTATGAGAAAATTTTCTCTTTCAATTCAATTTTAATTTGATTCCTATTCACAAATTTTAATCTCTTAATTATTATTATAAGAGAATGTTACTAACCACTTAATCGAAACACAACTTCATATAACGTCAAATTTTCCATGGAAATGTTCATGTTAAGTGAAAATTTAGGACTGAAATGTATTTCTCCAATATGGAGTACATTACCTATTACATAGAGTTGCCACATCAAAATATATTTTTTTAGGACTCCGTTAGGTAATAAATTCTTACGTGGCAACTTTTACGTATCTGCTAAAAACAATATATTACATAATAGAATAATAAAATGGGACTCGGAAATTGATACCTTACTTCAATGGAATAGTAAAATGGGACTCGAAAATTTATACCTTATATTCTATAATTGAGATAATTTTTTTTATATATTAATAAGAAATACTAACTTTTATTATAATATGGGAGTTAGGATTGAACTTTAGTATATTGTCAAGAGATGACGAGCTTTTACCAAAAACAGCAAATACTTTCGTTCACGATAATTTTTTTTAACATGGTGTGTTTTTACATAATTCGTAATTTCTAACTCCACTAGCAGAACTATGTAATATTTAGAGTTTAATAATGAGACATTTAAAATTATTAAAATTCTTCAAAAACTTTATAAAAACTACATAAGTTTGCAATGATTCAAATAAAATTTATACTAAAAATACTCTATATTATTTATTAATATGACGAGCCTTTACCAAAAGCGCAAATACTTTCGTTCACAATAATTTTTCTTAGCATGGTGTGTTTTGCATAATTCGTAATTTCTAACTCTACTAATGGAACTGTGTAATATTAAGAGTTTAATAATGAGGCATTTAAAATTATTAAAATTCTTCAAAAACTTTATAAAAACTACGTAAGTTTACAATGATTCAAATAAATATACTCCACATTATTTATTAATATTTTAATTTGAATGTGTTTAATTATATCTTAACACCTCATAGTAAGTTAATCTTTTAATCGGTAAGATATGTAAGGTTTTTGATAAAAAAAGTTATGATTACTAAATGTTTCTTAATATCTCTTAACTGGTAGGAGAAAAGATTGATACTAATTGATTGAGATATACTTTTTAATGAAAATTTTAATAAAAATATTATCATTAAATTTGTAAAAATATTATCTTACAAATTTTATTACGTAAACTAACTTGAAATTAATTTTATTTTAATAATAGTCCTCGTAATTTTAATTTTAATGTTATTCGATCAAAATAATTTTATTACTAAACAAATTTTTTAATTCAAATTTAAATACTCTATATTAATACAGATATTCTTATCTTTTTGACTTAATCGTTAGTTTTATCAAATAACGATTTAATACAAGTAGCCAGCGTTATCCGATAAATTATGTGACGTAATCTGCTGAAAAACAAATAATCTGCGCTGAAGATGATGGAGAGGGTTTTATGTAAACGCCAAGTTAGGCCGCAAATCTCACGGCGATTTGTGTTTTCTGCTTCCGACTCCAGAATACTACCGGCGGCGATTATTTCGCCGCCACCATCACCAACACCGTCTTCGTCGTCGTCGTCTCTATATCACTTCTTCAATCCATTTGTTGATAATTATCATCCATACTTCTTAAACCCTTATTCCAAACCTAAACCCATTTTCCCCAATTCGCCATCAAATCATTATCAGCAACTACATCAATTACTCCTTGAGAAGTCAAAATCAGGATTCCATGTGCTCGACGATGCCCTTCAGTTGTTCGATGAAATGCTCCAAATGCGCCCTCTCCCTTATATAGTCCACTTCACACTACTACTGAAAGCTCTGGTCACAATGAAACATTACTCAACTGTTGTCACTCTCTTTACACATATGTCTGCTTGTAATGTTCCTGTTAATGTATATACCTTAACTATAGTCATAAACTGCTGTTGTCATTTAAATCGAGTCGATTTAGGCTTTGCTATGTTGGCTGGGACAATCAAGCGCGGTTTTGTGCCAACTGTTGTTACCTACAACACTCTGATGAATGGGCTCCTTTTAGAAAATAAGTTTGTGGAGGCAGAGAAATTCTTTAAGAAGTTAATTAGAATGAAAGAAATTGAACCCAGTGTTGTTACTTTTGGTACTATTATTAATGGTCTTTGCAAAGCAGGCAACACTTCCATGGCCGTCAAGTTGCTTGCAGTAATGGAACAAAGCAGTTGTGGAGCTGATAATGTAGCTTATAATACTGTCATTGACAGTTTATGCAAGGACAAAATGGTTGATGATGCTTTGAATCTTTTGTTCAGAATGATTGAGAAAGGCATACCACCGGATGTTGTGACTTACACTTCATTAGTTCAGGGTTTGTGCAACTTGGACCGATGGGCAGAGGCTAAGAAATTTTTTATGGAGATGCAAAATGGGAAAATCGCTCCCAGTATGTATACGTATACTATTCTGGTTAATGCCTATTGCAAGGAAGGAATGGTGGAAGCTGCCGAGCATATGGTCCAAACAATGATTCAAAGAGGTGAATATCCCGATGTTGTCACCTACAGTTCGCTCATGGATGGATATTGCTTGCGAGGCAAAATGGATGGAGCATTAAAAGTGATGAGCACAATGATGAAAAAAGGGATAGTGCCCAATTGTTGTAGCTATAACACTTTAATAAATGGCTATTGTAAGAAGCTGGATCTGGATAATGCTATGGAGCTCTTCCAAAAGATGCCCCATGAAGGTGTGCAGCCCACAATTGATACTTACAACACTATTTTACAGGGACTATTTTACATGCGTAAACATGTTGAAGCAAAGAACTTTTTTGATGAGGTTCAAGCTCAAGGCCATAAACCGGATATTATGACTTTCGGTATCTTGTTAGATGGCCTTTGCAAGAACCAGTGTGTTGATGAAGCATTGACTATGTTTCATGTGATGAAAAATAATGGTTTACTTCCAGATATTTCTATTTACAATATTCTCATTGATGGATTGTGCAAAGATAGAAAGCTTGAAAATGCAAGAAGTCTTTTTGATAATCTTCCATCAAAGGGGCTGCAACCAGGTGTTAGGACCCACAATATCATGATCCAGGGACTTTGTCAAGAAGGATTATTCGAGCAAGCAAATGAACTGCTAGTGAAAATGGAAGCTAATCATACTTTACCAGATGATTTCACTTATAACATTATTATCCGTGCATGTTTTCAACATAAGAAGTACAAGGATGCTAGTGTGCTAATAGGAAAGATGCAGGGTAGAGGCTTCAAGGCGGATGCATCTACTGCCTCCATGTTAGTCGATATACTTTTAGCCAAAAGCCAAGAGCCTTCTCTCATTGCTCTGCGTCAGAAGTTCTTGGAATCTTAGATAAAATTGTTGGATGTGAACTTTCAGCAGATGCATATGGTGAGTGGAAACTCAGTTAAAGAACAAGATCCTGTTCTTGTGGCTTTGATTCGGAAGTTTTTATTGCAAGGAGCTGTTTAAAATTGCTTGACGTGTTCTGAGGTATACCCTTTTTTCTTGTTCGTTTTAGACTTTTACTGCTTGTTTTCTGTCTGCGCTATTATCTACCTGAAATTCTTCCTCTCTTTTTATCTTGTATAGCTCACCACACATTTTAGTTACATACTGGATTGTGCTAGAGGTCAAGAAAATTCAATCTAACTTTTGTACGACCGATTGAAGTGGGAGAAATTTGGATAACCAAGTGCTTAAACCTCGCTGAGTTGGATGGTTTTGCTTTTGCGAGGTGAGGGATGTCGTTTATGAGATGGAAAATCAGATCGTGAAGAAGAGCTCAATCATACGAGCCTTCCAATATTTTAAACTTATGAATAAAGTGAGAAATCTTCATTGGAAAGTTGTTCCTCTTGTGATGAAATTGTAGTCCCTAAAATGGTGGAGAGCAAAAGATCATGGCAAAGAACTTATGCTGCAATTCACAATGATTGCTTCTACAGAAAGTGGTGGTATCTGAATTGGATCAGGAAAGATTTGCTATTTATAAGGAGAAAGATTTCATTTAATATGATGAAATTTTCCATTACATTAGAAAAGAGTAAGTCTGATCAATGAGCAAATCTGTTCTATTGCAGTTCCTGATGTTTATAAAGAACAAGAACTTTATGAGCTTCCAGAATTGCATAGAAATGTGACAAGAATATATTAATTTCGGTCACTTTATCAGTGAAACTTAGCCAAGTAAAGTTAATACCTTTCCAAATCAAGGATCAGTGGATTGCAAAACCTGATCCTCGGAGAGATAAGGACAAAATTAGGTATCAGACATCTCAAGTAGTGAAGCCTAGCAAGAAAAATGAGAACGAATGGTATCTTATTCCCGAGCCTTGGAGGGGCAACGAAACAATGTTTTGTACTCAAACCATCTGTTCTTGATGTAAAAGAGAGATCAAATGGTGTTTGCATTGGAATGTCCTCAGTTGATTGGCGCAAATGATTCTTGGAGAAGCTGCAAAGATGCTTTGTGGTGTTGCTTAGCTTTTTGATGATATTTGGTATACTTGTTTTCAATGAGGATGGCTACAGTTAGATATTGGGACTACATTCCGGAAGAAAATGGAGATTCTAATGAACTATATAGATGGTGTCATGTCTTCCAAACTAAGAGGGCAAGAATTGGAATTACAAGTTTCAGGAGATATTTGTGAACTATTGATGCAATGTCGATATGAACTTCAACAGTTGTCGTCGCCTGCCCTTCCTTTAGGGAAGAAGCAAAATATGGAAAATTATGAGTAAAGCTAGTTCAGATTCCTAAGGAAATAAATAGTCTATACAATTATCTGGAACCAGCCATTAAGACAGAAGTGGGTGCCAGTGGAAATGGGAAGTTACAGGCCACCAATTGTCAGTACGCTTGTGATAAAAGGTGACAAGCTGGAGAGGAATTACGTACAACAGCCTAAATTCAGAAATTTAGAGGCAGGAGTTTGCAATGAGAAAATTGCTATCAACAAATTTTTAACTTTAATTCATAATGTAAAAGTTGAAAAAGAACACCCTAAGCGGGTTGTATATGTCTTCTCATCTGAGTATATCTGTCGCACACATGAATCTCTCTTTCCCTTCTGTTCTTTTTAATATCTTCTTCAATTTCTCTCCCAATTTCTGTTTATGTTGATTGAGATCAGAATCATCTTAGATCCGTCCCGACAGACGACCTCGTTTTCCTTTCATTTCCTTTGGTGCATATTCCCGTTCAATCACAATATCATAATCAATCAAATCTTAAAATCTTACCCCGTCCGCTTCTTAAAAAGTGTGTTGCATTTGATAACACATTTGTTTCAAAAAGTAATTACATTTATATGATTCTTTTTATTTTTTTATAATTATGATTTAATATTTTCTGAAATTTGTCATTATGATCTTCTTTATCTTATCATTTATTAAAAATTTATAATAAATTTTATGAGAAAAATTTATTATTTGAACATGTAATTATTATCAATTAAATATACAATATTAATATTTGTCAAAAATTTAAATATTATTCTTTTTATAGAGTGGAGAGAGTATTAATTATTATGCATATTCATTGTAAATAAGCTAATAATGATTTGAAAAAAAAAAAATATAAGACATGTCTGGGTCAAATTGATAAGGCCTTAAATTGAAATGACGTAATTTAGAAGCATCTCACTAATGCAACAGAACAAATATGGTTCTCCTCTGTTCCAAGCCTCCAGATGTGAGAAGTGGAAAAGCATAGAAAAAAACTACTAAAACCCACAGCTTTCGCCTCAATGCTCTAATAGATTGAACTGCAATTCCAAGTGGTGTTTTGACATGCAAGGATGATAACGTAATTAGTTTGATGAAATAAAATAATACGAATATTAATAAAATAAAATAAATTTTATACTAATTATTACTCCATTTGTTAATTAATTATTCTTTTTAGAAAATTTATCAAAATTTTAATTGATTGTCTTTTTATATTCTAAAGAATTTGTCTCCAATTTATTTCTTAATTTACCTCTCAATAATTACAATACGATTTTGTTCAAGTAAATAGACCCCTGAGTATATGTAATTATAGAGGGGTAATAATGGAATAAATACTAACAAATGCTCTCCTTGGTAGGTGAAAAAAATTATAAAAAGTTTATCATTGATGAACACTGAGAATAGATCATCAACATAGAACTTGTCTCATATTTCATTACTCCCACAAAAATATTACGGGAGTATGTAATTCTAATCTTTGCATTATATTGTAATTAAAATTTTATACACAATCTATTATTTTTATATTCTTCTCATAAATTTTATCATGTTTTTCTTCTACCTCTATTTTTTTTTATAAATTCAATTATTTTTCACATAATTTCATTCTCTCCGACCAAACAAAGGGACATTCAGTTCGGAGGCTTCTTGTGGCGGAGAAAATTGTTACTGTATTTTAATAATCCTCTGTCTATATGTTACTGTATTTTAATAATCCTCTGTCTATATGTTACTGTATCGAACACTACGTTGATTGGGTCCAACACCTGAGCACTTCATGAAACTGATGCATTTTGTTTTACGTAACATTTTAATAATCCTCTGTCTATATGTACCTGGCCATAATTTGCACAAGATAGTAAAATTGAATCATTTTGAGTAATCAATCATAAAAGTTTGTACAAAGTTTAAATTTGAAGTAAACAAATCTTGTAAGCAAAAAACATATTTTATTTATGGTGAAAAAACATTAGACCTGTGATCGAGAATTATAAAGATTAAAACAAAAAATCTTGAAAAAAAGCAAATAATGAGTGAAAAGCCACTCTTTGGCTCCATTTATCTATACTAATTTATGAATTTACAACAAACGAATAATTTGTTCTAAAACACTCTTTAATTTTATCTATCAACATTAATCTATTATTTGTATATATTGGCTTATAATATCTATAATAATATATTTAATTTATTGAGCCAGTGACAAATGGTACATCAAATTGAAAAAAATGACATTCTAGTTTTCTTTCCCCCTCTCTCTCTTCACCTCCATAATCATCACTGTCACTACGTCGCCGGTGCCAATAATCGTCATCGCTTTCTCCATCTTAGGTCCTTTTCTTCCCCACCTCCACGACCGACACCACCATCAACGTCACCG
>CM025787.1:20663039-20707062 GCA_014636745.2 Centella asiatica
CACCACCATCAACGTCACCGCCAAGCATCGACACCAGCTCTCTCTCTATCTCTCTCTCTCTCTCTCTCTCTCTCTCTCCACCTCCATCATCATCACTGTCACTACGTCGCCGGTGCCAAGAATCGTCATCGTTTTCTCCATCTTCGGCCCTTTTCTTCCCCACCTCCATGACCGACACCACCATCAACGTCACCGCCAGGCATCGACACCAGCTCTCTCTCTCTCTCTCCCTCCCTCCTGTACCTCCATAACCGACAACGGCATCAACCTAGTCTCACCATCGTCGTTGTAGACAATACTGTGGCGTCGAGACCTCCATAACTACAACCATCACTATAATCATTTTTCTTTATATTTGAACTTGATCTCTTAGATCTATTCAGATCTAAATTATCTAATTTAAATTTCCTACATCATACTTATGTTTGAGTGCCGAATTTTCATCGGTGATCGTCAGAGTTGGATAACTCTATACATCTAATGAGCCTTTAAATTCTAGATCTAAACTTCTAAGATTTAGATAGTTCAAATCTGAATATTTTTGATGTTTAGATCTCAGAATTTCAAACTCAAATAGTTATGATTTATCTTGATATTTTGGTTGAAACAATATAGCTACGGTAGTATATCCATCGTGATATTATTAGGTTTGTCAGTAAATTTAACAAGTTATTTAGTAATTTAATAGAGTTTTTACAATTTCTATTAAGTTATTAATATCATTTTGTAGATTTAATATTTTTCAAACGACAAACTCTGTGTTGTGTTTGTAATGGTTTAATGGTTAATACAGTGATGGTGATGGTTGTGGTGTTGGTGGTGTGACAGACTTGGTGCCCATCGTGATGATGATGGTGTTCTTTTTATCCTTTTTTGATGCACCCTTTCCAGTTTGTTCTCATCTTCTCCTTTTTTTTACATCATTTTTGCAAATCTATATAACATTCTCGATTAATATGTTAATATTTTTTTCATGTCTAATATAATGATGAAGGTAAATGTGTTTGTGGTCTAATGGTCATAACGATTGATTTTTTTGTTACTTTTGAAAAATTGATAAATTATTTAGAAATTTGAGTTACTTATAATCTTAGTATTTATTTTAGTTGTTATATTTGTTTAAATAATAATTAAAATATTCAATACGGGTAGATTTAGAAGAAAAGTGATAAAAAATACTTGATGAAATGATTGAAAAAGTATATCAATTAATTGTCATTTTGAGCTCATATTGTGACTCATATATCATTCTTCTTTAATTATTTATTTTGTCGCGAATTAGATTGATTAAGAGTATAATTATTTACCTACTATTTATATTTATTTATCTATCTATCAATCTATTTATACTAATTTATGTTAACAATAATATTTTACGAATTGAATTAATTGAAATAAATTTATTTATAAACTAAATTATAATCAAATTAATCACAATATAATAACACTAATTATTAATCTAATTTATATGATTAAAATCACTATGATTAAATTGATAATCGTAAATAATAATATAATTTATCATGGTTGATCAACACTAACTAAGTCACTTATAATATAAATTATTAATTAAATTAATCTCAAATAAAATAATTATAATTAAATCAATAATAATAAATTATATGTACACGATTTTTCAGACTAGTTAACGGGCACCTCAATCAAGTACTGCAGCTTCATAACTGCAAGTTAAGCCTTCAAGCTTTTGTAACCAAAAATGCAAAAACAAAAAGCCAAAAAAAAAAAAAAAAAAAAAAAACCCTGCTGTAATCCTTACTCTTCGCCATTAACCTCGCCAAAATATGCAACCAAATCCTAGTCATAAGTTGCCCATAAACCAAAATCATAATCAAATCCCCTATTATTTAATTAATATAAATAGTTGTTATATATATAGCTGTTAAAAATATAGTCGTTATAGAAAATATAGCTATTAGAAATTTATCACTATAAATAGATGTTCACTTTCATTTTTCTTTATACTTCTTGTACTTCTCTACCAAAATAAATCGTTATATATTTAATTTATTTATTGCGAAAATATGGATTCCAATAATTTCTACATCCAAATTCACAAAATTCAAATTCCAATTCTGAAGCCCCAAATCTTCATTTTCCGTTTCAATTTTCAAATTATGTTTTTCCATATGTTCAAAATACTAATATGGAAAATACTCAATTTTCACACCTACAAAATCCAAAAATTCAATTCACCAAAATCCAAAAATTCAATTCACCAGTTCCTAATCCTCAATTAGCATATGCTCAAAATTTATTTTCATATGCTCAAAATTCTCAAACGTATCCTTTTTTATATGGTCAAAATTATCCACCACCACCAACTTCGGAATTCGGAAATGACCAAGCGCCCACAAATATTCAAAAATCTTCACATTCACAATTTTTTACTTTCAATAGTACAAATATTATCGATCTCAATGACAACTACGTTGAAGTTGAAGTATACGGGAGAACATTGGTCAATGGAAATGGAAAGAAGATAAGCTCTTAATTTGTGTTTGGTTGAATGTGTCGATTGATCCTCAGATTGGTACATATCAAAAAGGCGAAGCATTTTGGGAACATTTCCATCAATATTGTGAAGAAAGCAATCATGACCTTATCAAAAAAGGCATTGTGGCTTTAAGAAAAAGATGGCAACAGATCAATAAAGGGGCTTAAAGATATGGATCGTGTTATGAGCAAGTGGAATGAAAACTTGGGAGTGGTTTGAACATGGACAATATAATAGAGTTAGCTTATGAACTCTATAAAACTCGTTATCTAAAGAAGACAACCAAAGTGAAGAACTCCTTCAACAAATAGCGGGAGCACAAAGAGAACTAAATTAATTGATTCTGGAGCTTATTCGTCATCGGCTAACAACGAAACACCAACAGATGACAATGATATTGTGAAATCCCCAGTTCATCCCAAAGGTACAAAAGCAGCTAAGAGGAAGGAAAAGGGAAAAAGAAAAACAAAGGCATCTAAGGAGTATGAAGAATTGAAAGCTATTGCATGCATGATATTGTCTCTTATGGAAGAATTTAATAAGAACAAACAAAAGGCACTATACTTAAAAGATCATTATGGCAGACAGTAGTGCAATGAATCACACGCAACGTGAGATTCAAGCATCGATGCTTGAAGAAATTAAACCAAGGAGAATGTAGTTGTTGTCAACTAGTCGTTAGATACTAGTCGTTGGTGTGTATTTGTTGTTAACTACCCGTTGGATGCTAGCCATTGGTGTGTATTTGTTGTTAAATAGCTATTGGAAGCTAGTTCTATATAACATCTTCATTGTAGTAATACCAATTGCATCTTATATTATTTCCTTCATTCATAATTACCATTAAAGCATTAAATATGACTTACAATTCTAATGTATCCAATGAATTTATTAGAGAGTTTTTTTTATTGACGATTCTATAGAGGAACGTCACCTTGAGCTCTTTAACCAACTTTCTGGACAAAGCTTATCATCCATACCTCGTATAGTGATATACAAAGACCGTGAAGCAAGTCACGATCGTCTAGAGAGGGATTATTTTGCACAAAATCCAGTGTACCCTTTACAGACATTTTGACGAAGGTTCCGAATGGGAAGACATATTTTCTTCCGCATTGTGAATGCTATATCAAATTTTGATCAATATTTTAGCAGAGGGTTGATGTACTACAACCATTCATATGTTGGCATATGGAGTGTCTGTCGATGCTGTTGATGACTATGTATGTATTGACGAGTCAACCGTTGTTGAATGCTTAAAGAAGTTTGTCACCAATGTGATTTTGCTACTTGAGAGTGAATACTTGCGAAGGCAGAACTCAAACGATGTTCGAAGTCTACTAGAGATGGAGGAAAAACTCGCAAATTTCCCAGTATGATAAGTAGTATTGATTGCATACATTGACAGTGGAATTTTTTTTCCAAAAGCATGGAAAGAGATGTTCTTAAGCGATCACAAAGGGGTTTCAACAATTTTACTTGAAGCGGTTGCCTCATCTGACCTATGGATATGGCATGCTTTTTTTTTGGAGTTGCTAGTTCAAACAACAACATAAATGTGTTAAATTGGTCACCAGTATTTGATGAAGTGTTAGAAGGATGTGCTCTAGAAATAAGTTAAAATGTGAACAGTAACAACTATAACATAGGGTACCATTTAATAGATGGAATATATTCCGAATGGACAACGTTTGTCAACAATCTCATGTCCAGAGGGTGAGAAGAGAAAGCTATTTTCCAAATATCAGGAAGGTCAACGAAAAGACATAGAACAAGCATTTGGTGTGTTTTAGTCTTGCTTCGCAATTGTACGTGGTCCAGCATGATTCTGGGACAAAGGAGATCTTGGTAGAATAATAAGAGTGTGCATCATATTGCATAATATGATTGTCGAGGGTGAGAAAGACACATACACCACTCCAACTGGTCCACAACCATCTTACAATGACGCAACAAACAGTTTATCACAACCAAGTCTAGGCAAGGAACCTTTTACTTCTTATGAAATGTATATCGAAAACAACATTGGAATTCGTGATAAATAAAAGTATCGTCAACTACAAATTGATTTAGTTGATCATATCTTGCAATTTCACAATACCCGTTAAATTATTTAAAATATATTATTTTTATTTATGGAATTGTTGTGTTCTAGTAATTGTTTTGTGCTCCTAATATTTTTAAATATGTAATGTATCCTAATTATGAAGTATATCTTGTATTTTAATTTTAAATTATTTTAATTTATTAATATTTTATTTATTTGAAATTAATTTTAATTTTATTATGTTATTATTATTATAACATCATTAAAATAAATATGTTTAAATTAGTATATGAAATTAAATATAATATATAAATAGATTAAGTAGGACCCAAAAAAGTAGAAAATGTCCACTATGCATTGGAGGGTGTTGGACACTTTTTTTAAGTGGACATATTTTACTTATGTGGCATGTAGTACAGTCTAAAGAAAATGAAAAATGTCCATCTCCATTGGAGATGCTCTTAAACCCCCACATATAGATTTTTATGACTTGTTTATTTTGGGTCATCTTAGAACATCGGGTCATGATGATGTTAAGATGACATGACCTGAATCTTGGTTTGTGCTATGAATTGAGTAGTAATGTTTCATAAATGTGTTTAATTTATGATATCTTTTGGTGGTTAAGTTGCGACTATTATCTAATTGAGCATAAAAGTGCAAATTCCTATGAACCTTAACTGAGTTGTTATGATTTTACCATGGCAAAAATCTATTACATATTTAAAGGCACAAACATGTTTTTTTTATGTTATAGTTTCACACTTTTTCTTTATAATATTATCTTTTTCAAATTCATTTTATTCCATTATTATCCTTTCTTAATTCATTTCTACTTTAATCAAATACTTCTAATCTATTTCTACTTTACTCAATTCTTACTTTTATTAGGAGTAATGAAATCCATAATTAGAGAATTTTAAAATAAAATATATGAATATAATATAATAAATACCTTTATATGTATGACTAATGGAGTTATGGACAAAAAACTTAAATGCGCCATTTGATAGTTTAATTAATATAATATATTAACATATCAAATTAAAATTAATTTTATGAAATAAGTACAACAATTCTTAAGTGTATATTAAAAAACTTTGTTATGTATAAATGATGATGATGATTTTAGTTTTGTTTGTGCATCTGTACATACTAAGGGTGTTCTATAAAGCTAAGTATTTACACACGTTTTGCATCCACTAATGATCAACTTAGTTATCAGGGGATGAAGTATAACTCACTAGGCAAGTCACCAGCAGAAATTATTAAAGGACTTGATAGTGAAGAGGGATGCCTGTTATTACTCAAAAACAGTTAAGTATTCTGCACATCAGACATTCCAAATGAAATCAACAAAGCTTCAGTGATTAAGACCATCAGGGGAATCTGTTAGGGAACCCATCAGGGGATGACATATGCAAGCCAACTCGTCAGAGGAATGCGTCAGGATATGGAAGTGGCAAGCCAAACTCATCAGGGGGAACGTGTCAAGGCATGACAGTGACATGCCAACCTATTAGGGGAAATCATCAGGGTATGTCAGTGTCAAGCTAACCCGTCAGGGGAAATGCTCAGCACTGCATCAGTGGAAGCCATCAGTGTATGCTTTGAGTCTTAACATCAAGGGATCAAGAAGCACTTGTATAACTCAAGTGAAGTTTGAAGCACTGATCGAATCTTAGACATGACCTATCATTAGGGGATTCAGAAGTACTGATCAAGTTCACTTCAGGGCTTATCGTTAGTGGATAGTTATGACTGCATACACTCGTCATTAGGACTTACACGCAAATCAATGAAACTTGTTAAAGAAGCAAGAGATATAAACTGGAAAGATATCTCTTGAAGTTTGGTGGTCCAATGACAACTCTCGATCATTAAATGCACACAGATTAGGGGAAGAAAAAGAAGTAACAAAAGTAATAGCAGTCCGACACATCATTCCTAAAGGACATCAATGTGACATATATGCGGCTAGGTTGAAAAGAGTAGCACGTCCAAGCATGTAGGTTCAACTACTAATCACCTATATATGCAAAAGAGTTCTCATTACACAAGAAAAATCCAATGGATCAACCAACACATTGAAGCACACAAACACTAGAGAGAAACTTTGTAATATATCTTGAGAGAAATATTCAAAGAAAGTGTGAAGCTAGTGAGTGTGAGATTGTAGCTGTAATTCATTACAGAATTTGTAGCTGATTAATCACATTTGTGATTAACCAGATTTTCAGAAAAACCTCAAGTTTTAATACAAATATTTTAACTTGAACTCTTGGGTGTTCATTTCAAAAGTCATTAAAGTTTTTATGATATTGTAGCTATTTCCAATCAGTGCTTAACAAAGTGTTTTAAGATTGAAAAAGTTTTGAGTATTTGTATTCATTCCCCCCCCCCCCCCCCCCCCCCCCCAAAATACTCGAGCCTATTTTACTAACAAACTTTAAAGTATATATATAAACACATTATAAATTATACAAATAAATTCACTATTTTGATTAAAATTATATCGTTTGACTCAAAGTATTATTTGTTTTATTAGTTGAGCTATTTTGTGCAGTTATTATATTTTTTGGGTTACTAACATTTATCATAATTATTTTGTTATAATTATTTTAATTAATATATTCGATTATAATCGATTAAATTTTGATTTGGTTGAATATGTTTATTCGTTTAATAATTGTCTAGTGGATTCTGTTATAGATATTTAGTATATTTTCTTTTAGTTAATAACTATTAAGATATACCATATATTTCAATTTTATTTTCTAAGTATTTTGTAGTTTTAATATGATTTAAAAATATATTCTCTAATGATGTCTTGAATAAGTTTTTAAATTTATAATTAACACAATATCTACAATATATATGAGTAAGTGCAATATAATATATTTTAATTAGAGTTTAATTGAATTATAAATTATGTTGACTTTACTTTAATTTAATTAAAATTTTTAACACGACTTAAAGAAATATTAATGAATAATATAAAATATAGTGTTACACATAATATTCATTGCAATTCTTAAGTTATATATTTTATTATATATTTTTCTTTTAAATACTATTATCAAAATTATAAGTTCTTCTTTTATTGATATTATAAGTTCTATGTGATAAAATATCAATAAATATGATAACATTATATTGATAATAAAGTATATAAAGATATATGTTAAGTATAAATGATGTTGATGATGATTTAAATGCTAATTGATAATTGTGCACTTGTTAATACTCAAGGTCTTCCATAAGCCTTAGTATATTTGCACAAATAAACATTCACTAATGGACAAGTCAGTCTGTCAGGGGATGGGCTTAACTACGCTAGGCAAGTCATCAGTGGATACCTAAGAACGACTTGATAGTGTTAGGGGATGTCTATTGTACTTAAATGTTCAAGTATTCTGCACATCAGGCATTTCAGTAAAAGCCAAACAAAGCATCAGTGGAAAAAGGTGTTAGTATTTGAAAAGTCATCAATGGAAAAACCCGTCAGGGGAAGCCTAAAATACTCCATCAGAGGATGATATTGAAAGACCAACCCATTAAGGGAACCGTCAGGAGAAACCTAAACTCGACATTAGGGGATGGCATCGAATGACCAACCCGTCAAGGGAACCGTTAGTGGAACCATCAGGGGAAGTCTAAATATTGCATTAGGGGATAACATAGGTGACTAAAGGATCAATTAAACTGTAGAAAATTCGATCCTAGATTTGATTTAGGTTATAGAGAGATTCAGGTGAAACAACCTTCAATTGAGGTTGAAAATGTTGTTAGCTTTGGTAAAAGGCCTGTGCAACCTGCCAAGTTTGTGAAGGTTGTAACCAAGCTATATAAAGGGAAATGTTTTCCCAATGAGTGAAGCTTCCACTAGCTGTGGAAGTGACAATATCCCTGTTCTTGCCAAAGTACTCAAAGTCCCCACCAAGAATGAGCTTGACTGTGCATCAGTGGATACTCAGTCGTCAGGGGATATGAGTGCATTTGACCTTCAAAGTCCTTCAAGGGATAAAGGCCTATCAGGGAAAAAGAAAAATAATAGGAATGGTAAGCTAAGAATGAACAAAGCTAGTAACTATGTTCCTAATGCTGAAGCCCCTAAGAAAGTGTGTTGGAACTGTGGTAATACTAATCATTTATCTTTACAATGCAAGGAAAAGCCATAGATTTTGACTGACACAATACTATATGCTAATGGTTTACCTAAATCAACTTCTATTCATGCAAGCACCGCTAAGGGTAAAGAAAAGAAAATAGTTGATAAATCTAAAACATCTAGTGAAACTCCTAAACAAAAGAAAGTGTGTAAATTGCCTAAACCAAAAGTAAAATGTAATGAAAAAACTGTTTTATTATTAACTGTGACTAAATCTAGAGGACCCAAAACCACTTGGGTATCAAAAAAAAATTAAATATTCTCTATGTGTAGAGAAAAGTCAAAGGAAAACAAGACTAGTTTCTAGAAAGTGGCTGCTCAAGACACTTGACATGAAACAAAACCCTGTTCATAGAGTTCCATGAGAAGGTTGGTCCAGTAATCTTTTTTGGCGTCAACAACAAAAGAATGACACTTGTTTATGGAAAAGTAGCAAATGAGGATGTCTTATTTGAAAATGTAGAACTAGTTGATGGGCTAAAGCACAATCTATTAAGCATAAGTCAACTATGTGACAAGATATTCATCATTTCTTTCAAAGGGGACAAATGCTTTATCTTCAATGTGTTTCTATATCAAAGGAACCCCTGATGAAAGTAGATTGTGGTATAAAAAGCTTTCTCACTTGAGCTACAAAACTATCAATGATCTAGTGAAGAGAGAATTGGTAACTAGACTACCACAAATGAAGTTTACTCAAGAAGGGTTATATTCAACATGCCAATAAGGGAAACAAAGAAAATCATCCTTTGTCAGCAAGGAAGCCATAATGATCAAAGTTCTAATTCAAATGCTTTATATGGATCTAATTGGTCATGTCAATATCAAAGAAAATATTTGCATCGGTCATTATGGATGACTACATGAGGTATACTTGGGTCAAGTTCCAATATGGTAAATCAGAAGTGCCTCAACAAGTCATTGACCATATAAAGAAAGAGGAAACTGAGTCAGGGTCAATGGTTAGGATTTTGAGGATAGATAATGGAACTGAATTCAAGAATGTAGTTGTTGATGTGTTTTGTGTGGAAAATGACATCAATACATTTTGAGCCCCAAGGACTCCTTAACAGAATAGTGTAGTGGAAAGAAAAAATAGAATCCTGAGAGAAGCTGCTAGAATATTGTTAGTAGAGGCCAAAATTCCTACCTACTTTTGGGCTGAGGCAATATCCACTGTCTGCTTCACTCAAAATAGGTCTTTGATCAACAAGGCTCACAACAAGACACCATATGAGCTAATAATAGGGAGAAAGCCAAACGTCAAGTTCCTACATGTCTTTTGATGCACATACTTTGTATCGAGGAACTTTGGTGAGAACTTAGGAAACTTTGACTCAAAGGCTAATGGAGTTATTTTCCTAGGTTATTCCCTAACATCCAATGCCTATAGGGTTTACATCAAAAAACTTCAGGTTGTGATGAAGTTTATAAATGTAGCTTTTGACGATCAAGAAATTTCAGGCCTTGAAGACCCTGATTTTCATGAAGAGCTCATATTTGAAAATGAAGATGATTTTGATGATCAAGAGATTGAAACTGATGTGTGTAGTCAAATAGAGGAATTAACTATCCCTGATGTCAATCCAAGCATCCAAGAAGCCCCTACAGTGGATAGAGTTATTTACTTAGACAAAAGATCAGGGAATACTCTATCAGGGGATAATCCATCAGGGGATAACTTTAACCTTGATTTAAGCACAAATTCAATGGGAGTTTTCTAAGAAGCTAGTAGCACAAATGGTCTAGGAGTCATACAATATAATTAATCATTGGTGATCCTAACCAAAAGTGCAAACCAGGAAAGCTACATCTAATGAATGCCTATATGCTTGTTTTCTTTCACAAACTGACCCAAAGAAATTTAAAGAAGCCATGCAAAATGCTAATTGGATCATGGACATAAAAGAAGAATTAAATCAATTTGAAAGAAATCAAGTATGGATGCTGGTGCCTAAGCCTAAAGACAAAACTATAATTGGCACCAAGTAGGTATTCAGGAACAAGAAGGATGATGCTGGCATTGTCATTAGAAATAAGGCAAGACTGGTGGCAAATGGATATCTTCAAGAGGAATGAATTGACTTTGATTAGACCTTTGCACTAGTGGCCAGACATAAGGCTATAAAGATTTTCTTAGCCTATACAACACATTCAAACTTCAAGGTTTATCAAATGGATGTGAAAAGTGCATTTCTCAATGGGAAATTAGAACAGGAGGTGTATGTCAAACAACCTCCAAGATTTGAAAAATTCTAAATCCCCAAATCATGTTGACAAGCTAGAGAAAACACTTTATGGACTGAAGCAAACTCCTAGAGTTTGGTATGACACATTGTCTAAGTTTTTGGTGGAAAACAAGTTTACAAGAGATATTATTGACAAAACATTGTTCTTTAGATAACACCAAGGTCATCTTATATTGGTACAAATCTATGCTGATGATATCATTTTTCGATCCACTGATACTAAGCTATGTGAGAAGTTCTCCAAGCTCATGTAAAATAAATATGAAACGAGCTTGATGGGTGAACTGTCTTATTTCTTAGGACTGCAAGTTAAACAAGACACTGATAAGATTTACATTCATCAGTCCAAATATACCAAAGAATTTCTCAAAAAATTTGACATGGAGGACTTAAAAGTAGCAAAGACATCAATGGCCACAATAACCAAGATTGACCCTGATAAGAATGGAAAAAAAGTTAATCTAAAGACTTATACGGGAATGATTGGTTCACTGTTGTATTTGACAGCTAGTAGGCTTAATATTATGTTTGCAACATGTCTTTGTGAAGGGTATCAAGTTGACCCAAGGGAGTCCTATCTAATAGCTGTGAAGAGAATCTTGAGGTACATCAAGGGCACAACTAACTTGGAACTTTGGTATCCAAAGGAGTTTGGTTTTGAATTAATTAGATATTCTGATGTTGACTTTGGTATGGAAAATTAATAGAAAAAGTACTGCAGGAAGCTGTCAATTTCTAGGTGGAAGACTTGTATCTTTGTTCAACAAAAAACAACATTCAATTTCAACATCTACTGTTGAGGTTGAATATATTAAAGCTGGAAGTTGCTGTGCACAAATCCTATGGATGAAAAATTAGCTATTAGACTATGGCCTGACATACAACAAGATTCCAATTCTATGTGACAACACAAGTGCCATAGCCATTGCTGAGAACCCTGTGTAACATTCCAGAACCAAACATATAGAGATCAGATATCACTTTATCAGGGAACATTTTATGAATTAGACTATTAAACTACATTTTGTACCAATAAACAAGTAGCTGAAAGACATCTTTACCAAGGCTCTTGACGAAGCAACTTTCAACAATCTGGTGGGAGAGCTAGGAATGGTGAATTATGCAAGATGAAAATGGATCAACTTGTTAAAGTCATGCTAGAAAAGTTTGTTGGAGTGATTCAATCTATCATGTGTTTATGTACTGGTATCTCTAACTTATCTTGTAATTCCATGATACTGATGTATTTGTGTGTTTATATGTTTAAAATAACAAAAATAAAAATAAAATAAAAATTTTTTTGGGTCATCTGGGTCAGGGTTACGTTTGGACCAATTAGGGGATAGTCTCTAGTCTTTGATGACATTACATCAGGGGATAGTCTTTAGTTCCTGATGACGTGGTATTATAGAATAGATATTAATCCCTGATGACATGTTGTCAGGGTCTCATTTAAAAAAAGCTATTTATATTTAATTTCTCTCTTCTTGACGAAATACCAAATGTCTAATCTCTCTTTCTAACAACTACTTGAGCTTTCTCTCTCCCTCTTTTTTTCATAGAAACCCTAGTTTTCAATCTCTAACAGTTTTAATGGCACCGAGCACTACTGAACGCATTCCTAGGAATCTAGTGATTCCACAAACAAATTTTGTGGGCTTCTCTGACATCGATGAAGTATATCTTGCTTCAAGCCAATGATGTGCTATTTACTTAACTCTGAGTATATAGCAAAGCCATCTTCACTAATGACGATATGTTAGGTGAAGCAATATCACACTCTGATCGAGCGCCAAGTTTATGCATTCCTTGACAAAGCAAGAAGTTGTGAAGGGGATCTTTGTTAGGAATTATAACATTTGATGATGATATATAAACACTTAGAATTGTTTGATTTGTAATTGTACAAGTACCTATAGTAGTGCACTTTGAGAAACTACTATCAGAGATTGCAGGTGAGCATCAGAGACTACAAGTAATGCATTTGGAGAATTCAACAAAAGTCAAAGTTGGTCAAACAAAATTAGCCTATCGGAGACTAAAAGTTAGTCTATTAGAGACTAAGGAATTAGCCTATCGCAGACTATGTTTTTGCCTATCAGATACTAAGATTTAGCCTATCGAAAACTAAGAGTTAGTCTGTCAGAGATTAAAGATTAGCCTATCGGACTAAATTTAGGCTATTGGAGACTAAGAGTTAGTCTGTCCGAGAATAAGGAAATTAGTCTTTCAGAAACTAAAATTCTAGCTTATTGGAGACTAAGGAAAATTAGCCTATTGGAGACTAAAATTTTAGCCTATCAAAGACTAATAACTTAGCTTGTTGGAGACTAAAGTTTATACTATCAAAGACTACTGTTGAAGCTACCACAGACTAAGGCAAAGACTTTCCATTGCATTGAAGTAGTCTTAAGAAGATTTGATTAAAGCCAAAGTCATTTACCTATCACCAGAGTTTGGGAATCATGGGATAAGTTCTTGGCATTAGGGGATAAGTTCTCAGCACTAGGGTATATATTTCTCGGCATCGGGGGATAGGTTTCTCATTATCAGGGGATGAATTTCTTAGCACCAGAGACTGTCCATTAGGGGATAAAATGATCAAAGACTAAACATGACATATGGGATGATACATGGTTGAGTTCACAAATCTATTGACTCAAGTTAAAGGCAGTGGAATTAAAATATAGATGGTGGTCCAATAAGGAGAGATTGGCTACCAAAGAAACTTCAAGAAGATAAGTTATACACTGCAGGTGTGAACATGATATGGAGATAAGTCATACTTATACACAAGCATAGGTATAAAGCTGCAAGTGTAAAACCTGAGAGCTGCAAGTATGAAAACTACAGAGATAATTTATTGTCTTGAAGAAGAAAATATAGAAGCTGGTCCAATCAAAACTAGGGAAGCTCATAGAGATAAGTTATTTACTGTAAAGATAACTTATCATGGGAACTCCAAAAGGAAAATAAGGAAGCTGTATAGACACCTCAATTTTTGTTTTTATTTTATTTATGTATTGCCTTGATGTAATAAAAATATGGAATGAGGCTTTTTGGATTTAATTTTGTGTTAAGTGCAGGGTTGACAATGTCTCCTCTTTGAAGAGAATTGAGCTCATAACCGTAGTCCTTGATAAACCAGGAATATAGATAATACACACTAGTGCCAAACTCTAGCTTCAGAGGATAAAAAAAATGAATAGCGCCAAAGTCTGTGCATCAGAGGATAAATTACTCTACGCCAAAGTTGTCAGGTAATCCACACTAGAGCCAAAGTCTGGGCATCAAGGGATAAAATGACTAGCGCCAATGTCATTTTTGGCCATCACCAAAGTCCTCGGGAAATCCATCCTAGCCCCAAAGTCTAGCATCAGGGGATAAAAGCTAACTAGCGCCAAAGTCTGGGCATCAGGGGATAAATTACTCTGCACCAAAGTCGTTGGGTAATCCACACTAGTGCCAAAGTCTGGGTATCAGGGGATAAAATGACTAGCACCAAAGTCATTTTTGGCCATCGCCAAAGTCTTCGGAAAATCCATCCTAGCGCCAAAATCTAGCATTAGGGGATAATTACGCTGTCAGAGATTAGCGCATCAGGGGGTAATTACACTATTGTAGGCTAGCACATCAGGGGGTAATTATAGCATCAGAGACTAGCGCATCAAGGGATAATCATACTATCGGAGACTAAAATGAGCCATCGGAGACTAATTTTATCCCATCAGAGACTAATTTGCAGAAATGGTATAGTGATAGATAATGTCATTTTAAAAGATCTAACATCATTAGAGGATGTTATCCTCCCAAAATGCATTATATCTTCAAGGGATGATGTCTTGTGTCGGCAAGAGAAAGCTCAAAACAATCCTCACCACTTACCTGCAGAGCTGAACTACCAGAAACTAAGTGATTTCCTCATCAGAGACTAAGGATTTGCCCATCGGAGTCTAAGCTTTGATTCATCAGAGACTAGAGAATTAACTCATCAGAGACTATTATTTGGCTCATCAGAGACTAAGAAAATTGCCACATCAGAGATTGTTTGCTTATGTTAATGCAATATAAGATCAAGTGTTTGTAGGGGGGGGGGGGGATGAATACAAACACCTAAAACTTTTTGTTCTCTTAAACTTTAAAAGTACTTACTGGAAACAGCTGCAATGAACAGAAAAACTATAAGAAATGAATACACAGATTCAAGTTAAAAAAGTTGTATTATAACTTGATTTTTTTTGGAAATTTGTAGAATCACAACTGTGATTTACAACTACAAATTCTGTGAATAAATACACAGCTTCTCACACTCACTAGCTACGAAAACTTTTCTCTGAAAAAATAAATCTCTCAAGAAATATATTACAGAGCTTCCTAGTGTTGTGTGCTTCTATGTTTTTTTGATCTGTTTGATAGATTCAAAAAAATATGTCTTGTGTTGTAATGAGAACTCCTTTGCTTATATGTCGAACAGTGGTTGAAATCACGTGCTTGAGACGTGCTGCTTTTCTGAACTTAGCCGTAAGTATGTCACATCGTTGCCTTATGTGTCAGACTGCTGCATGCTTTGTTGCTACTTTTTCTTCCCCTGATCTGTGTGCATTTAATGCGCGAGAGTTCTCATTGGACCAAAACAAACTTCAAGAAATATCTTTCCAGTTGATATCTCTTGCTTCTGTAACACGTTACGTTGATTTCCGTGTAAGTACTGATGACGGGTGCATGCTGTCATAACGATCCACTGACTACCAACCCTGATGGACTTTGATCAGTGCTTCTAGATGCCCTGATACTTATTGACTGGATCAGGGCTTCAACCTTCACTTGAGTTTCACTTAGTGTTTCTTGATCCTGATGGTTATGACTGACGACATTCACTGATGGCTTCCACTGATGTCATGTTGGTCATCCCCTTTGACGGGTTACGCTGATGAGTTGGCCTGACATTGACATGTCCCCAAGTGTTCCCCTGACGGGTTGGTTTGCCTTCGTCATCCCTGATAGGTTCCCCCTGATTGGTTCCCCTGATGAGTTCCCCCTGACGGGTTCCCCTGATGGGTTCCCCTGACGGTACTTAATCAACGTAACTTTGTTTAGAATCTCTGATGTGCGGAATACTTTGACTGTTAACAAGTAACATCAGACATTCTTCTTCACTTTGTCAAGTCCTTTGGATGTTCCATTTTTTTGACTTGCCTTGTGAAGTTACTGACCATCCACTGATGAATAAACTTATCATCAGTGGATGCAAAACTTGTGCTGGTCTTAAGGTTTATAAAATACCTCAAGTATTTACAGTTGCACAATTTATTACATAAACATCATCATCATCATTTAACTCTAACAGCTTAAGATTACAAGAACCCATCTGTTTTCCCAGTGAGATACAAGTTCTTTAAAATGATGATGAATACAAGTTCTTTATAATGTTTTCTTGCGAAATATAAAGAACAAGAATACGAATCAATTTATAAACAATTTCTTTATCGATTTACAATTGAATACAAATCCTAACAATTACAATACTGTAATTGTCAGCTTCTTTTCTATTCTGTACAGGAAAAGATATAAAACTATGAAAAACCTATACAACTTCGAAGTTACAATTCTCTGTAAAACCTAATTACAACTTCTCTAGCAACTAAATTACTATTGACTCAGTTCCTATTCTGAACAAAATTCAGCTTCCTTATTCGAATCAAATACAATCTTTCCTTTTTGATAGGAACAGATTTCTGGTTAGTTTCCTTACCAGCTACGTCTTCAATAATATTTTACTTTACGTGGAAGACATTCCTTTTTAATTCGAACTCTGTATCTTTCAAGAAATAAATCACGATTAGTCCCTGATGCTTCATCTTTAGTCTCTGGTGACGTCATTACTAGTCTCCAGTGCAATTAGTCCCTGATGACGTCAGCTTGTGTAGTCTCTGATAGCGTTATTTAGTCTCTAACAGTTTAAGGCTTAGTCTCCGACTCCTTTAGACTTAATCTCTGATGACTTAAGTCTTAGTCTCCGATAGGCAAAACTAGTCTCCGACAGATAAGATCTTTTTAGTCCTTGACCAATTTTCCTAGTCTCTGATAAGCCTTTTTGCAAACTCTAACGGATTAAATACACATCTTGACTTTCTGAAGCTTCGATACACCATTCCAGCAGTTACTTACAAATGAGAAATATTTATATCTCTTTACAAAGAATGAATGAATTACAAACAAAGAGATAACTGCTAGCTACAAAACTTCAGTGTTACTAATTAACACTTTCTATACATTTGTACTCTAAGTAATCTAAAGATAATCACCATCAAATGTTCTAAAACCTAACACCATCACTACACCAAAGATAAAATGGTCATCGGAGATTGAGGGAGATACATGGTATGACACACGACTGACTCCAACAATCCAATAAATCAGCATAAGCTAGAAAATATAAAAATAAAAGAAGGTGGTCTAATAGGAAGAAACCGGCCGCAATGGATGTCATATAGCTGTTTTGGCGTGCAAGAAAGGCCATCTAAAAAATGGAAGTTATGTGACAGAGCTATAATTACCGAGTAATCAAAAATATCTTGAAAGATAGCTTGTGGATGAAGCTTGAAGGACAAAGGAGCTAGTCCTATAAATAGAGACCCCAAGCAACAAAGAAAGGATAGAAAAGGATAAAAAAAAAAGAAGAAAAAGGGAGAGAGAAAGTGAACTGTGAGAAAGTTTAAAAGCTTTTTTTTTTGTCTTAAAGTTTAGCTAAGGAAAGGGCCTTATTTTCCTTATACAGAAATCATCCTTGTAACTCGTTCTACATCAATCCAATAAAAGCCTGACTTGTAATTGTTTATTTATCTTGCCTTTTGCCTTTCCCTTTTTACTTTGATCAAGGTTAGTTCATTTTCCTACAATAAGGCAGTTTCTAGTCAAGAATAGCTTTGTCTGTGACTACCTCTATTTGGAACACCCTTATATTTAATCTCCCAAACACATGCATATAATCCTTTCTTGATTTTAGTGTGATTTCAGTTTATATCATGTAATCGAAATAGTTTCATTTTTATCTTGTTATCAATGTGTATATATCCACATAGTTATGTTTTCTTTTCTAACCTTCTATTTTTGTGTCATGCCTGAGCCAACAATTCATAGATTTTAAACCCTCCTTGGGAGGATCCAGCCAAGAATTTTCAGTACAGGAGCTAGCATTTGTTAAAGTTCGTTTGTATAGTCTTAAGTTAGTTAGTTTACTTCTAAAGAGCATTGTAAATTTCGTGTTAGGTAAAGGCTGTTTGATAGCTGTTTAGGACTGGTCCTTCATCTCTAGTTCAGCTCTTGTAATATGTAATCCAAACTGAATAATGGAAATACACTGAATACACACACACATTGGCAGACACATGCACTTTGAGGTTTCTTCCAAAGACAACTTCAAGTTTTAAGAGATGATTTCATAAAAAAAGAAAAGAAAATATAAATCTAAAAAAGCAGTCACTAGTTATAGTGAGGATAGGGGGTGCCGAACACCTTCCCCCTATTCAACCTTGCAATGAACTTGGTTTTTCTTGGTTTTACCGTGACCATAATTTAAGAGTCATCTTGAAATTAATTTTCAAAAAGTTAAAGCTACAAAGGTGTCCTAACACACTATCTCGGATTTGTTAGGTGGCGACTTGTCTTAAATGATCTTATCACCCCGTCACATTTAGAAAAACTCGGATTTTTGGAAAAGGGTTTTTGAAGAAACTTTTTAAATAAGCAATCTTACAACTCAACCCCACATTTTTCAAAATTTCTCGGGCGCAACAGCTGGCGACTCTGCTAGGGACCCACTTAAGCTTTTATAAAATTTTATTTTTTTGAAATCATCTCTCAAAAGTAAAAAAAGAAAGAAGCTTAAATAGAAACTGCGTGTTTAAATAACTTTTGTTTTCTCAGATTGCATTTTCATTTGAGTTATATTTTGATCCTATATTTTGCAAACGCACCCTTTAGAAAGGTGTCTTGATTACCATACCCCAAAAGTTGCTCCTTCAGTAAGGTGATGGGAAATAACACCGCTTGGATCTGTTCTAAGGATGATGCAGAAACCTCCATGCCAAATATAGGAAGCCGAAATAGTTAGACGCACACGCTATAGGAATAACTTGATAAATAAGCTACTGACATGTGTTTCTTCTTGTAGGGTTTTATAGACTACATATTTCTACATTTCCTTATTACATTTGTCAATTCTATCAACCACCATAAACTCACATATCTCTACATTTTTTGCTAACATGTGACATTTCCCCCTTTCCATATTGTCAACCTGTTGCATAACAGAGTTTGCTTAGCCATATGTATATAATTTTATAATTGCAATATTTCATTCATCACATCATCCATTAAAACTTTTGGGTGAACCAAGAAGAACAAAAAATTACATAAACAAACAAAATGAAAGTTTTTTAGTTAACAAAAATGGAGAGGGTGCTAAATGGATAAATGTATCAAGTATGGTTCTTCCAATTGAGACATATGACAAGCTGCCAAAAGGTTTGGGATCCGATAAGGCATTAATGGACCTTATGAAGCAGTGGCACAAATTATTGTTGGAAGAAGAGCAGGCCAACATCAACCAAATGGTCGAATTTTTAAGGGAGATTTTGGGATTTCCAATCCCAAGGGATTCCTCCAAGCGTTTCTGAAATTCTGGGATCATCGAAGATCAATTTGCCTTATTAGGGGACTAGAGATGATGCCATCTATTGAAGAATATGCAAAACTATCTGGTTTAACGTGGAAAGAACCATGTGCTCACACTTTTCCTGGGAGCACGTTAGATGTCTTCATAATTGTGTTAAGATTGAGGAAGAAAGTTGTGATGCCACATCTCAAGAAAGGGACCACATTACTAATCAGATATCTAATTCAGCAATTTGCAACACCACAAGATTTTAAAAAATATAAAGGTGACTTCCAAGGAGATATGGACACTGAACAATGGGTGGCAGCAAGAAAAGATGCTTACCTAATGACATTAATTGCTTTGGTATATTTTCCAAGAGGAATGGATCGGTTTGACATATCCATGGCCAATGTCGTTGAAAAAATAAAGAGGGGACGAACAATAGTACCTATGATTATAGCAGAGACCCTTAGTTCATTGTCACATTGTCGACTAAACTCCAATGAACAATTCACGGGGAGCCTGACTTTGCTGTACATATGGACTATAGGACACCTCATACCTCTAAATGGAAGAACAAAGGAATGGTGGTTCAAGAGGGATATATCAAACAATTATCTAAGACGATCCCGGTTTTGCATGAATCAAGGGAAATGGAAATCTTTCTTCAACATGGTAACAAAAGAAGATACAAAGAGTTGCACTTACTGGAGCTGCCCGGGAGAATCTTTATGGAGTTCATTCCATTGTTAGGGATAAAAATAATGGTGTCATACTTCAGATCATCAATCAGGGCTCAATTTGGAATGGTACAAACAATCTCGAAGTTGGAAATAAATAAAGATTACAAAGGGGAGATCAACAAGAAAAAGATGGGTTTCTTGCACAAAACTTATAAGTTATGGGATGTCAAAATTCAAGCCATTGAGGGGAACAGCCCGCAACACTATGAAACCTTTATGGAATATCAAGAGTGGGTCCACCAACAGTTCAATATATGGAAAAAATGCGGAAAGACAAGAGGAGAGCCAAGGTCGGAGGAAGATCTAGAGGAAGGAGACAGTCTAGAAGAAAGAGTCAGAGATTTAAAGGCAGAACTAGAGAGAATGACTCAAGAAAGAGATGAAGTTGTCCTCATCATTCAGAAACTAGGAAATAACCTCAAAATGTTCGAAAGTGCCATGACTAATGATTATCTAGAACCTTTTAAGAATTTTGGGATAAAAATTTTAAATTGGTTCATGGAGACAATCAAATGTATAAACCCTGAAAAATGATTTGCAAAAGAGAGTTTTGGAACGTTTTGAGAATTTTGGTTCTATGTTGAGTTCCCCAAAATTTTCACTCCTGCATACATATAGGGCATGCATCTAATTATGCATAAATTTTTTGCTAAAATCTCCCTTTTTGCTTTGATCAAGGTAAACGAAAGAAATCAAGATTGCGCCAACCACTCGATCACGAGCCAGAAAGCAAGGATAATGGAAATTCCACCAATTAATCAATCCTTCATCAGTAATGAAATCATTCAGGAGGAAGGAGATTTATTGCATCTAGATGAGGCAAGAGTAGAGGAAGATAGTCAGGAGGCATTAAGCATACACCTTTCAAAGATCAACTGGAACTCTATCGACGCCTCCCAGTTGTTTGAAGAACCAGAAGTAGAAGAAGTGGTTGTCCTGATGGGGGTAAATGAAGATGAAGTAAACTTGGAGATAACCTCATGTTAGCCAGAAGGATTGAAGAACTAGACCATTGAACCATTGCTGGCATTGAGGCATCTCGGTTCCTGGGGTGTTAAAGGGTTACGGAAAATTTCTATTTTGCTTTTAATTTGTTTTGTTATGTAACTTATTTACTTCGTATTTTGCTTAGAAAATGGAGATCCACATACTAGAATGGAATTAGTGGTCAAGAAAGTGCTTTAGGATCGCCAAATTTTGTGATGCCTTTCATTTAATTATATGCTTGAATTATGATTGATTTCTATAAACTCATGGTTACACTATGACTTTATAGGGGAATCCTTTGTTGTGCTAAAAAGGTCACCTCTTCGCCAAAAATTGAAATCAATGATTATAATCAGAGCAACGGATTGAATTCCGAACTCATGAAGATCAAATTTGAAGAGACTTTCGATAATGAGGAGATTCCAGAAGAAATCAAAAGGTTGTCCGAAGAAGTCCCCAAACCAAATCTAGACCAAACCATCAAAGTGAATTTAGGAACGGAGGTCGACCCTAAGGAGGTACAAATTGGGGCAGGGCTGACAAAGGAACGACAGGAAGAATTGTCAGGATTCCTCAGAGACAATATTGAAGTATTTGCATGGTCCCATAAAGATATGGTGGGATTATCCAGCAGTATCGTAACTCATAAACTGCTGATCAAAGCAGATTATTCACCGGTAAAGTAGAAGCTCAGAAAGATAAAACCCGAATGGAGCCTGAAAGTGAAGAAGGAGGTCGTCAAACAATTTGAAATAGGGATTATAATGGTGGCCACATACTCGGAATGGGTAGCCAATATAGTGTCCGTACCAAAACCCGAAGGAAAGGTAAGGGTATACGTGGATTATCGAGGTTTAAACAGAGCCAGTCAGAAAGATGATTTTCCCATACCTTTCATGCATGTCCTAATCGACAATACGCTGGGGCATGAGATGTATGATTTTGTAGATTGTTTTGTAGGATACCACAAAATTTTTTCAGCCAAGGAAGATAGGGAAAAGTCTATGTTCATTATACCTTGGGGAACTTTCTGTTATCGTAGACCACCGTTCGGACTAATCAATGCGGGGGCGACCTACAACCGAGAAATGATGGCAATACTACATGATTTAATACACAAGGAGATAAAAGTGTATGTGGAGGATATCATAGTAAAGTCCAGGAAGAAAGAAGACCATTTGTGCAACTTGAAAAAGCTGTTTAATCGATTGAGGAAATACAACCTGAAGCTCAACCCAGCTAAGTGTGCATTCAGAGTTACTACTAGGAAATTGTTGGGCTTCCTACTAAGTAGTAGAGGTATTGAGATTGATCCTGCCAAGATCAAAGCAATTGTTAAGATGTCACCTCCTAAGACAAAAAAGGAGATCAGGGGATTTCTAGGGTAGATTAATTTTATTGGAAGATTTATCTCGCATTTGACAAGTACCCTAGAGCCCGTGTTCAAGTTATTAAGGAAGAATGCTTCAAAAGGGTTGAATGAAGATTGTCAAAAGGCGTTTGAAGCTACAAAGTAACAGTTACTAGAAGCGCCCGTGCTAGTGCCTCCCACACCGGGAATACATTTATTCCTATACCTGACAGTGAATGGAGATGTCATCGGATACATGTTGGGCCAGAAAGATGAACAAAACAAAGAAAGGGCCATCTACTATTTGAGTAAAAGATTCTCCCAATGTGAGCAAAAGTATTTATTAATTGAAAACACCTATTGCGCCTTGGCATGGGTAGCCAACCGTCTCCAACATTATCTCCACAGCCGTACAACTTATCTGACTTCCATGATGGATCCACTGCGATATATATTGGACAAACCCACCTTGAATTACTGACTCTCGAAGTGGTAGCTGATACTGCAATAGTTCAATATCATTTATGTATCTCAGACAGTGGCTGTCAAAGGACAAGCTATTACTGATCAATTGGCTGAGGCTTCGACAACCGAGGTAGAACCATTCAAGGCAAGATTCCTTGATGAAAGCTTAATGTTGGTACATGTCACAGAGTACCTAATCCCATTTTGGAGTCTATATTTTGATGGAGCTATGAACACCATTGATGCTGGGGCAGGAACGGTTTTAGTATCTAGAATAGGGAAGCAGTACCCAACTGTAGCCAAACTCCAATTCTGCAATTCCAACAACACGACAGAATATGAAGCATATATCATGGGATTACAAATGGCTATGAAAATGAGCATAAAAAATTTGACCGCATTTGGAGATTCAGAGTTGGAAATCCGACAGTCGAAGAAAGTCTACGTCACAAAAGAGTTTCGACTTCTCCCATATTGTTTTCCCAGTGAGATAGCTGAGAACTTGTAGATGAGGGGGGGGGGGGGGGGGGTTGAATACAAGTTCTTTGAATTCTTTTCGATTACATGTTCTTCAAGAAATTAATTATTACTTGCGAAAATAAAGAACAAGAATTCAAATCAATTTATAAACAATTACTTTTATTGATTTTAACAATTGAATACAAATTCTAACAATCACAATAACATGATCGTCAGCTTCTATTCTTTTTTGTATAATAAAGATACAAATTATGAATTCTATACAACTTCGAATTACCATTCTATAAAACCTAATTACAGCTTCTAAAAATGAATTACTCAGTTTCCTATTCTAAATCAATAATGATTCAGCTTCCTTATTCGAATCAAACACAATCTTTCCTTTTTGATTAGGAAGAGATTTCTGGCTTGTTTCCTTACCAGCTACGTCTTCAATAATATCTTGATTTACGTGGAAGACATTCCTTATTCAATTCGAACTCCGTATCTCATCAGGAAATAAGTCACGACTAGTCCCTGACGACTTCAGTCTTTAGTCCTTGATCATTTAGTCTATGGTTTGTTAGTCTCTGATCAGGTTGTGTAGTCTCCGACAGAGTTATTAATCTCTGATGCTTTTAGGCTTAGTCTCTGATGACGTCAGCTTAGTCTCTTTTTAGTCTCTGATGACATCAGCTTAGTCCCTGACGCTTTAAGACTTAGTCTCTGATGACGTAAGCCTTAGTCTCCGATAGACAAAATCCTTAGTCTGTGACGAGTATTGCCTTAGTCTCCGATAAGCCTTTTTGTAATCTCCGACGGATTAAATACACACTTTTGACTTTGTTGAAGCTTGGATACAATTTTCCAGCAGTTACTTACAATTAAAAATAAATCTATCTCTTTATAAAGAATGAATAATTACAACCAAAGAGATAACTATTGGCTACAAAACTTTAATGTTACTAATTAACACTTTCTATACATTTGTATATCTAAGTAATCTAAAGAAAATCATCATCAAATATTATAAAATGTAACACATATCATTAACATGTCCTACAGTTAATTAAACATTTTGAAGAAGTGAAATTTGAACACATTCCATGAAATAAGAATGACTTTGCTAATGCCCTTGCAACCATCGCTTCTCTAATCCATGCTTCAAGCCAAAAAATTCTGCCGCCTGTGAGAATTGAATTACAGGACAAACCAGTGTATTTTTGTCAAATTGAAAAGGGAATTCCCATGACAGAAAAAACATGGATTCAAAATATGAAGAGCTATCCGGAGGATGGATCCTTACTTGACGATGTGGATCCGGTACAAAAAAGAAGGATACAACAAATGGCCATTAATTTCTTCCTAAACGGAGAAGTATTATACAAGAAGAATCCAGAAGTCGGGGCATTAGTTTGTCTAGAAAAAGGAGAGGCATTGAAGTTAATGGGAGAAGTCCATGGAGAAATTTATGGGTCACGCATGAATGATGATATGTTAGCCAAGAAGATTATAAGAATGGGTCACTCGTGGATCACTCTGAACACAGATTGTGAGGAACATGTTAGAAAATGTTATCAGTGCTAAGTCCATGCCAATGCGCTCTACACTCCGCCAACCGAGTTATATTGTATGGTGTCTCTATGGCCTTTTGCAATGTGGGGTACGGATGTAATCGGTCCAATCACACCCAAAAGACATTTTTTGTAGTCATCGATTACTTTACAAAGTGGGTGGAGGCAACCTCTTCAGTAAAAGTTACGAATGAGGTAATCTGCGTTTTTGTTCGAAATAATATTGTATGTAGGTACCAACAACCCGAAGTAATAGTGTCAGACAATGCCCGATATTTGAACAATAACGTGATGCGACACCTATATAAGTTGTTCAACATCAAACATCTCAACTTAGCCATTTACCGCCCAAAAATGAATGGGGCTGTGGAAGCTATAAATAAGAATATCAAGAAGATCATTGAGAAGATGGTGGGGGTAACCATAGGGAATGGCCTGATTTATTACTATTAGAACTAAATAAGCTCAAGTGTTTGTAGGGGGGTGTGGAGGAATACAAACACTCAAAACTTTTTGCTCTTTTTAAAACTTATTAAAGGCTGCTGGAAATAGCTACAATATCAGAAAAACGATAACAAATAATAAGATGAACACACAAGCATTCAAGTTAAAATAATTGTATTGAAACTTGAGGTTTTTCTGGAAATCTGATTTAATCACAAATGTGATTAATTAGCTACAATTTCTGTAACAAGTTACATCTTCTCTATAAAACTACAACTTCTAAATCATACACATTAGCTTCTATTTTCTTTGAATATTTCTCTGAAGATATATTACAAAGCTTCTCTCTAGTGATTTGAATGCTTATGAGTTTGTTGATCTGTTGGATTGATACTTTGTGTAATGAGAACTCTTTTGCATATATAAAAGATCAGTAGTTGAATCCATGTGCGTAGACGTGCTGCACTTTTCAACTTAGCCGCATATATGTCACATCGATGTCCTTTAGGAACTATGTGTCAGACTGTTGCTACTTTTGTTGCTTCTTTTTCATCCCCTGATCTGCGTGCATTTAATGATCGAGAGTTGTCATTGGACCAACAAACTTCAAGAGATATCTTTCTAGTTTATACCTCTTGCTTCTGTAACAAGTTTCATTGATTTGCGTGTAAGACTTGATGACGAGTGTATGCAGTCATAGCTATCCACTAATAGCAAGCCCTGATGTGAACTTGATCAGTGCTTCTGGATCCCCTGATGACAAGTCTTGTCAAAGACTGGATCAGTGCTTCAAACTTAACTTGAGTTTACTAAGTGCTTCCTGATCTCTTGATGTTATGACTTACGACATACACTGATGGCTTCCACTGATGCAGTGCTAAGCATTCCCCCCTGATGGGTTTCCCTGACGGGTTTGCCTAACACTGTCATACCCTGATGTTCTCCCTTGACAGGTTGACATGTCTTGGTCATGCCTTGACACGTTCCCCCTAATGAGTTTGGCTTGCCACTGCCATACCCTGACGCATTCCCCTGACGGGTTGGTCTACCTTTGTCATCCCCTAATGGGTTCCCCTGACGGATTCCCCTGATGGTTTTAATCACTGAAGCTTTATTGAATTCGTTTGGAATGTGTGGAATACTTTAAATGATTTTGAGTAACAATAGACATTCCTTTTCACTATCAAGTCCTTTAGAAGTTCCATTTTGTGACTTGTCTTGTGAAGCGCAGTTCATCCCCTGATGACTAAGTTTATCATCAATGGATGTAAAACTTGTGCAGATATATTAAGGTTTATAAAATACCTTAAGTATTTACAGATGCACAATTTATACTCTAAACATCATCATCATTATTTAACTCTAACAGTTACCATTAGAATTATTAGCATATCGAACATTTGTTCGGACATCAACGAGAGCAACGCTTTATTCATTAGTATATGGAATGGAGGCAGTTCTTTCAGTCGAAGTGGAAATCCCGTCACTGCGGGTTTTGGTGGAATCAAACTTACTAGAGGTGGACTAGATCCAAGTCCGACATGACCATTTATCATTGATTGATGAAAAAAGGATGCAAGCTTTTTAGCATGGTCAATTGTATAGATAGAGGATTTCAAGGGCATACAACAAGAAGGTCCGACCCAGTTCTTTTAAAGAGAATGAGTTGGTGCTCAAAAGGATTCTATATTGCTAGGATGAAGTCTATTTACCTTTTCACGCCTACTCTTTATTTGCCCAACCTTTGTGCCTTTTACCTTTTTGTCCACCAAAAAGATTTCTCCATGAGAAATCTTGCCTATACATCTATTATCTGGAAAAATAAAATAAAATGAGAGAACAAAGGTTTGAACAAGAACTACGTTTTGACCTGATCTCCTTCAAGGGGGTTCATAGGCAGCCTGACTATGGCACGGTCCAAATCATGAAAGAAATATCCTTATGAGATCCAAATCTCAAATGAAAGACAAAATGCCTTGAATCATTTCCCCATTATCGGGGAAACATCTTTTCAAACCCATGGGAAATTAAGGAAAATCTAATCATATTTGACGGATAACGCCAAGATCAACCTTCCAACCCAAAAGTGTTATGCCTCCCAAATCATGTCACTCGATAAGTGAATATTTGATTCCCCGAAAGCAAAAGTTGTGATATTTATCAGAATTCTCAAATTGTTTGTCTATAAGGAATCTTTATCAAGAAGTTGATGTGATTGATACCATAAAGAAGCGATATTGGTTATGTTTTCTAGAAATGATACTTATAAAGAAAATCAATGAAAAAATAAATCAATAAAAAAGGCATGACCCAAGGGGCGTTGCGAAAACCCAAGAGGGCACGACGAGTAATAACGCAAGGTTATGGAAATATACAAAATTGTCGACCTCTTGAAAATTAGAAATAGGAGGAAGGTGAAACAATGATAGTACTGGGTCTAACAAAAACCCAGAAATGGGAGTTAGAAGTAAAAAAATGTGCATGAAAAAAAATAATCCCACTTACGATGGATATGGGAGGAGTACAAATGAAGTGCCGACTGGATGTCTGGGATATCCAGAAGATTGAAGTCAATCGAATTGAAGTTGAGAAAATCAGAGGCTTTGATCAAATGACAAGACCTCAAAATGTTGACCGAGGTATAATCATTGATTTTGATTGAGGTGAGGAGTGGTCATCCTGGACAACAAATATTGTGTTTTAGGAGAATAAATCCAACCAAAGGGGTGGAACCAAGGAAGGACTCTCATAGATCTCTGTGAGGGTAATGGCAATTGAGATAAAATAGGGATCATCCTTAATCAAATCACTTTTATTTCGTTTTTATTTTGGTAACATGCATCGGATTTTAGGCATTTCATGGCACATCACATTTTGCATTATTTACATGCATTTGGGTACAACAAGTTTGTTTCAAGTCATCTTGCTAAGCAGATGATTTTTGATACATTTGTAAATTTGATTTTTCAAAATTGCAGTATTCGTAATCATTCAACTACGCCAATGATTTTCGATACTATCTTTTAGTTGCAAGCTACTCATATCATTCAACTATGCAAATGATCCTGGGGTAGTTTCGACCGGTTGTTTCAAGTCATCTTACCACACAGATGAGTATGATACAATTTCAAAACTAATTTTTCAAAATTGCGGTAATAATTTTACTACGCCAATGATTTTCAAAACCATCTCTCGTTGCAAGCCGTCCGGATCATTCAACTATGCAAGTGACCCTAGGGCAACTGTGCAACATTTTGTCTCAAAACCATTTTACTACGCAGATGAGATTGTTACAATTTCAAAACTTGTTTTTTCAAAACTTGAGTCAGTAAGATCATTCAACTACGCAAATGATTTTGTTTTGGCTATTTGGCCATTACCATTCAACTACGCCAATGGTCTTGACATGATTTACTGCTTTGGGTGTTTGAGATTGTTTTACTATGCAGGTAATTTGAATACCACTTCAATTGGAGAGTTTGACTTGGTATTTATCAAAACTATTCAACTACATAAATGATTTTGACACAATGCGGTTGGAGAATAAATTAGATCATTCAACTACGCAAATGATCGTGATGAGATTCCTCAGGTTTTGGCGACTAGAAATCATTTTACTATGCAAGTGATTCCGAAATCAAGAAATAGAGGTGCCTACATCTTTATCACAATCATTTTTACTATACAAAATTATCATGATAAAGAGGGGCAACTATAGATACCTCAATTTTGGTTTTTATTTTATTTATGTATTGCCTTTACATAATAAAAATCCGAAATGAGGCTTGTTGGATTTAATTTTGTGTTAAGTGCAGGGTTGACAGTGTCTCCTCTTTGAAGAGAATTGAGCTCATAACCGCAGTCCCTGATAAATTCGGAAAAGAGATAATCCACACTAGTGCCAAAGTCTAGCATCAGAGGATTAAAAAAATGACTGGCGCCAAAGTCTGGGTATCAGGGGATAAATTACTCTGCGCTAAAGTAGTCAAGTAATCCACACTAGCACCAAAGTCTGGGCATCAGGGGATAAAATGACTAGCGCCAAAGTCATTTTTGGCCATTGCCAAAGTCTTTGGGAAAACCATCCTAGTGCCAAAGTCTAGCATCAGGGGATAAAAATTGACTATCGCCAAAGTATGGGCATCAGGGGATAAAATGACTAGCGCCAATGTCATTTTTGGCAATCGCCAAAGTCTTTGGGAAATCCATCCTAGCGCCAAAGTCTAGCATCAAGGGATAAAAACTGACTAACTCCAAAGTCTGGGCCTTAGGGGATAAATTACTCTGCGCTAAAGATGTCGGGTAATCCACACTAGCGCCAGAGTCTGGGCATCGGGGGATAAAATGACTAAGGCCAAAGTCATTTTTGGTCATTGCCAAAGTCTTTGGGAAATCCATCCTAGCGCCATAAGTCTAGCATCAGGGGATAAAATAGGGTGGTTTCCAGTCAAGAATAGTTTTGTCCGTGGCTACCTCTATTTGGAACACCCTTATATTTAATCTCTCAAACACATGCATATAATCCTTTCATGATTTCAGTTTATATCATGTAATCTAAATACTTTTGTTTTTATCCTGTTATCAATATGTATATATCCATATAATTATGTTTTCTTTTCTAACCTTCTGTTTTTGTGTCATCCTTAAGTCAATGATGGATGGATTTTAAACCTTCATTGGGAGGATCCAACCAAGAATCTTCAGTACAAGAGCTAACATTTGTTAAAGTTCGTTTGTTTAGTCTTAAGTTAGTTAGTTTACTTCTACAGAACGTTGTAAATTTCATGTTAGGTAAAGGTTGTATGATAGCTGTTTAGGACTAGTCCTTCATCTCTAGTTTAACTCTTGTAATATGTAATCCAAATTGAATAATGGAAATACACTGAATACACACACACATTGGCACACACATGCACTTTGATGTTTCTTCCAAAGATAACTTCAAGTTTTAAGAAATGATTTCATAAAAAAAAAACATAAATCTAAAAAAGTAGACATTAGTTATAGTGAGGATAGGGGGTGCCAAACACCTTCTCCTTATTCAACCAAGCAACGAACTCGGTTTTTCTTGGTTTCACCGTGATCATAATTTAAGAGTCAACTTGAAATTAATTTTCAAAAAGGTAAAGCTGGAAAGGTGTCCTAACACACTGTCTCGAATTTGTTAGGTGGCGACTCATCTTAAAGGATCTTATTACCTTGTCGCATTTATAAAAACTCGGATTTTTGAAAAAGGGTTTTTGAAGAAAATTTTTAAATGAGCAATCTTACAACTCAACCCCACATTTTTCAAAATTTCCCAGGCGCGAAAGCTGGTGTGCTGATAAATCAGAGATGTTACATAAGTGCAAGGAAAGTCAAGCAAAAAGAAGAAGTTATGTGACTGAGTTGCAATTATCAAAGAATATCAGAGATATTTTTGGAAACAACTCACTAAAGAAGCTTGGAGAACAAGGAAGTTATGTCTATAAATAGAGACATGGAGCAACTGAGATAAATACTAATAATAACATCACTAAGATACACAAAAACACAAGTATACATTTTATCTCAGATTAATAGCAGCTGTAATAAATTTATAGAGAGAGAGAAATAAGTTTTTCATAACTTGAGAGAAGCTAGAAATCATATTCTAGAGTGCAACTGTTATTTTCAACAGAGTTGTTTGAAGCTAGTTATTCACACCAGTGGACTTTTGTAATATTTCATTGATTTTAAAAGTTTAGAAACACTTGTGAGATATTGTATTGTTTTAATTTCACAAGTTTTAATATAGTATATTCACTAAACTCACAAAGTTCGAAAAAACTTTGTAGTTTGTATTCAATCCCCCCCTGCAAACCATCGTGTGGAATCTTGTTCAAAATTTCTTCTGCAATGGGTAAATAACTCACTCCAGAATTAATTATGCTCTAGGGTTGCCTTCATAAGACTTTGTGGAAGTGCTAACTGATGCTGAACTATTGGACTTCTTGAGAGAATTAAGCTACAACTCTCCAAACAAGGCAACGTTGAAGTTCAAGGACCTCAAGAGGGTCAATGTGAAAAGGGAGATCTCTTATCTCTTTGATAAAATCACAAACATGTTCTTAGGCTAGTCCTCTTACTCCATCATTAAAAATGTAAAAATAGATATAGGAAAATTAATTTTTGTTGAACTGGTTAATAAAATGGATTGCTATACTTCTAGGAAATTAGAAGTGTATTACGTCAGATTTTTATCCATATTCGTCAAAGATAAACTACCTAATCTTTCTTTTGAGAATGACATAGCAATACAGAGTTATACACAAACAAAGAAGCTGTTCATAGAGATAATATAAAGAAAGCTTATACGACGGAGTCATTTGTGCTACCACCCCATATGACACATGTAATAACTGCACCCTTTTCTCTTTCTCAACCTACTTTTTCTTCTTTTTCAACTACAATGGCTGAGATCACTACCACTTCTCAGCCTACCCAACTAGTATTACTAATTTTTGAACAATAACTCTTTAAAGCCCAACCCTTAGTCTCCCAAAAGACTAAGGGAATTAAAAGAAAATCATTAGAAGTAACCACATCAATTGAGGGAGAGCAAGGAGAGAGAGTGGTTGGCTTAGAGAAGTCGAAGAATCCAAGAGAGATTACCCTAATCCAAACCAAGCAGTACCCTCTCAATTGGATACTGACCTTAATAAAGAATCAAACACATCTCTAGTTATTTCCTCTCAAAAGGACTCAATTATTGAACAAAGTCCCCAACCAGCGACAAAGTTGAGTGAGACACATACACTGGCCATAGGCCTTGATGAAACTCTCATAAGGGTCTCTGAGAGCCACTTGCAGATATTAAACATAGAGAATGCACACACAACTTCTTTCAATGGATCACCTCCTCACTATGTGATCCAGCCAACACTCCCCTCTACACCTTTCCCTTCTTTTTCTTTACTTCAAATTTCTTCAGATATCATGACACAAACTCTCAGTGTTATGACATCAGATCCTCCATTGATTCACTTTATGGAGGAGCCAATTCAAGTTGATCTAGTGATTGAGAATCATGAATTGCTAATGATTGATTCTTTCCTAAATGATTCAATCACTGATGATCAATCAGGGGATATAGGTACTAATGTAAATACCTCTATAATAAGTACCTATACTCCCTCTATTGTACATACTCATCAAACTTCTTCTCATTCTCAACTTTTAACTGTGGATACACTTGTTGTATATGCTTATTAACTCTAGCCATAATTGATGAGACCTTAACCTATAGGAGTCCCATTAGGCATATACAAAGTGAGGATGAGAGAATACTTAGTGAAGAGAGACAAGGTCAAACCCCTGAGAGGACCTGGGCAAAAGGAAAGATAAAGAGTAATGCCTTAACATGCAATGAAAAAGGAGAGACAAAGAGAGATGCCATAGATGACACAGAAAAAAGAGAGCCAGAGGGAGATAAGGATGAGATCCTTGTAAATAAAGAAAATAGAGAAATGACTAAAACTATACATGCACCTAGTTCTTCAAATAGTGATAAAGATGACACTCCTATGGGTGATTTTTTACAACCTATGGGAGTTTATTTCTACTATCAGAAGAAACAGATAATTGATATAATAAAACTACTCAAACATGAGCTCTTACGTGCCATAGTTCCTATCTTAGTCAAGACTATAAAATCACAGATCATGATAGGTCAGTCTATGGACATTGAATCACACAAGTTCCAAACCTTGTTTACCGAGAAGATCACACATGCACATAATGTAGTTAATTCTTTTGCCACTAGTGTTCAAGTTCAAGAAGCTCATAAATAGTGTTGACCAACAACTATCTGTATTCAACATCCGATTAACAAGTATGGAATCTCTGCAACTCTCTATGGCTGACAACCTTCAACAAATCCTTCAAGTCATTTCCCCACTCTCAACTTCCACTGATGATGCTGCCAAAAAGTGGGAAAAATTTTTAAACACTTCATCGGGGATTGTTGCTGAGAAGCCCGCAGTTCAACCATCAGGGATATGACTACTCCTTTTTCACAACAAGCTCCAAAGGCCAAAAACATGGGCAAGGGTATCCTGATTGAAGAGCCTAAAAAGAAAAATCTTACTTAATCAGGACCTAAGCTACTCGGAGATGCCATGAAGACAACCCACTTTCTTACACTTGTTGAAACCCTAATTGATGGGAAAGTGGAGCTTATATTTCCTCAAGACAAGAAATTAGTAGAAGTTGATGCATTTTATGAACAACAACTTCAACTAGAGAAAGAGAAAGAATATGTGAAGAAGAAGAAAAGAAGTGTCAAACCAAGAGCCTCCAGGCAAACTCAACCCAAGCAGTCTTAACAACCAAAAGGTGCATCAGGGGATAAAAACAAAGAATATCCAACATCCCCTGATGTTACCAAACTTGAGTCATCTAAAACAAAAGCTCAAACTTCTACTCCTGTAACATATGGACCATCTACCTTAGTTGAATCTCTAAGAGTTGACAGACAAAGGAGCTTGACATTTATGCACTCCATAAAAAAACATAAATTTCAGGATAAAGAGCAACAAAGAGAAATTAATTGTCATCCAGGTGAAAAGTGGGTCTAAGTTCATAGTCACTTTTGACTAGTTCAGGAGGATGGATGTTGAACAACTTGGACAAGCAAAGAAAAATAGTGTCAGATACAACAATGCTAAATAGAGACTTGAGGGGGTGGGGGGGTGTTTGAGAAGCTAAGGAAAGCCATGAACGACAACAGCAACTTGCCTACAACTATGGAGAAACCCTTGAAATTATTCTACAAAACTATTGATGGGCAAGAGAAGCATATAAGGATCAATTACATTGATGAGCTTGACTTGGAGGAGGTGATGCATATTCTAAGCCAAATTTTTTATCACAAAAATGAACATGTCATCAAGTTCAGAACCATGCTTGTAAATAAGGTATTGAAGTAGATTGAAGAAACCAGAGCTAATGATAGGACCTTAGCAGTTGTAAGGGATATTCCCCTAGTAAAAGAATTCAAATAATATCCAAAGATGATCACAAACCCCATGGGTGTTTAGTTCAAGAATTCAAAAAAGGAGATTGTCACCTTTTACTGGTCATAACTAGTTTCAGCCAACTTATAAGAGATTGGATCAATCCTTGAAGCTTTGGAACACAATAACAATGTCAACATTGTCAATTTTAGAAGATTGTTGCAAAAGGAGCTTAAGGCATTAAAGATTGGTAGTGAAGACAATAGACTCAGGATTCCATACCAAAATCCTGACTAGAGAAGACAAGACCTTAAAAGTGACTCTCAACTGATTGAATCAAGTCATCCATTTCCCTTTGGTATAGCTCAACAAGAGAAGGATCCTGAAGTCTGAATGGTAAAAAATTGTATCGTTCATACATAGATCAATGCAATTGTATTTCTATACCTTATTCTTTATTGTCAATATTTTTGGGTTTTGACATCATCATTAGTAAAAGTTAGATTTATTATGGTTATCAAACTGATAATCATAAATAGGGGGAGATTGTTAGGTATAAATGATGTTGATAATTATATAGATGATAGTTGATAATTGTACACTTGTAAATACTCAAGGTATACTATAAGCCTTAGTATATTTGCACAAATAAACATTCATTGATGGACAAGTCAATCTGTCAGGGGATGAGCTTAACTGCACTAGGCAAGTCATTAGTGGATACCTAAGAATGACTTGATAGTGTCAGGGGATGTCTATTGTACTTAAATATTCAAGTATTCTGCATATCATGCATTCTAGTAAAAGCCAAACAAAGCATGAGTGGATAAATATGTTAGCATTTGAAAAGGCATCAGTGGAAAAACCTGTCAGGGGAAGCCTAAAATATTGCATCAGGGGATGACATTGAAAGACCAACCCGTCAAGGGAAGCCTAAACTCAACATTAAGGGATACATCGAAGGACCAACCTGTCAAGGGAACTGTCAGTGGAACCATTAGGGAAAGTACAAATATTGCATCAGGGGATAACATAGGTGGACAAACTTGTCAGGGGAACCATTAGGGGGTATGTTAAACACAGTAGTAGTGGATGTCATAAGTGGATACAAGTAGGTGTTAACATCAGGGGATTAAGAAGCACTTATCTAATTCTACATCAGGGACTAACATTAGTGGATAGAGAAACACTGATTAAGTCTCCATCAGGGCTTGTCATAAGGGTATCCAAAAGCACTGATTAAGTCAACATCAGGTCTTGTTATTAGGAGATAGTTATGACTAAGTCCACTCATCATCAGGACTTACATGCAGCTTATTGTTGCTTGTCTAAGAAGCAAGGGGTATAACTGGGAAGATATTCCTTGAAACATGGTGGTCTAATAGTAACCTTTACACCAGAAAACATGGAGAACAGGGACAAAAACAGAAGCAACAATAGCCAATAGTAGTGTGACATACTGCGGCTACGTTGAAAAAGAAGCATGACTTGCACATGAGTTCTACATCTGTTCTCCTATATGTGAAAGAGTTGTTACACATTACCAACAATAGTTGAGAGAGAAAAACACAATAAATAGAAAAGCTTTGAAATATCTTTGTCAATAATATATACATTAGAAGAGAAGCTTTAAGAGAAAATTTTAGAGAGAAAAACGTAGTTAGTGTATAAAACAAGAAGCTGTAAACACTTACAGGTTTGTAGTTGTTTAATGACTTTGTAATTATACAGATTCCCAGAAAAACACAAGTTATAATACAACTATTTTACCTTGAATCTTTGTGTATTCATTTTAAATATCTTTATTGTTTTTCTGGATATTGTAGTTATTCCAGTTTGTGTTTTTTTAAGATTGTAAGAACGAAAAAGTTGTAGTGTTTGTATTCAACCCTCCTTTCTACAAACACTTTAGCATATATTGTTCTAACAATATATATTAAATATGAATAAAAATATGTGAGGTCAAATTTGAATTTACAAAGTCAGTTTGTCTTGGTGAAATCATGAAATTAGTAATACTTGATATATGTGCTAAAATATTTTTTTTATTGTACGATCAAAATTAATTTTATTAATGACCCTTACTTATATTAGTCTTGTTTAAAAAACTTAGAATTTACTTTTATAAGAATTGATGATGTAATACAGTCCTTACTTATTCGATGTAAAATGACTTAGAAAAATATGATCAAAATTAATTTTGTTAATGTACCCTTGCTTATATTAGTCTTGTTAAAAAAACTTTGAATTTACTTTTATAATAATTAATGATGTAATACAGTCCTTGCTTATTCGATGTAAAATGAGTTAGAAAAATATCCAATGAGTTAGATTTTTATCACAAGTGAAGATTCTGCTCATTGATTGATTGTCCCATGGAGTAATTATGTGTGGGGGTGGGGGGTAGGGGGGATGGGGGGGGGGAGGGGAAGTTTGAATACAGTTTCAAACTTTTCTTTGAATTAAACTGTTTAATACAGTTTAAAACTTATGAACAGTAAAAACAACTTTATTGAAAAGATATAACAAGTTATTAATCTACAATATGTATATTTATTGTAAATCAATTTTAATCTTTACAATTCTTTTTGGTAGTGATTACCAATTGTAGATAATCTCTGTTTAAAATAACAGCTGCACTCTAGAAAAATGATTTCTAACTTCTCTCAATTTTATGAAAACTTGTTGCACTCTCTGTAAATTTATTACAACAGCTATATAATCTGAGATAATATGTATACTTGTGTTTTCGTGTATCTCAGTTGTTTCTCATATTTCTTTTTGCAGATCTCAAGTATCTTTACCTCTATGTCTATTTATAAACACAACTTCCATGTTCTTCAAGCTTCTTTTCTGAGTTGTTATAAAAAATATCTCTATTTTTTATTAGTAATTGCAGCTCTGTCACATAACTTTCTTCCTTTACAACCTCCCTTACATGTCAGCATGTTATGTGACTTTTCTGGTGTTATATTCATTGCACCAACTCCTTATTTTCTTCTTTGAGTTCCCAAGATAAGTTATCAGCAGTATATAACTTATCTTTGTGGGCTTCTCTGGACTTTATTGGTCCAGCTTCAATGTTTTTCAAGCTTCAAGTTTCCATAAGTTATTTTTACAGTTTTCACACTTTGCAGCTTGCAGTGTTTACACTTGTGGCTTGCAGTGTTTACATTTGTGGCCTGCAGTGCTTATATTTGTAGTTTTATAACCATGTGTGTGTATGTACAACTTATTTCCTTGAAACTTTTTTGGTAGTCAATCTCTCCTTATTGGTCAACCATCCTTATCTTAATTCCACCGCTTTAACTTTATCAGCCATATGTCATCCCTTATGTCATCTTTAGTCTCTGATTATCTATCTCATGATGGACAGTCTCTGGTGTTGGGCAAAATAACTTTGGTGATAGTTAGCTTTAAGTTTGGTGTTTTATTGAACATTGGTGTTGTCTTTGGTGATGATCTTTTGTTAGGTTTTAGAACATTTGATGATGATTGTCTTTAGATTACTTAGAATACAAATGTATAGAAAGTGTTAATTAGTAACACTGAAGTTTTGTAGCCAGCAGTTATCTCTTTGATTATAATTCATTCATTCTTTGTAAAGAGATATAATTATATATTATTCGTAAGTAACTGCTGGAATGGAGTATTAAAGCTTCAGAAAGTCAAAGTGTGTATTTGATCCGTTAGAGTTTACAAAAAGGCTTATCGGAGACTAGGGAAACTTGTCAGAGACTAAGAATTTTATCTATCAGAGACTAGTTTTACCTGTCGGAGACTAAAGCTGACGTCATCGGAGACTAAAGCTTACGTCATCGGAGACTAAAGTTAAAAGCATCAGAGACTAAGCTGACATCATCGGAGACTAAATAACTCTATCAGAGACTATACAGTCTGACGTCATCAGGGACTAAAAGCACCAGAGACTAGTGATGACGTCACCAGAGACTAAAGATGAAGCATCAGGGACTAATCGTGATTTATTTCCTGAGAGATACAGAGTTCAAATTGAATAAGGATTGTCTTCCACTTAAAGCAAGATATTATTGAGGACGTAGCTGGAAAGGAAACTAACCATAAATCTTTTCCTAATAAAAAAGGAAAGATTGTATTTGATTCGAATAAGGAAGCTGAATTTTATTCAGAAGAGAAATGGAGTTAATTGTAATTAAGTGGTAAGAGAAGCTGTAATAAGTTTTACAGAGAAAAAATTGTAAGTTGAAGTTGTATAGGTTTTTCATTGTTTTGTATCTTTTCCTATACAGAATAGAAAAGAAGTTGATGATCACATTGTTGTGATTGTTAGAATTTGTAATCAGTTGTGAAATCAATATAGCAATTGTTTATAAATTGATTTGAGTTCTTGTTCTTTATATTCCGCAAGAAAATTTAATTTTTTAAAGAACAAGTAATTCGAAAAGTATTCAAAGAACTTGTATTCAACCCCCCCCCCCCCCCCCTTTCTACAAGTTCTCGGCATCTCACTGGGAAAACATCTTTGTTCTTCTAATGGCTTTATTTTAGTGAACATTCTATCCCTGATGTTTCCTAATGTTTTATCCATCAGTTGATGTTTATCCCCTGACAAACTGTTTTGTTCATCAGTGGATATCTAATTCCTTGACAAGCCTTTTATAAATTTATCCCTTGACGAGTCTTTGTTTACAAATGGAGAATTATTCTTTGATGCTTTATCCTTAGACCATGCATCCCCTGACCTCTCTTTAATGCAATGGAGAGTCTTTGTATTAGTCTCTGGTAGCTTCAACATTAGTCTCTGATAGTATAAACTTTAGTCTTCGACAGGCTAAAATTTTAGTCTTAGATAGGCTAAAATTTTAGTTTCCGACAGGCTTAAATTTTAATCTCTGATAGGCTAAACTTTTAGTCTCCGACAGGCTTAAATTTTAGTCTCCGATAGGCTTAAATTTTAGTATCCGATAAGCTAATTTTGTTTAGTCTTCGACATGCTAGAATTTTATTCTTTGACAGACTAATTTCCTTAGTCTCTGATAGACTAACTCTTAGTCTCCGGTAGGCTAAATTTTAGTCTCCGATAGGCTAAATTTTAGTCTTCGATAGGCTAAATTTTAGTCTCCGATAGGCTAAATTTTAGTTTCTGATAGACAAAAACTTAGTCTCCAATAGGCTAATTCCTTAGTCTCTGACAAACTAACTCTTAGTCTCCAATAGGCAGAAACTTAGTCTCCAATAGGCTAATTTTACTTGACCAACTTTGACTTTTGTTGAACTCTCCAAATGCGTTCCCTGTAGTCTCTGATGCTTATTTGTAGTCTCTGATAGTACTTTCTCATAGTGTACTATTGCAGGTATATGTACAATTACAAATCAAACAATTCTAACTGTTTATACATCATTATCAAATACTATAATTTGTAATATTGATCAGGAAGGAGGTTAAAACTGCGAAAAAAAATTTCAAGGATAGACTTGCTTATAATGAAAATAAGCAAGGCCCGATATAGTAAGATCTTTTACTTCGATCAAATCAAGAAAGTCAAAAAAGTACCCTACTTTTTGCCCTGCTTAGTCATCTTCTAGAATATTTTTCAGAAAGTACTAGAAGACAAAATAACTGCTATCTTTTTGTCCAAGCAAGGAACAATTATAAAGGTACAAGTCACTGTTAAGACAGTCTCTAACGGATCTATTTCACATTCTCAACGGATAGATTTTTGGAGTAGTATAAATAGGAGTCATAAATTTTCATTTATGACTATTGAACAACCTAGAAATTGTTTTGACAATCTGACATCTTAAGCATTCAACAAGACATGAGTTTACAAGCTTCACCAAGTGCTATCTAATCTGCTAAACAAGGAGTTTACTGCTTAGAGATAGCAAACAAAGATCTTTTATATCTTTTAGTTTGTGTGACTTTAGTAGATCTTAGTGACCCATTGTGTTTTGGAATAATAATCTGTTGTACTTTGTTTTGTACGAACAATTTTTCTTAGTGAGTGCCTTCTAAATTAAAAGAGAAGAAGAGTGGAGTAGGCTAGACCGAACCACTATAAAAATCTTCTTGTTCTCTTTTCTTTACTACTCTTTATGTAGTCTACTTATTCTTCTGTCCTTACTTTACTTAGTCCTTGCTAATCCTCTTTAGTAAAGACTTTACCATCATTGTCATTTTAAGCCATTCTATTTTTACTAAGGAGTATTTTGATAAAATTTCACTGTTAACTATTTTTGAAACTTAAGAAAGATATTTTATAAGCAAGAAGTTTTTAATCTGCTGATTTTATAAGCAAACTTTTAATTTTTGGTAAATACTATTCAACTCCCTTATAGTATTTTCCTCTATGGGACCTAACAAAGTTAATTCATACAAATTTGTTATTAAACAACAATTAAATATATTTTAAATATAAAAATATTAAATTACAATTAGTAATAAAATATTTAAATTAAATAATAAAATAAAAATAACTCATATTTTGCACGAGTTACGAGCTAGCTAGTAATCATTAAAAGAATAAACCAGAAAATTAACTCAATATTACCGTCTTTACAAAATATATATTCCATGTTACAATTGTATTTAAAATTGTCATAATTCCAACTAGTGTTATTTCTTTTAGGCCTTAATTGCTTGCACTTAAAATCTTGAAATTGTATGTAGTGTGTATCAAGTACAAATCTCAAAATAAAAATGTCAAAATTTTTTTGTCAAGGACTGTTGAGCTCCCACAAACCCTTTTATGCATTTGAAATCATGGGTATTTGTCCCAATAGTTTCAAGAATTTGTAGAAGGTATTGAATACAAATCAATACTTTCTTAAACTTCTTTTGATTATTTAAAAGTAATAGATAACTTGCATAATAATAAAAAATCTTAAGAACTCAGTGTAAATAAAAGTATTTCAAATTTCACTAATCTCAATGAAGATTACAAAGTTATCCGATAATCAAAGTATAATAATTATTAGCTTCGAAAAACTCTATTCAAAGAAGAATAATTACAACCCTAGAAAATAATTTTTAGCTTCAATCTGGTAAATTAAGTATCAGCTTCTGATTTCTATTTACAAAGAACAGCTATAACTCAAGAAAATAAATTCTACCTTCTCAAGTTCTAAAAACTTGTTTCTTTGTATCTCTCAATATTTACTCTCTGAGTATTTGATATAGTTGCTTTCTTAATAAATCAATTACAGTTTCTCTCTATGAATTTATTCTTCTTTCTCTCAAAATGTATATCCTTGCTATGCTTTCTATTATGATATATATATATATATATATATATATAGCTTCCTTCTTCAATTTGTTTACTGATGAACAATTGCGTTATTATCTTTTTGAAAAATATCTATGTCTTGGTACTTGTAATAACTCTGTTACATAACATCTTTGTTACATAATCTCTCTATTACATTATCTCTATTATGTAATGACTTTAGTACGTAATCTCTCTATTACATTATCTCTATTATGTTACATAACATCTTTGTTACTTCAAAACCCTAATCGACTTAGGACAGTTAGAACCTTAATCGACTTAGGACGCATTCTAGCCAATTATACTTCATCTTTAATATCCACTCATAACTCTGTATATGCTGATGGTTATTTTATCTGCTAATGAAGAATTTTATCTAGTGATGGTCATTTATCTACTGATAAACAAATTATTCTATGATGATCATTTATCCTCTGATATAGATTATCTCTCGATGAACATTTATCTGTTGATAACCATTATCTGCTAATTAATAACTTTATCCTCTGATGCAGATTATCTGCTGATGAACATTTATCTGTGGGTAGTTATTATCTGCTAATGACCAACTTACTGCAGACAAACTTTGTCCTCTGCTAGCCATTTAAACTCTACAGAATATCTTATGATGAACATATTTTTGCAGAATATTTTTATCCTCTACTGCAGAATATCCTTTGATGAACACATATCCAACGAGACACAAATTTATCTTTTGACTGGTTGCTTTGATAATTTATCTTTTAATTATCCACTGATGTACACTTTACACTGTTAGAGGATAAATCCATTGGCCTATCTATTAGCTACTGATGAACAGTTTACATTGTCAGAGGATAATACTTGGACAAAATCAGCTGCAGTTTCTCTACTGATGTTTATATAACACATCAACAGTTTCTAGTACAATATAAAATCTAACAATTCTGAGTATTATACATCACCATCAAACGTATAATTCCTAATAGTGAAAATTCAAATGTAATTGCAATTATATGCTAACATCATCTCTTGCCAAAATAAATTCATTTTAAATCTAAATTGAAATAATAATTACACTAAAACTCTTCTCTCTTCCAAAATCCTAGCCACCCTCTATAAAGTTTATAGATATGTAGAGAGTTTTTTCCGTTAATGGAGAAAACTTTCCCCTAGAACTTCCTCTCATCATTTGTTTTTGTTTAATTGTTTTGAATAAAGCTATTCTTCAAGATTTTTTCCCTTACTTTAGATCCTTTTCTCCAATCTATCCTTGCCAGATCGTTTTTTCGATTTGGATTCATCCATTATCGCGAGATCATGTTAATATGTGAGAGTTAATAAGGACTCAGAATACGAAACTTTGTTAGTTTATTGGGATCTTCTTGGATTAAGGGTTTGAAAAAATAGTTGTACCTATAGCCTTTCACAAATTATTCTCAATGGTTGATCAAAGCATATTTGTCTTATAGATGGTTGTGAGAACCCAAAAATCTCAATGAAATTTTGATTATGAGATTTATTTTATTTTCTGCATGAAGGTTTATTTCCTTATTTGTTATAAATAATGAAATTATATTTTCCTATAAAATTCAATGGCGATGTGATGTCCAAAAGATTTTAAATGTATTTTTGAAGCTCAAGTATTTAAAAGGTTATTGCATTCAAGAATTTTCTTGTGAAAGGGTGTGTTCACGCGGGGAAAAGGGCTCACCAAGTGTGAACAAGATTAGCTACAGTAACCGTTTTTATTTTAAAACCTACTGCGGGGAGACAGTAGCATTTAATGTGCATCACCTCCGTCAGTACCATAGAGTGGGCTATGATAATCAACCGATGGTACTAGCAGCCGTTGCAACCAACCTTTTCTCATCAATCACTTCTTTTCTTTTCATAGCCAATGACTTAGATCAAATAAATCCGACGGCCCTTGTTGCTAAACAGGTGACATATATATATATCACGTTGGTACCACCCTTGCCCCACTTTCATAAACTTCTATACGGTGTACCACCAAATCCAAACTTACTCTCTAAACAACAGTCCCTTTTGGAAGAACAACTAGAGCTTTTAACTCTTTCTTGCCATCAAGGAGGTAAGAGCATTTCATCAAAGTCCTGCTCTACTTCTTACACTTTTGTTCGGTCATACGTACCAC
>CM025787.1:20712062-20759762 GCA_014636745.2 Centella asiatica
TATTTATTTATTTATTAATAAATATTGGCGAGTGCTGGAGGATTTAAGGTACGTACCATTATTTCTTTTCTTTAGTTGTAGAACACGTAGTTAAGCATATTAATTGTTTACTGCTTTTATATATTACGTGCTTGTTTATGTGTGCATTATTAAACCAAAAAAAAATCACTAAATCACATATTGAGGTAGTCTAAAGGGAGTTCTAAATTTTTAGTTATTCTTACTATTGGTGTCTAGGCAAGCTATTGCTTACCTGGCCAAGTAATTGGTGTCTAGGAAGGCGTTCTTGAGGCTATTTGCTTTGGGAATAGTGGTTATTTAATTAGTCACCTTGATTTTCAAGGAGAGACTCCCACGTGCTGACCTGGCCAATTGGTTTGAATAATTTTGAATTTGGTTGGACCTTTTAGCTTATCTTAACAAGTTAGTAATTAGAATTTTAGGATTTTCATAAATTTAGGAAATATTTATTTATTTTTATTTTTATGCTTACTTGACTATTTGCCTATTTGGTTGGTGTATGCAACAATCAATTTGGGTTAGGGATAAAAAAATCTAAAAGACTTGTGAGAAAACTTGATTTTGAAGTTGCACTTCTAAAAGAGTCAATTGAATTAAAAATGGCGGGTCAAATTCAACCAAACATAGCCCTTAAGGATCGTTGCTATCCGGCCCGATCGGCCCAACCCACATGTATTGTCCTACCAGAACCCAATGGTAATAATTTCGAACTTAAACCACATTTTGTAAGTATGTTACCTAGGTTCACTGGTGAAGAGGATCCATACATGTTTATACAAGAGTTTGAGGAAGTTTGTGCTTTAATGAAAATTCAACAGTTGAGTGAGGATTCAGTTAGGCTTAGATTCATCACTTTTGCTTTAAAAGATAATGCCAAGAAATGGTTATATAGTCTCCCTAACAAATCTATCAAAACATGGGACGAGTTTGTTATTGTTTTTCTCAAGAAATATTTTCCAAATCACAAAACTGCTAAAATAAGGACTGAAATTAATCAATTTTCTCAATATGAAAAAGAGTCTTTTTGGAAATATTTTGAAAGATTTAAAAATTTATTGTCCCAGTGTCCACACCATGGAATTGAAAAATGGAGACTTTGTCAAATTGTTTATGAAGGCTTAGATTATCAAACTAGAACTATGGTTGAATCCATGTGTCAAAGTGAATTTATGGCTAAAAGTGATGAACAAGCTTGGCAATTTTTAGAGGATTTAGCCGAAAAAAGTATGCAATGGGAAACAACAGGGGATAATGAAAGGCCTAGGTCATCTAGGGGTATACATGTAGTTGAAAATTCCGTTGCAACCGAGGCTAAATTGGCAAGTATGCTTAAAAGACTTGAGGTGCTAGAGACTAAAAGCCCATCAGGGGTACACCAACTTTCGACACCCATGTGTCTTAAGTGTAATTCACCTGGCCATGTGATAGAAGAGTGTTCTAGAATCGTTTCCCAAGCCGATGAGTTTGAACAAGTAAATGCAATGTTTCAAAGGCTTAGAAATGACCCGTATGCTCCCACTTATAATCCTGGTTGGAGAAATCACCCCAATTTTTCTTGGAATCAAGGTCCTTCATATCAAAGTAGTAATCTACCTCATGTTAGTGCACCGTTCACTAGTTATCCAAAGCCTAATTTTGCTCCACTTCCTAATGCCAATTCTATACCTCAACCACAGTTTCCCCCAGGTTTTCCTAGTGTCAATGATAAGAGACTAAGTGGTCTAGAGAAAAATGTTGAAGCACTAGTGAAATCTCAAGAAAATTTTATGCATAATATGACTTAAGATCGGCAATTGTTAACTGCAAATGCCCAAGCCATCTCTCGATTAGAGGTACAAATGAGTCAGTTAGCAACTATTGTTAGTGAGAGAGAAAAGAATAGATTTCCTAGTCAGCCAAAGGATAATCCCAAGTTTTTAAACTCTAACCAGAGATCTCCTCAAGTTAATACTTTAGATAGTAATTCTACTAATCAAGTAAATTCCATAATCACCTTGAGATCTGGTAATCTTTTTAACAATCATGCTGGACTTGATACTGAGGAAGAGAAAATTTTGAATGCTAAGTCTAGTCCATCGAGTTCAAAATCTATTCAATTGGAGAAACTCATTTCTCCTGAGCCAGAAGGGCCTGTATCACAAATTGTTGAGCCCAAGATAGTTGAATCTAAGTCTAGTGAAAAAGACTTCAAGCCAAAAGGCCCATTTCCATCTAGACTTATTTCTAATAAGCAGTCAGCTAATTTGGATAAGATTCTAGAAGTATTTAAGCAAGTAAAAATAAACATTCCTCTTCTTGATGCTATTCAACAAATTCCCTCTTATGCTAAGTGTTTGAAAGATTTATGTACTCATAAAAGAACCACTAATGTTCCTAAGAAGGGTTTTCTAACTGCTCAAGTTAGTTCAATTCTTTCAAGTCAAGTCCCTATGAAATATAAGGATCCCGGATGTCCTACAGTTTCATGTATAATTGGTGACACTTTCATTGAAAAAGCTTTACTTGATTTAGGAGCTAGTGTCAATCTTTTACCGTTTTCTGTGTACCAAAATCTTGGTTTAGGGGAGTTGAAAAAGACAAGTGTCACACTCCAATTAGCTGATCGTTCTATCAAAGTACCCAAGGGGGTTGTGGAGGATGTTCTCATCAAGGTTGGTGAATTCATTTTTCCTGTTGATTTTATTGTTTTAGAGACTCAACCTGTTCTTAATCCAAATAGTCAAATTCCTGTCATTTTAGGAAGACCATTTCTAGCAACTTCTAATGCTTTAATTAATTGTAGAAATGGATTAATGAAACTTTCCTTTGGTGATATGACAATTGACCTTGACATCTTCAAATTAGGGAAACAACCTAGGGATTATACTGATAAACCGTTAGAGGAAGTCAATTTGATTCAATATTTGCCTAGTAATGTCATGTGTGATGTTGAAGTTCTTGATTTTTGTCTAACTCATTTTGGTCAAAATTTTGATGAAAATAAATATGTCAATGAGGTCAATGAATTATCAGAGTTTACGACTTTAATGTCTAAAACAGTTGGCCAACCTCTTGAACATGAATTTGCGCCCATTGAGAAGAGTTCACCCAAGTTAAAACTCAAACCTCTTTCTGATAATTTGAAATATGCCTTTCTAGGCACCTCAGAAATCTTCCCTGAAAAGTTGCCATATCATCTCAAGTATTTATTTTTCGATGGAGGAGGAACGCTATTAAAGATCATCTCCAACAAACTAAAGCCTCTACATGATGAGAAGTTGTTTCGAATTTTGATGGATAATATTAATGCAATGAGATTAACTTTCATACAACCCTACTGTCCGATTTTGCAGCAACACTTCTTCACACGCTAACTTTTCAGGGAAGTCAATCTTAACTTATTTTTATCAATTTGCTTTCTTGAATGTGAGTTTTTAATTGTATTCATTGAGGACAATGCATGACTTAAGTATGGGGGAGGATTTTGGTCATTTCTTTATTTATTTTATACTTTACATTTGTTATTCGTTTGTGTTTCTTTTATTAGTTATCAAAAATAAAAAAATAAAAAAAAAACAAAATTATGAGTCATGAATTATTATTTTAAGTTTCTTAGAGAATTATGACAGTAATAAATTTTATTTTTGAAGTGTGTGAAATGGATAACTCTCATTGTTAGCTTGTGTGTAATTATGTTTAGTTTATATTACATAGTTGAGTCACTTTTGTTAGGTTGAGAACTTCAAATCTTGATATTTGTCCTTAGTTCCTTTTAATTAATCTTTTTGTTATCTTACTCACTTATTCACCGGCTTAAATCATTGAGATTACTTAAACAGATTTAATTTATGTAATTGATCTTATTTATGACTTTGTGTCTTCTTGCGTCGGGAGTAGCTGAGAGATGACCTTACTTTTATTCTTTTCTCTCTGTTCTTTGTGTGTGTTGTGCTTCAATATTGAGTAGAAAAAATTGCAATAGAAAAAAAAAGAAAAAAAAAAAGAAGAAGAAAAATTGTTGAAAGCTCTAAATCTCGGTTGTAGCCTTTGTTACTCGAGCAAGTAGGCCCTAGAGGATTGTCTTTACACCTAGCGCCCTAAGGTCCCTAGTGGGTCTGGGAGTCGTTGGTTCAAAAGCTCGCTACATGGGTAACATAGAAAGCAATAAACCAGACGTTGTACGAGCTTGAAAAAAAAAGAAGAAAAAGAAAAGAAAATATGAAAAAAAAATGCAGTGAGATTCTATTCTTGGTGTGCGTAAGTTTTTTTTTTTTGTTTTCTAAGGTCATTTTGATTGCATTCCTTTAGGCTGAAGATACTTAGGATGATATACGAGAAATAAGATGCAACTAATTCGAAGAAGATAACGTGTTTAATTTAGTGTCAATATGTTTTTAAGCCGGTACACAAAGCACTTAATGCACAAGACCACTTCTTGATTCTTTATAAAGGTAGTATGGGATATTGATTGAGTGGAGAAGTTATTTTTCTAACTCTTGTTGATTTGCTATGTGTATTTAACTGATATAAATTGCATATTTGTTAAAAATTGAGAGTTGTTTATTTTGTGTCCTTCAATTATTTAATTTATTGTGTGTCATAGTTATCTAAATTAATTTAAGTAATTGTTTCATGACCATGATGAGTTTTGATGAATTTTGTGGGTATATTCACTGCAAGCCCTCACGAGACATAACTCGTCCACTATGGGTAACATAGAGGTTTAACGGCTTGTTGCACATGCTAAGTGTAACCGTTTTCCTACGAAAATGGAGTAGTTTAAAATTTGTTGCTTATTTTCTTTTCATTTATTTTTATTTTACTCGAGGACGAGCAAAAGATAAGTGTGGGGGAATTTGATAAGTCCATAATTTATATATTTTTACCACCTTAATTATGCTCAATTTATTATTATTATTAGATTATTTATTGTTTTTATTTTATTTTGCAGGAAATTAAATTAACAAAAAAGTTATGTGAAAATAGGACTTCCCAAGATACAATTTGAAGAATTTAAGACTCTTTCAAGAATGAACCTGACAAGTTGAAGAAATCTCTACTACTTGAAGTGATAAAGTGATAGAGATTGGATGATATCAAAAGAGTTCAAGAGATGAAGTTGGAAGAAACTAAATACATTCCTAGTGATAAAATTTAGAGTTTTCATATTGTAGGAATGTATCTAGTTAGGCCTATAAATACTTGTACAATTAGAGGCTAAGAGAGTTAGATTTTATTTAGAGAGTTTTCTTTTAGTTTTGAGTTTTTTTATTCAAGTTTACACTTTTTCATTCGTTTTTCTACTTTCTTCCTTCAGCCGTCTATACATTATTTTTCTTATTGCTTGTATTCAATTACCAATTATTTCGTCTTTTCTTCTATTACAGCTTTATATTTCAATATACGTCACAATGATTTTCTATTTCGTTATTACTGTCTCTCTTAATTATAATTTATTTATGTTTAAGTTAGTTTAAATTATTCCGTTTAAAATATTCATATCATATTTATTGTTTTATTTATATTAGGATTAATTACACAATCTCCTCAATCGTTGCGTTTCTATTTCGCCTGAGTTAAATATCAAGAATATTAGAATTTTCTAATCTCTGTGGATCGACCTGTACGAGCATTGATACTACAAGGATCTGTGCACTTGCAGAAATTATACACATCAACGGCGAAAGAGCATGAGGAACACCTAAGGACAGTGCTGGAGATTTTAAGAAAAGAGCAATTATTTGCCAAATTTTCTAAATGTGAATTTTGGCTAAAGGAAGTGAAGTTCCTTGGTCATGTGATCAATGAAACTGGTGTCGCAGTGGACCCCAGTAAGATAGAAGCAATCATGAGGTGGCCTCAGCCAACAAACCCAACGGAGGTCAGGAGTTTCTTAGGTTTGGCAGGCTATTACCGGAGGTTTGTTAAAGATTTCTCAAAATTAGCTGTGCCTTTGATGAACTTGATGAGAAAGAGCGTAAAATTCTATTGGACTTCTGCTTGTGAGAAGAGTTTCCAGGAATTGAAGACGAGGTTAACTACAGCCCCTATTCTGACCTTACCGGATGATAAGGGCGATTTCGTTATTTATAGCGATGTGTCCAAACAAGGACTTGGAGCAGTTTTGATGCAGCATGGTAAGGTAATTGCTTATGCCTCGAGGCAGCTAAAGGATTGCGAGAAACGATATCCTACGCACGACATAGAATTGGCAGTCATCATCTTTGCGTTGAAGATTTGGAGGCACTACCTCTACGGTGAGAAGTGCGAAATATATACTGACCACAAAAGTTTGAAGTATATATTTACGCAAAAAGAACTCAACTTGCGACAAAGGCGTTGGTTGGAGTTGATTCAGGATTATGACTGTTCCATCAACTACCACACTGGGAAGGCAAATGTGGTTGCAGACACGCTCAGCCGTCGTGAAAGACTGAATGTGATAACCATCCAGGAAGATGTCATAAAAGAATTCGAACGTCTACAGCTGCATACACTTACCACTGCCCAGAGGACGAAAATAGAAGAAGAGATTCGGGCTCTGCCTCAACTGCACGACCTCATTAAAGTCACATAAGGAGAGCATTGTGAAGAAAGGGACAGATTAATTAAGGGAGAGAAGGGCAAATGTCTCATTCATAACGATGGACTTTTACGATATGAAGGTCGAATATGGATTCCTGCGAAAACTGAGTTGAGGCAAGAGCTCCTCCACGAAGCCCACAACTCAAAATTTTCCATTCATCCAGTAGGCACGAAGATGTATCCGAATTTGAAACAAAAATTTTGGTGGCCCAACATGAAGAGGGAGATAGCCGAGTGGGTAAGCAGATGCTTAACGTGCCAAAGGGTTAAGGCAGAACATCAAAAACCAAGCGGACTGCTACAACCATTGGAAATCCCTGAGTGGAAGTGGGAATTTATCACGATGGACTTCGTAGTTGGTTTACCAACCACGCTCGGAGGGATGAATGCCATTTGGGTCATAGTCGATAGATTGACCAAATCAGCACACTTTTTGGCTATAAAGTATACATACAAGATGAATCAAATGGTGAGGTTATATGTCAAGGAAATTGTGAGTCGACATGGAGTGTCAGTCTCCATCGTCTCTGATCGAGATCCAAGGTTTACCTCAAGGTTTTGGAAGAGCTTCCAAGAATATCTGGGGATAAGGCTAGACATGAGTACAGCCTACCACCCCCAAACTGATGGTCAATCAGAACGCACTATTCAAACCCTAGAAGATATGTTACGAGCTTGCGTTCTCGATTTTAAAGGACATTGGAACAACCATCTACCACTGATTGAATTCGCCTACAATAATAGCTATCATGCCAGCATTGGCATGGCGCCATTTGAAGCGCTGTATGGTCGAAAGTGCAGAACTCCCCTTTACTGGACTGAAGTGGGAGAAAGGAAGTTAATTGGACCAGAAATAGTCCAACAGACTGAGGAAGCGATCAAGGTGATCAAAACAAGAATGAGGGCGGCTCAAGACCGACAAAAGCAATATGCTGATCAACACAGGAAAAACTAAACCCTGAAAATTGGAAGTTATGCATTACTGAAAGTGTCACCCTGGAAAGGCGTAATGCGTTTTGGCAAGAAAGGAAAGTTAAGCCCCCGCTATGTGGGACCATTTGAGGTATTGAGGAGGATTGGTGAAGTGGCCTATCAGTTGGCACTGCCACCGGCTTTGGGCCATGTGCATGATGTATTTCATATATTAGTGTTACGTCCTTATAAAGACGACCACAGAGGAATAATAGACTATCAACCAATAGAGCTGTAACCGGATTTCAGATATGAAGAGGTCCCTATCCGGATATTAGATCGACAAGTTAAAATGCTTAGGAATAAAGAAATTCCTTCTGTAAAAGTGTTATGGAGGAATCATAGTGTGGAGGAAGCTACTTGGGAGCTTGAAAGCGCTATGGTTGACAAGTACCCCCATTTGTTTATTAGCTAAGTTTCGAGGACGAAACTACTTTAAGGGGAGGAGAATGTGAGAACCCAAAAATCTCAATGAAATTTTGATTATGAGATTTATTTTATTTTCTGCATGAAGGATTATTTCCTTATTGGTTATAAATAATGAAATTATATTTTCTTATAAAAATTCAATGTCGATGTGATGTCCAAAAGATTTTAAATGTATTTTTGAAGCTCAAGTATTTAAAAGGTTATTGCATTCAAGAATTTTCTTGTGAAAGGGTGTGTTCACGCGGGGAAAAGGGCTCATCAAGTGTGAACAAGATTAGCTACAGTAACCGTTTTTATTTTAAATCCTACTGCGGGGAGACAGTAGCATTTAATGTGCATCACCTCCGTCAGTACCATAGAGTGGGCTATGATAATCAACCGATGGTACTAGCAGCCGTTGCAACCAACCTTTTCTCATCAGTCACTTCTTTTCTTTTCATAGCCAACGGCTTAGATCAAATAAATCCGACGGCCCTTGTTGCTAAACAGGTGACATATATATATATCACATTGGTACCACCCTTGCCCCACTTTCATAAACTTCTATACGGTGTACCACCAAATCCAAACTTACTCTCTAAACAACTGTCCCTTTTGGAAGAACAACTAGAGCTTTTAACTCTTTCTTGCCATCAAGGAGGTAAGAGAATTTCATTAAAGTCCTGCTCTACTTCTTACACTTTTGTTCGGTCATACGTACCACGTTTAATACCTTGTTCATTTATTTCCAAAAGTATGACTTAATGCATATTTTAACGCCCGGAGTTAATGTCATTTATTTCAAAAGTTGTCTAAGATGGGTGTAATATTGTTGACAACCACCTGGTAGACAAACCTTTAACTACCAAACATTCTTTTGTCAGTAGTTACAACCCCATGCTTGAGTATTCTTCAACCTGAGTTTGAACCCTAAACCGTGTCTAGGATGGCATGCTGACCATAGAAAATGTTATGTGTCACTGAGAGAATGATGAGTTTTGACCTAAGTATGGCTATGGTTACGAACACCACCCTTGGAGGAGTGAGGAGGACGACCCTGTATTTGAGAAGAGGTCCAACTTAGTCTCTGATGAGATGCTGTTAGTCTCTGACGAGATGCTGTTAGTCTCTGATGAGATATTTTTTAGTCTCTGATGAGCTGCTGTTAGTCTCTAATGAGATATTTTTAGTCTCTGATGAGCTGCTATTAGTCTCTGATGAGATGTTGTTAGTCTCTGATGACGTCAGCCTTAGTCTCCGACAGGCTAAGTTTAGTCTCTGATGACGTCAGCCTTAGTCTCCGACAGGCTAAGTTTAGTCCCTGATGACGTTATCCTTAGTCTCCGACAGGCTAAGTTTAGTCTCTGATGACGTCATCATTAGTCCCCGATGAGTTACGATGACGTCATTAGTCTCTGATGAGAAGTTAGTCTCTGATGATGTCATCATTAGTCCCCGACGAGTCAAGATGACATCATCAGTCCCTGACGAGTTGTTTAGTCTCCGATGAGTTAAGATGACGTCAGCCTTAGTCTCCGACAGGCTAAGTTTAGTCTCTGATGTCGTCATCCGTAGTCTCCGATGAGTTAAAGTGAAGTAATTCCCTGGTGCACAGATTGTTTTCGAAACTATAAAATATTATTTTCTTAAATCCTTTTAAAATGTTTTAATTGATTTCTTAACCTCAACAGCTTTTATACCAAATTGAGACGTTAAAAGTTAAGGACATCACATGTGCATTTTCTCTCATACGTTAACCAAGATATTTAATTCATCTTGTGATATGTATATTCTTACAGAATTTTCCACTCTCGAGTAAATTAAATTTGGTTGAGTGCAAAGGACCGAGGCAAGTATATTCACAATCTTATGTTTAATTGCAAGTTGATGCAAGTATATACATTCAATCTGATGTTTATTTTAGTTTAACGCATTATCATTTGATTCGATATGCGTGCAAGGCTTGAATTATGTTTCAATTGTTTTTCTTTTATGAAAGAGCATGCTATGCTTTATATTTCGCTAGCATGATATGAATGATGATGCATGGATATAAATGAGCTTTGAATATCAGCTATGTTACAATCTTATATCTGTGCAAATGAATGAGAATTATATCCCTTAAATGGGTTATGCCACATGGTTGACAAGAGGAAAGGAAAGGTGCTGATGTGTTCTTCACCTGACCTAGAGGAATGCTAAATGACTACGTAGTCCACACAAGAGGGATCATGCAATCCAGTTTGGCCAGCTGTGTACTGTATGGTTAGCAGATCCACGGGTTTAGCCCCCGATGGATATTTTGAGAAAGTTATGCTCAGGTGTATACCTGTCTTTCTTCAAGGAGGATCACACGTTGTGTATCATCAGTGAATCCTCAATGATCTTTGAAGATTTCCGAGGCCTTGGCATTGTTTCACCAAGCCTCATAAACAGACTTGACTCCCCTCGATGTTCCAGATACATTCTTTTAAATTGCTTATATACTTCTTCGATGTGTATATACTTGCTTGGCGTAAATCGCTCACCCATGTTGAATTTTAATGTCTTGCAGGACAGAACGCTAAGGCTGAACCCTCTGATAAGGGGAAAGCAAAGATGATAAACTATTAAGTTATTTACTCTTTTGATAAGACTGAGGAAGGAAGAAAGATATGAAGGAAGGGAGGAAGATATTAGAAGTAGTGTTGATTTTGGTTTGTAATTAAAGATGATGTAATAGCTTCCGCGGTAATTGTATTATTCTTGGGTTGTAATAACTCTCTAATATTGCCCTTACCCAGTATTTATGCTATGAATGGATGTATGGTTATCTTTTCCTTCTTTTGACGAAGCCCTGATCCATTAAGGGATTTTGGGTTCGTCACAATGGTTTTACGGTAAAACATATATTTCAATAGTTTTTAAACTGAATGATATATGATGGTTCTATATTTTTTTTGTTCTTATTTTTTGTGGTTATTATAATCGAATTCATTATACTCTGAAATGATTCATCCTCTTACTTTACTTGTAATTCGATTTATTTAGTGAATGAAATTTTAAAAAAAAAAAAAAAGTAACTACACTAAATTTTATAATCAATTAAATTTAAACTATTATGATCAAATAATAATTACATACTCCATATAACATAATCAAACAATGATCTAGTTATTATAATTCAAGTTATATAATAATTACATGAAACATACTACATAATTAATTAAACAGTGATTAAAAATACATAATTATTTAATCATAATTTAATTAAAATCAAATATATCACAAGTAAAATAATTGTAATCAAGCTAATAATCACAAATTACTTATGTTGCACGAGTTTTTATTGCTAACAGTAATGTAATTAACAATGCTAAAAACTAAAATATTTAAAATTTGTGTCGAAACAAACAAGACCATTAACTTTTATGTTCTTCTCTATTAATTAAAAATTAATAGAGAAATTCGTCCACAACACGAGTTATCTTTTAAAATTATACTTTAGTATATTGATAGTTTTTTTTAATGTTTTAATATAGATTTTCGTTTATTAGTAATGTTCTCATGTTTTACAAATTATTTTACAATTAGAATGTAATAATAGTATGAATTAATATAATATTCTACTCAAATATTTATTTCTAAATTAACTAAAATAAATATTTTACATTTTCTTCATTTTATTATTATCATTTTTCTAAGTAAGGTCAAGAAAAAATTAATAAATAATTATTAAAATAAAAATAATTTAGCAAAAATTATATCTTACGTATACAACTCATGTTTGACACATTCATATATTATATTATTATATAAGAGAAAGTAAAAAAAAAAAAATTATCACTTAACTCGTGCTTTGTGCATGATTTAATTTGTATAGAGTATTTTATCACCAAACTCTTGCCTTTTTTTTAATAAATAAAATTAAATCTTGGTGAAATTTAATATTTCATATTCCAATCAATTCAATAATCTTAATATTATTATTCAAATGGTTTGATTAGCTATTATTTATATATATATTATGTACTCTATATGAAATTGACAAAACAATTTTTATTTTCTTCACATGTACAAATTAGAGATAAATTTGTATTATAAGAATTTATTCTATTGTTGTGAATTTGGCAAATGATTGATTTTGTTATAATTTGATTTAAACGTAATCGATCAATTACAGTAGATTACATGATTATGCTTTATTATTATTTTGTTTATAATTGTTTTATTAAATAGGTTTATTTAGTGATTAAGGTAATAATTAATTTGATTGTAATCATTTCATTATGAATTGTTTATACTTGGTTGCATAATTATTTTTTTTAAAAATTGATTAGATTGTTATTATTATTTCTAAAATTTATTTTACAAAATATGGAAGTAGTTATTGGTTATTATTTATGAAAATAATTATTTTAAATGTAATTAAGAAGACTTACACATAAGAATAGAGTCGTTGTAATTAGAATTGAAAAAAAGACACTAAAAAATCCAAGTGAGAGAGGAAAATTAAAAGAGTCCTCCTGAATGTGTTTTATTCTTGTGAATTAATATACAGTAATAGATAGAACGTTAAAAGAGCCCTCCTGAACATGTTCTGTTTTTGTTAATTAATATACGATATATGCAATAATTGTATGGTCATTTTGGGTCATTATTAAAAAAAAAAAAAAAAACTTACCCACTACCCTAGATTCTTTGCCAATCAACTTCTTTATCCTCACATGATCGATCTTAAAGTTGAAGTAGAAGAAAAACTCCTTCGCACGATCTTATCGGTGATGGATAGATGAGAGGAGTAACAAACGTAGCGTGGCAATAACTTTGACGAATTCAGCAGCGGTTGATTACAATTCAACCAATATAAATTACGAACAACGTCCTGATTCTTTTGAATTTTATCTACGTAAATTCTTATTTCAAAATTCTTTATTTACTTCATACATTTCGAGTTTTCTCTTATAAATCTTTATATTACAAAGTTTTATTTCATTAATTTTGATCTTTATATTGGAAAAGATGGTGTATATACTAATTAACAGATTCCTCAGCATAGTGTTGAAAATTTTACACTCCATGTCAAAGGATTTTAACTACGTTGTTTGCTCCATTGAAGAGTCAAATGACATAGATGCATTCTTAATTGATGAGCTACAAAGTTCATTAGTGGTGCATGAGCAAAAGATGAATCGATCACCACCAGCAGAAGAACAAGCACCGAAGGCTTCTACCAATACTCACTCCAACAACTTCAGAGGAAGGGGTAGGGGAAGGGGAGATTGAGGATGTTCCAGCATGAATTCGAAAGATCAGACCAAGGTAGAGTGTTTTAGATGTCATAAGCATGTTCATTATTTTTCTCAATGCTATACCAAACTGCCCAGTAACAAAGAAAATGGGGAAAGTTTAAATTTTGTCGAGAAAGAGGAAGGAGAAACCTTGTTAATGGCTGTCCAAGATGGAGATAATTCCAAATCTGATATTTGGAATGTGAATATCGACTGCAGCAATCACATGAGTGGAAGTAAGTCTTCTTTTTCACACCTTAATGAGGATTTTCGTTCTATTGTCAATTTTGGTGATATCTCTACTGTTGAAGTAATGGGCAAAGGTGATATTAAGGGCAAAGGTGATATTAAGGGCAAAGGTGATACTAAGATTAGAACCAATAACAATTTTATGGAAACAATCTCTAATGTGTTATATGTTCATAAATTGAAAAATAATTTGTTGAGTGCTGGTCAAGACAAGGGTTATATTATCACTATTCAGAAAGATACTTGTCAAATTTGTGACCCTGTTAGAGGTGGTATTGTTGTCATTCTTATGGGTTCAAAAAAGTTGTTTCTATTAAAGATTGAAAGCATTCAATCTAGTTTGCTGGCAGAAATAAAAGATCCTTCATGGCTATGGTATTTTCGCTATGGCCACTTGAGCTTTGGTGGATTAAAGACCTTGCAATAGAAGAACATGGTCACAGGTCTCCCTCAAATTACAGCTCCGTCTTGGGGTTGTGAAGATTGTGTTGTTAGCAAACAACCTCGCTCTTCGTTCCCAAAAGGCAAGCCATGAAAGCAAAAGGAGTGTTGGAGTTGGTGCATTCAGATATTTGTGGACCAATTAAGCCATATTCCAATCGAGGTATAAAGTATATACGGACCTTTAGTGATGATTTTTCGAGAAAAACTTGGGTGTTCCTGCAGAGAACTCAGAAGCTTTTACAACATTTAAAAGCTTCAAGGCTTGTGTTGAAAGCGAGTCAGAAAATTCTATCAAGACTCTTCATACTAATCGTGGTGGAGAGTATTGTTCCAATAAATTTGATGCTTTTTGTGAGCAGAATGGGATTCGAAAAGAGCTTACTTCAGGTTATACACCACAACAGAATAATGTATCAGATAGGAAGAATAGAACCATCCTTAATATGGTGCGAAACTTACTTGCAAGAGATAGGGTTCCAAAGACTTTTTGGCCTGAAGCAGTTAATTGGAGTCTACATGTTCTGAACAGAAGCTCAACCTTTGTTGTTCAAAACATGACTCCAGAAGAGGCATGGAGTGGTAGAAAACCTGATGTTGATCACTTCAAAATCTTTGGATGCATTGCTATGCTCATGTCCCTAATGTGAAGAGGAAGAAGCTTGACGACAAGGCTGACAAGTGTCTTTCTTGGTGTAAGTAAAGTGTCCAACGTATACAAATTATACAATCCTCTGACTAAGAGGATTGTGACCAACAAGGATATCACATTTGATGAAGAAAGGACTTGGAATTGAAATAGGCAGTAGCCTATCCAAGTCATTGGTGACATTGAAGATGATTATGAGATTGAATCAGCAACTATTATACTTGAAGATGCACCAAACAATAAAACTACAACTTCTAAAACTCCATCACAAGACAAGATAATGATAGAGAAGCTGAAGCTCTTCGTCGTATCAGAAAGAAGCCTATATGGATAACAAATTATGAGGTGACAAAGATTCTAGAAGATATTACTCACTTTGCTTTGTTCTCAAATTGTGATCCTACAACATATGAGAGTGTTGTACAAGAAAATAAGTGGCGATTGGCGATGGATGAAGAAATTAGTGCCATTAAAAGAAATGACACTTGGGAGCAGCTATGCGATCTTCCTAATGGGCACACAACTATGAAGTGGGTATTCAAAACAAAGCTCAATGAAAATGGAGAAGTTGACAAATACAAAGCTCGCTCGGTTGCCAAGGGGTCAAGCTAGATTGATTACACTGAAGTGTTTTCACCAGTGGCAAGACACGACACAATCAGGTTGGTATTAGCACTTGCAGCACAAAATTCATGGCCTATGCACCAACTTGATGTCAAATCAGCCTTCTTGCATGGTTACTTGGAGGAGCAGGTATTTGTTCAACAACTCTTGGTTATGTAAAAGTCGGCGATGAACATTAAGTTTATAGACTGAAAAAGGCTCTTTATGGCCTTAAACAAGCCCCGAGGGCCTAGTATAGTCGTATTGAGGCTTACTTTCTTAAAGTTTGTCTTAAGAAATGCCCTTATGAGAATACTTTATATGACAAACTTGAAGGAAATGGAAAGCGCAAGTTGTGTACTTGTGTCTATAAAAAGTGTTAGAGATAAATGATGATGATGATGATTATGTAATAAATTGTGCAACTATAAATACTTGAGGTATTTTATAAACCTTAAGATCAGCACAAGTTTTGCATCCACTGATAATAATCTTATTAATCAGTGGATGGTCAATCTCTTCACAAGACAAGTCAAAAAACAAAAACATTCAAAAGACTTGACAAAGTGATGAAGAATGTCTGATGCCACTTGTAAATAGTCAAAGTATTCCGCACATTAGAAATTCTAAACAAAGTTATGTTGATTAAGTTCCACCAGGGGGAATTCATCAGGGGAACCCATCAAGGGGAACTCATCACGGAGACCCATCAGGGGGAACACATCAGGGGGAACCTATCAAGAAAACCCATCAAGAGAACCCATCAGGGGGAACTCATCAGGGAAACCTGTCAGGGTATGACGAAGGCAGACCAACCAGTCAGGGAAACACTTTAGGACATGTTAGTGTCAGACCAACCCATCAGGCTAACCCGTCAGGGTGAATGACCAACATGGCATCAGTGGAAGCCATCAGTGTATGCCGTCAGTCATAACCATCAGGATCAAGAAGTACTGAGTAAAACTCAAGTGAAAGTTGAAGCCCTGATCCAGTCAATAAGCATCAGCGGATCCAGAAGCACTGATCAAAGTCCATCAGGGCTGGCAGTCAGTGGATCGTTATGATAGCATACACCCGTCATCAGTACTTACACGAAAATCAACGTAACGTGTTATAGAAGCAAGAAATATCAACTGGAAAGATATTTCTTGAAGTTTGTTTTTGATCCAATGAGAACTCTCTCACATTAAATGCACACAGATCAGGGGAAGAAAAAGAAACAACAAAGCATGCAACAGTCTGACACATAAGGCTACAATGTGACATACTTGCGGCTAAGTTGAGAAAAGCAACACGTCTCAAGCACGCGATTTCATCAACTGATCAACATATAAGCAACAGAGTTCTCATTACAAAAGATACAGAGAGAAATTGAATCTTTCCAACAGATCAAACAAATATCGAAGCACACAAACATTAGAGAGAAGGTTTGTAATAGATCGTGCGAGAAATATTTCAAAGAAAGTTAGAAGCTAGTGAGTGTGAGAAGCTGTGTATTTAAACACAGAATTTGTAGCTGTAAATCACATTTGTAATTATACAGATTTCTAGAAAACCCCAAGTTTTAATATAACTATTTTAACTTGAATCTGTGTATTCATTTCTTATAGTTTTCTGTTTGTTACAACTGTTTTCCAGTAAGCTCTTTTAAGTTTAAAAGAGAGAAAAGTTTCAAGTGTTTGTATTCATCCCCCCTTCTACAAACACTTGTGCTTATATTACACTAACAATTGGTATCAGAGCCTCTTAGCAGATTTCACTTGCTAAAAACGATCATTATCTATGGCCAACAAAGCTGGAAACAGTAAAGTCCCCATGTTGGAAAGGGGCAAATACTTCTTCTGGAGACAAAGAATGATAGTTCATCTTAGAGCTATTGATGATGAATATTTGCAGATTCTAAAAGAAGGACCTCACGTTCCCAAGAAGTTCATTCCTATAGAAGTCGTTAATGGAGTCAGTATTCCTGAAAAGCTTATCCCAAAGACAACTGACGAAATGACGATAGAGGAAAGAGAAAAGGTGAAAAAGGATCTTAAAGTCACTGGGATCCTGTATAATGGTTTAGACGATGATATGCTGAATAGTATCATAAATCTTACCACGTCTAAATCTATATGGGATACCATACAAATCCTTTGTGATGGTACTGAGAAAGTGGGGGAAAATAAATTGCAGTTGTTGACACAACAGTATGAGTGGTTCACAATGAAGAATGGTGAAACACTCACTGAAATGTTCGACAGATTTAACAGGTTGGTAAATAACCTGAGATTATATGGGAAGGCATATGCTAACAAGGATGTGAACAAAAAGTTCATGAGAGCCCTTCCCATATCATGGGATCCTAAGACAACAACCATCAGGGAATCCAAGGACATGAATCTTCTAGACTTGGATAGGCTGTATGGTACTCTCAAGACATATGAACTAGAGGTTCAACAAAGATCTGAAATGTCAAGGGATACCAGAAAGCTTAAATCTGTAGCCCTGATGACTGCTACGAAGGACAAACAAGAAGCAAGACCAAGTGTCTTGATGAAGCAGCAACTAGAAGATGTTGACATAGAAGGGGACAAAAAAGCTGACTTCAAGGAGGAAGAATATACTCCGGAAGAGTTAGAGGAGCTGGATGAAACCATGGCCTTTCTTGCAAAAAGGTTTTCCAAGCTAAAATTCCAAAAGCCTTCTGGATCTAAAAGATTTTCAGCAAGGAAACCCACTAGCACAAAAAACTTTATTGACAAATCAAGAATAAAGTGCTACAAATGCAATGAGCTGGGTCACTTTGTAAATGAGTGCCGCAAGGCCACAAAAGATGGTGAATCCAGAAACAAAGAAGTTGTTGTGGACTACAAGAAGAAATACTTTGACCTTCTTAATGCAAACAAGAAGGGAAAAGCATATATTGCAGAGGGAAAAGACTGGGCTAACTCTGATGAAGAAGAAAATGAAGAGTATGTCAACCTAGCCCTGATGGCCTCATCCACTGACAGTAGCAGCTCACAGGTAAGCCTCGAAATTTCCTTTAACATGTCTAAAACTGATTGTGTTAAAACTGTTAAAGAAATGACTTGTGAGATAAAGGATCTCTATGACACCCTGAGGAGTGTTGTAGCTGAAACTGAGAGAGTGCAGAAAATAAATGAATAGTTATCTGCTAGGAACACTCTTTTAGAATGAAAAAACTCCAGACTTGAGAGTCTTGAAAAAGAACTCTCAAGGACTAAAAATCTTCTTGACTGTGCTATCAAAAGAGAGGAATGGACCTCGAATCTTCTTAGTCAAGAAAGGGAAGTCATTAAGAGATGGAGTGAGTTTATCAGGAAACTGGAGGATCGTTTAAAAAGTCAGAAATCTGATCCAAAATCTGGTTTAGGCTATGAAGAGACTCAAGTGCAGCAACTTCCTATTGAGGTTGAGATGGCAGCTAGCTTTGGAAAAAGGCCAATACAACTTATCAAGTTTGTTAAGGCAGACACAAAGCTAGAATCAGGGAATGTTTTCCCAGTAAGTGAAGCTTCCACTAGTGGTGGGAGAGGCAAGAAACTTATTCTTGCCAAAGCACTCAACCCTCCAGTTATGAAAGAACTAGACTGTACATTAGTGGATACACAGTCGTTAGGGGGAAAGAGTGCATCAGGCCGTTGTAGCCCGTTAAGGGAAAAAGGCCTGTCAGGGGAAAGCAAGAAGAATACAAATGTTAAGCTAGGTGTTAATAAAACTAGCAATTATTCTTCCATTCATGAAGCCTCTAGAAAAGTGTGCTGGAATTGTGGTAACTGTAATCATTTATCTTTTCAATGCAAAGAAAATCCACAAATTTTGACTGGCACAATTTTGTATGCTGATGATTTACCAACTGTTAAAGCGTGCTCCTCCAAGGATAAAGGCAAAATAACTGTTGAGAAATCAAAAGCATATATTGAACCTCCTAAAAAAGAGAAAATATTTAAATTGTTTTTGGTACCCAATTGACTTTGCATCCTCTTGGTTTAGTCATAGTAATAGGTAAAACAACTTTATCTTTATTGGTGACTTTTGGTTTTGGCAAATTTGGTTTCTAGACAGTGGCTGCTCAAGGCACATGACAAGAAACAAAGCCCTGCTCACAGAATTCCAAGAAAAGGCTGGTCCAGTAATTTCATTTGGTGATAACAGTAAAGGATTAACTCTTGGTTATGGCAAAGCAGCAAATGGGAATGTCTCATTTGAAAATGTAGCACTGGTTGATGGGGTCAAGCACAATTTGCTAAGCATAAGTCAACTAAGTGACAAAGAATTCATCGCTTCCTTCAAAGGAGATTAGTGCCTAATCTCAAATGAAAGTGATGGCAAGCTGGTTTTGTCAGGGATAAGAAAATGAGATCTCTATGTTGCGGATTTTAATTCAGTAAGTGGAGAATCATGTTTCTACAGCAAGACAACTCCTGATGAAAGCAGGCTATGGCACAAGAAACTCTCTCACCTGAACTTTAAGTCAATTAATGATCTAGTGAAGAGAGAGTTGGTAACTGGACTACCTCAAATGGAGTTTATCCAAGAAGGATTATGTTCAGCATATCAACAAGGGAAGCAAAGGAAATCATCCTTTGTCAGCAAGGAAGCCACCATGATCAAAGATCCAATTCAATTGTTACATATGGATCTCTTTGGCTCTGTCAACATTATGTCAGTGTCAAAGAAAAGATTTGCAATGGTTATTGTGGATGAATATACTAGATAAACTTGGGTAAAGTTTCAGCATGCTAAATCAGAAGTATCTCAACAAATTATTGACCATATCAAGAAAGTGAAAACAGAATCTGGGTCAGTGGTTAGAATATTGAGAACAGATAATGGAACTGAATTCAAGAATACAGCTGTTGAGGGATTTTGTGTGGAGAAAGGCATAAATCATACATTTTCTGCTCCAAGAATTCCTCAACAGAATGGTGTAGTGGAAAGGAAAAATAGAACCCTGATAGAAGCTGCTAGGTTAATGCTAGCAGAGACAAAGATTCCCACCTATTTTTGGGCTGAAACAATTTCCACTGCATGCTTTACTCAGAATATATCTCTAATCAACAAGGCTCACAACAAGACACCATATGAGCTAATGACAAGGAGAAAGCCAAGTATCAAGTTCCTCCATGTTTTTGGATGCAAATGTTTTGTTTTGAGGAATTTTGGTGAGAACTTAGGAAAATTTGATCCAAAAGCTGATGAAGCAATTTTCCTAGGTTATTCTCTGTCATCCAAGGCCTTCAGGGTTTACAACAAAAGACTTCAAGTGGTGATGGAGTCTATAAATGTAGCTTTTGATGATCAAGAAATTTCTGGGTTTGAAGACCCTGGTTTTCATGAAGAACTCAGGTTTGAAAATGAAGATGATATTGATTATCAAGAGAATGAAGCCGATGAGTGCATACAAATGGAGAATTTATCCATTCCTGAAGTCAATCCAATCAATGTAGAACCCCTTTCAACAGATAGAGTTAATTTCCTGGACAACAGATCAGGGGATACTCCATCAGGGGATTATTCATCAGGACATGCACTATCAGGGGATAACTTGAACCTTGAATTATCCACTAATTCAGGGGGAGAGTTTTCAGAAGCTGGGAGCACAGGCTTAGAGGGAGGAGATGATAGTCAAGCAAGCTCATCAAGACATATCTCTAATCCTAAATGGGCCAGAATTCACACAACAAATCTGATTATTGGTGACCCGAACAAAAGAGTGCAGACCAGGAAAGCAACATCTAATGAATGCTTATATGCTTGTTTTCTTTCTCAAAGTGAGCCAAAGAAGTTTGAAGAAGTTGTTCAAGATGCAAACTGGATCTTGGCAATGCAAGAAGAGCTAAATCAATTTGAAAGGAATCAAGTATGGAAGCTTGTACCTAAGCCCAAAGAAAGGATCATAATAGGTACTAAGTGGGTATTCAAAAATAAGATGGATGAAACTGGCATTGTTGTAAGAAACAAAGCATGACTGGTTGCAAAAGGATATCTTCAAGAAGAAGGGATTGAATTTGATGAGACTTTTGCACCAGTAGCCAGACTTGAGGCTATAAGAATTTTCTTAGCCTATGCAGCACATTCAAATTTTAGAGTATATCAAATGGATGTGAAAAATGTTTTTCTAAATGGAAAATTGGAACAGGAGGTGTATGTCCAACAACCTCCAGGTTTTGAATGCTCGAAATTTCCAAATCATGTCTACAAATTGGAAAAGGCACTTTATGGACTGAAGTAAGCACCTAGAGCTTGGTATGATACACTGTCAAAATTTCTGGTGGAAAACAAATTTTCAAGAGGTATCATTGACAAAACCTTGTTCTTCAGACAACACCAAGGTCATCTGATTTTGGTTCAAATTTATGTTGATGATATTATTTTTGGATCCACTGACACAAGACTGTGTGAAAAATTCTCCAAACTCATGCAAAGCAAATATGAAATGAGCTTGATGGGTGAGTTATCTTATTTCTTGGGATTGCAAGTTAAACAAGACTCTGATGGAATCTACATTCATCTGACAAAATATGCCAAAGAAATTCTCAAGAAATTTGATATGGAGGACTCAAAAGTAGCAAAGACACCTATGGCCACTGCAACCAAGATTGACCCTGATAAGAATGGAAAAAAAGTTGATTTGAAGACTTACAGTGGAATGATTGGATCATTGCTTTATCTGACAGCAAGCAGGCCAGACATAATGTTTGCAACATGCCTTTATGCAAGATATCAAGCTGACCCAAAGGAATCTCATCTCATTGTAGTGAAAAGGATCTTGAGATATATCAAGGGCACTACAGAGTTGGGACTTTGGTATCCAAAGGAGTCTGGATTTGAATTACTAGGATATTCTGATGCTGACTTTGGAGGATGCAGGATTGACAGAAATAGTACAACTGGAAGCTGTCAATTTCTAGGTGGAAGGCTTGTATCTTGGTTCAGCAAAAAGCAGCACTCAATCTCTACATCTACTGCTGAAGCTGAATATATTACAGCTGGAAGTTGTTGTGCACAAATTCTATGGATGAAAAATCAGCTAATGGATTATGGTCTGAACTATTCCAAGATTCCAATAAGGTGTGATAACATTAGTGCCATTGTCATTGCTGAAAATCCAGTACAACATTCCATAACTAAGCATATAGAAATCAGATATCATTTTATCAATGAACATGTTATGAATGGGAATATTGAACTACAGTTTGTACCTTCAAATCAGCAGCTGACAGACATATTCACCAAAACTCTTGATGAAGCCACATTTTCAAATCTTGTGGGAGAGCTGGGAATGGTGAATTATGCGTCAGGGTCAGAGTCAAACTCCTAAGTTTTGGTATTTCTAACTCATTTCATAAGTTCTTGATAAAATCAATTGATATGTGGTTATATATGTTCAAATTGTAAAAATGTATATACTTGTATATTCTGCATTTTGTTGTTTTGTTTCTGTTTTACTGATGCATCAAGGTCAGGGCTTCCTTAAGGACGCATCAGGGTCAGGGTGTTCGACTCGTTCGTTAGGGTCAGGGTATCTGACCTGTTCGTCAGGGTCAGGTTGTCCGTCTTGTTCGTCAGGGTCAGGGTATCCGACCTGTGCGTCAGGGTCAGGGTGTCCGTCTTGTGCATCAAGATCAGGGTATGTACATATAGTAATCATCAAGGTAAGTTTAAATTTTTTACTGCATCGGGTTTCAATGTCAGTTAAGTGATAACAACTCATCATTAAGTTCTTTTCTCACTGATGACGTGTCATCACAGAAACTGAACTGACTCCCTGATAGCGTGTTTTCAGGAGAAGTTTTCAAACGTCAATAGGTGGGTATTAATACTCTATCTCTCCTACTTTTTAAAACTCCTCAAATCTTTTAATCTTTTTCTGATATTTGCTCGAGTTTTCTTCTTCTTCTCTCTCGTTTTTACAGAAACGCTAGAACTTTAAATCTTCAAAGCATCCATGGCACGTCAACAAATTTCGAGGAACTTGACAGTCCCACCCACGAACTATGTGGGTTTCTCTGACATTGATGAGGTAAGTGAATGTTTTAAACCAATAATGAACTATCTACTTAACTCAGAGTATAGAAAAGTCATCTTTACCGATGAAGAAATGTCAGGGGAAGCCACTAGGCCTAATGCGGTCAAGGGAATCTCATTCAAAGTTTCCTCTGAGAAAGGGAAAATAACCCCTTCCAGACTTAACTCTACTTTGGGGCTACCTACTCAAGATCTGGTGGATGCACCCAGTTATGCTGACCTACTGGATTTCTTGAGGGAATTGGGCTATAATGTTGCTCCCAACGCAGTGTTAAAGTTCAAAGACCTCAAGAGGGTGAATGTTAAACGGGAGATCTCTTACCTGTTTGATACAATCACTAAGGCATTCTCAGGTAATCGTTCTAAGTTTGAGGTTATTACCTCTTTAACTTTAAAAATAGCTTACGCAATAATTAAAAATGTAAATACAAATATAGGTAAAATAATTTTTGATGGTCTTGTAAATAAATTAGGTAATTTTAATAATAGGAAAACTGAAGTATATTATGCAAGATTTTTGTATATGATTATTAAAGACCAAATTACTAATTTTTCTTTTGAGAATGATATACCTGTACAGACATACAAGCAAACAAAGAAACTGTTTGCAGAAATAATAAAGAAATCGTATACAGCTGAATCATTTGCTCTTCCATCGCAGATGGTATAGGTAGTAAATTCTACATCCTCTACTTCTCAAACTATACATTCTTCACCTTCATCTACTATGGCAGAGAAAACAACCACCTCTCTGCCTACCCAAGTAGAACAACCAATTACTACTCAACAACTCTCAAAAACCCAACCCACAGTCTCTCAAAAGACTATTGGGATTAAAAGAAAACCCAGTGAAGTTACCACATCAACTCAAGGGGAGCAAGGAGAGAGAGTGATTGGCTACAGGCGTAAGAAGAAGAAGGGAGCCACGAGTGTTACCTAACAGCGTGACCAGGCAATATCCTCTCAAAAGGATACTGCTTTTGATAAGAAATTAAACATATTTCTAACTAGTTCCTCTCAAAAGGAATTAGTTATTGAAAATAGTCCCCAACCAAGGACACAGTTGAGTGAGGCACATACACTGACCATAGACACTGATGAACCTATCATCAGGGTCTCTGAGAGCCACTTGCAGATATCTGACACAGTGAGTGCACACACCACTCAAGATATTGTAGCTCAGAAGCTTCTCAATAAGATCAACATGAGTCATAAGCATTCTTCTACAGCATCTTTTGATGAATCACCTCCTCGTTCAGTGATTCAGCCAACACTCCCATCAACACCACTTCCTTCTTTCTCTGTTCCTCAAATTTCTTCAGATATAATGACACAAACATTAAGTGTCATACAATCAGATTCTTCACATTCTCAATTCGTGGAGGAGTCAACATTCTTTAACATAGTGTTTAGTAGTCAACACTTTCAAATGGTTGACTTATTTTTACTTGATACAAACACTGATGATCAAACAGGGGACATAGACTCCACTGTACATACTACAATAATAACTCTTTATGTACCCCTAATTGTATATACTTCCTCTATAGAAACATACACTTCTCCAATTATACATACTCACTTTACTTCTTCTCCTTCTCCTATCACAACTGTCGAACCAGAATCTGTACATACATCACTTGAACTGGTCACAGTTGATGATTTCCAAGCCCATAGGAGCCCCTCTAGGACAATTTTGAGTGAGACTGAGAAAATACTTAGTGCAGAGAGGCAAAATCAAACCCTTGAGAGGACTTTGGCAGAAGGAGAGCAAGCAAGTACTGCCTTAGTAGGCAAAGAAAAAGGAGAAAATACGAGTGATGCCTTAGACGGCAAAGAAAAAGGAGAGAATGAGGGAGATAAGGATGAGATCCTTGTAAATAAAGAACAAAGAGAAAACGCAGTTACTGTATATACTACTTCTACCTCTGAAAGTAATGAAGATGATGTTTCCCAAGATGATTTTTCCCAATTCATCGGAGTTGATTTGTACTTTCAGCAGGATCAAATGTCAGACACTGTACAGTTATTAAAACAAGAGTTAGCTAGAACTACTGATCCAATCTTGACCAAAGTGTTAAAGTCACAGATCATGATTGGTCAGTCAATAGATATAGAAAATCAAAAATTATATATAAATTTTTCTTCAAAGATACAAAATGTACAGCAAGTTGTCGACTCCCTAGTCACCAGCCAGACTCTCCTCAGAATGAAGAAACAAGCTGACACTGTAGACAATAAGCTAGCTGATCTCACTTCCCAACTGACCAACATGGAAACTCTGCAACATTCTATGGCTGGCACTTTGCAACAAGTTCTTCAAGTCACATCCCGACTCTCAACTCCCACTGATGATGCTGTCAAAAAGGGGGAGAAATCAACCAAGCAGTCGTCAGGGGATGTTGCTGAGAATTCAAGTCAACCATCAGGGGATGTGACTACTCCTGTTCCTGCTCCAAAATCCAAGGATAAAGGCAAGGGTATCCTGATTGAGGAACCAAATAAGAAATCCAACACTCAATCAGGGCCTAAGCTACTTGGAGATGCCATGAAGACAGCCCACTTTTAACACCCGTTGAAGTTGTAATTGATGGGAAAGTGGAGCTGGTCTACCCTCAAGATAAAAAGCTAGTGGAAGCTGATGCACTATTTGCACAGCAACTTCAAGAAGATGAAGAGAGGGAAATGGCAAAGGAACAGGAGGAAGCAAAGAAGAAGAAAAGTGTCAGGCTCAGGACCTCCAGGAATCCTCAGCAAAGAAGATCTCAGAACCCTAAAGGTGCATCAGGGGATAAAAATCAAGACAAATCTGAAGACCCTGATGCCACCAAATCCAAGTCATTTAAAGCCAAGGTTCAAGCACCTTTTCCTATTACCACAACATTTGGTTCACCCACTCTAGCTGAATCCCTCAAAGAAGAAAAGTGCAAAAACCTGTCATTTATGTTCTCCATAAAAAGCATAAATGTCAGGTTCAACAATAGAAGGGATTAGCTGATAACAGTGCAACTTAAAAGTGGGTCGCAATTCAATGTCACAATTGACTGGTTTAGGAGAATGGATGCTGAACAACTGGGATTAGTTCTGAATTTAATTTCAAAATCGTCAGTGGCTAACAGAGACTTGAGGGGACTAATTGATAAGCTGAGGAGAGCCATCAACGATGATAGGAGTCTGCCCACAGCTTTGGAAAGACCTTTGAAACTGTTTTACAAATCCACTGATGGGCAGGAGAAAAACATTAAAATCAAAGACATTGATGGTCTCGACCTGGAGGAAGCGATGCATGTTCTAAGCCAAATAGCTTATCACAAAAATGAACATGTCATCCAGTTCAGATTCCTGCTGACTCAGAGAGTATTGAAGGAGATTGAAGAAACCAAAGCTGATGATGGGAACACTGCAGTAAGGAATGTGCCACCAATGAAGGGATTTAAAGAATATCCAAAAATGATCACTAGCCCCATGGGTGTTCAATTCAAAAATAAAAAGGGGGAGATCATTACCTTCTACTGGTCACAACTTGCGGCAGCCAATGTTCAAGAAATAAAATCTGTCCTTGAAGCTTTGGAATCCAGCAGCAATGTCAACATAGTCAACTTCAGAAAACTTCTTCAAAAGGAGCTGGAGCAACTGGAAGCAGGTGGAGAAGACAACAGACTAAGGATTCCTGATCAAAACCCAGATCAAAGAAGGCAAGGCCTTGGAAGTGATTCTCAACCGATTGAATCAAGTCATCCATTGCCCTTTATCTCAGCAAAAAGGAAAAGGGATCCTGATGTCTAATACAACATTCTTTTTGTAATAGTTATAGGAAAATACTTGTACAGAAATTCTTTTATTAATTTATTCAAAATTCTTTCATGTATTTAGTATTGGTTTTGACATCATCATCAGTGCATCTAAAGATTTATGGTTATCAAATTGATAAACATAAATAGGGGGAGATTGTTAGAGATAAATGATGATTATGTAATAAATTGTGCAACTGTAAATACTTGAGGTATTTTATAAAACTTAAGATCAGCACAAGTTTTGCATCCATTGATAATAATCTTATTAATCAGTTGATGATCAATCTCTTCACAAGTCAGAAAACAGAAACATTCAAAGGACTTGACAAAGTGATGAAGAATGTTTGATGCTACTTGTAAACAGTCAAAGTATTCCGCACATCAGAAATTCTAAACAAAGTTACATTGATTAAGTTCCATTAGGGGAAACCCATCAGGGGAACTCATCAGGGAAACCCATCAGGGGGAACTCATCAGGGAAACCCATCAGGGGGAACTCATCAGGGGCACCCATCAGGGGGAACTCATCAGGGAGACCCATCAGGGGAAACCCATCAGAGGAAACCCATCAGGGGGAACCCATCAGGGGGAACCTATCAAGGGAACCCATCAAGGGAACCCATCAGGGGGAACTCATCAGGGAAACCTGTCAGGGTATGATGAAGGCAGACCAACCCGTCAGGGAAACACTTTAGGACATGTTAGTGTCAGACCAACCCATCAGGCTAACCTGTCAGGGGGAATGACCAACATGGCATCAGTGGAAGCCATCAGTGTATGCCGTCAGTCATAACCATCAGGATCAAGAAGTACTGAGTAAAACTCAAGTGAAAGTTGAAGCCCTGATCCAGTCAATAAGCATCAGGAGATCCAGAAGCACTGACCAAAGTCCATCAGGGCTGGCAGTCAGTGGATCGTTTATGACAGCATACATCCGTCATCAGTACTTACACGAAAATCAACATAACGTGTTACAAAAGGAAGAAATATCAACTGGAAAGATATTTCTTGAAGTTTGTTTTTGATCCGATGAGAACTCTCTCGCATTAAATGCACACAGATCAGGGGAAGAAAAAGAAGCAACAAAGCATGCAACAGTCTGACACATAGGGCTACGATGTGACATACTTGCGGCTAAGTTGAGAAAAGCAGCACGTCTCAACTGATCGACATATAAGCAACAGAGTTCTCATTACAAAAGATACAGAGAGAAATTGAATCTTTCCAACAAATCAAACAAATACCGAAGCACACAAACATTAGAGAGAAGGTTTATAATAGATCTTGCGAGAAATATTTCAAAGAAAGTTAGAAGCTAGTGAGTGTGAGAAGCTGTGTATTTAAACACAGAATTTGTAGCTGTAAATCACATTTGTAATTATACTGATTTCTAGAAAACCCCAAGTTTTAATATAACTATTTTAACTTGAATTTGTGTATTCATTTCTTATAGTTTTCTGTTTGTTACAACTGTTTTCCAATAAGCTCTTTTAAGTTTAAAAGAGAGAAAAGTTTCAAGTGTTTGTATTCATCCCCTTCTACAAACACTTGTGCTTATATTGCACTAACAAAAAGGCTACAAAAGCAGTGAATACATGCAACAATTTTGATCCAAATTTCCTCTCTTTTTTGTTCATTATTATTTTTTGAGTTAGTTTTGTTGTTGGTAGTTGTTAACAAGCCTATCAACAAGTTTTTGCTCTAACATATTACCAACAAAAATTTGCTCTCTTATTGATAAAAACATTCAATTTGTTGCGCTATTTGGTAAAAACTTCACTCTAGTATTGATTATTGCATTTCATATTTATTTATCTTTAATTTTCAAAAAAAGTCTATTACAAACTCACAAAATCGTGTTTGATTGTATGTTTAATTCAATCAAAGATATGCATGAAATCAGGTGATTTGATTTACTTCCTAAATATCATTGTAATTCTAATTCGGTATGTTTTTGATATACTTCAACGTGATAATATTTTTATTAAAAACATCGCCACGCACACGCATGTGCCCATTATGCTAGTATACATAAAAGGTTTGTCACATACTGATAAAGGCCTTCAATCAGCTTCACCTGGTACATATTGGAACTTTCAAACTTGGCCTTTGATTGAGCTTCAAACTTGTACAACACAGCAGAATTTGCGAACTCACTTGGTCACCCGTTAACTGAAGTGACAGGGTATCCTTCTTGAATAGCTTTCTCCATGATTCCCTTCTGCTTATACAAAAAAAGATGGAACTGCTTATTTCATGCATCCATTAATCACTACTAAAAGAGGGCGATAAAAGGGTCATTTTCACATTTTGTTATTAGAAGTTATTGAGTTCGAGAGGGAAAGGTAAATGAGATCGTCAATTTTAAAGGAAAAATTCATTCAATGGAAGGAAGTGATAGCAGTGTTACATTTAGTTCTAAAGTAGCACTTGCACATGTTATAAGCAATTAGAACTTCAGGAGCCTTTAGTTTAATAAGTAGTAATTGTATCTCTGTAATGGGTCTTAACCTTAGCCAGATACACACACCCATACACAAAAAGTAAATAAACAAAAACAAACAAAAAATTAGGGAAAAGAAGAAGAAAAGAAGAGTAAGATATTGTAGCATTATATGAACAATCAACTCAACTCATCAACTCCTTATGGAAGGCATCGATCTGAACTCCGCTTCTCAGTGTTACTGATATTTTAATCCTCCCATATTTTAATGCCACTTACAAACTGAATTTTAGTATATTACCTGGATTATTGACGTGATGCTTCCCGGACACTCCTATTATCCAACAGAAATATCAGCTTAAAAATAATAATAATAAAGTGTCAGAGAAACTCCAATTCTCATATTATTTTAATAATTTGATGTACCTCAAATTTCTTTTCCTCCCATGTCACCTCCTTCCAAGTCTTTGATTCAAGTGATTCCCAGGAAAGTGGGACTCGAACCGTCTCCACATGCTGCAGAAGCCTCAAACTATCTGCAATACAGTCTATCTGCCTTCTTACTTAACTTATTTATAGTCATACACTTCAGTGTAATTCTCAAGGAAAGAAAGAACTAAGTAAGATGCAACGCTAATGAAAACCATCTTTGTGGTTTCAATAGGGACTCTTATGAGTTAGAAGATCTTATAGAGAATAAAGAGAAAATCAAGGGACCAAGAGAGAATCATTATTTTTCATAGATGTGTATTTATTTATGAAACTGAAAATATATGGTCATACATGTATGAATCAACAAGTGTCAACATCTTTGGTGGTTATGTAGGACTTGGTGTGTGAAAGCAATTTGCACAGTAAAACAATATAGATAGGTTTGCCCATTTACAACCATACAGCCTTGTTAGATTGGGCTATAGAAATTTTACTACCGACTTAAACTCCCACAAGTTGGAGCATGTAAACGTCTCAGGCCAAACCTGTAGACAATCAGGTGGAAAGTCCAACCCGCAGTTTATGTGGAATACAAATTAACCATCGCTCAGTTTCTCAATTAACTATCAATCAATCTCAACGTACTATTTCTTTTACCATTACGGCTATTAGTAGAGAGATATCAACCTTGGTGTCATAAAACATCCTAATAGAATTTCAACAATGGCCATGGCCATATAATATGCATTAGCACTTCTCCAATAACCCCAATCTCAACATTTACAAACATCTTAGATTGCTCAAGTGCTTTGACTTCAAACTTGGTTGTTAGCCGAGCTTTAGAGAGAATTTATTCTAATCTTCATAAACTGTCATAATAATTTCATCTATGAAACATCAGAGTGAAAGTTTTGACACTATTGCACTTTATGAAAGTGTGCCACTGGGGTCAGTTTGTATATCACCAAACTTTTTAGCTCGATGCTATGAAATCTCCAAGAACAAGACCTAGGAGAATGATTTCAACCATCTAGAGAAATAGGGGAAATATTCAAGGACCCACACATGCAGCCGAATCAATAAGGAATGAGGCAGGAGGATGGGATGACGATGAAATGATAGGTACAAATGAACACAAGGAAGAGGAAGAAAGAGATTTAAGGAACCTCAACCTAGCTTGTTCAGTTTATAATGATGATGAAGGTGCCAGGAATGGATTGAAAATTGTGAGGCCTTTTTTAGCATTAAAAAGGTGCAGGAGATGATGAAAGTAGCTATAGATTAAGTCTTATGCAGCAGTTGGACATTAAATGCTATGGATTCAATTTCTGAGGCATTCATTCTCAGATTTATTATGGAAAGGAGAATGTAAATGAACAATTTGAGCTCAGGCAAACCAAGGACATTAACTTATATTATGATGAGCTTGAGAAATACGGTAAATTTTTTAAATGCTAATCAAGTGATATGCATATGTTTGTGGCTTAGTTCAGAAACAATGCTTTAGTTGCTGGAAAAGCTGTCTTTCCTAGATGATGAATTCATCTTTGGAAACGTTGTGAGAGGTCATGAAAGAGAAACTAAGAAAATCCTATGAATTCCTAGATGCTATGAATTCCTAGATGCTAAAATAAATTACTCATTCCTCCACTATTGTGCCGATCCAGACTTTTACCTATCCAAAAGGAGGAGGTAGATGGCAAGCCAGTCCTACTGACCCATTCCAAGAGTAATTCTCAACCTAGCAATCAAAACCTATGGGTCACACCCTAACAGAAAGAAATAAGAGGATGTTAAGCAATTGTGCTTTTACTGAGACGAATCATGCAATTCGAAACACCAAGTATACTTTGTGATGATATCCACAGAGAAGGAAACACATCACCATGATGAAGAGCCAACCACTGACGAGGAAGCAATGGCTGAAAATAGAGTAGCAGCCATGATTTCAGAGGAAGGGACAAGCTTAGAGTAAACCGTGGTGATCAAAGGAAGCAGTGGGAAGTTGAACTGCTCATTCTTTTATTGATGGAGCTAGTTCCCTCAGCTTCATCAGTGAAAGGATAGCTTGGACTAGACGCATACACAACTTAGAAGTGGAGTCAGATTCCACTGAGGCTGTGTTTGGAAGCCAATACTGCCACAAATCCGATAGGAAGCATTATAGACGACTGTAGAAAACTTCTTTGCATGCCATGGGAAACCAAAGTAAACTTCATCCCAAGACAAATGAACTGCTGTGCTGATTTACTTGCCAAACAAGGATATAATTTGTTAAATTTAGTTCTTACTGTACCAGAAGTCCTGTTCATGAGTGAGTTCTAGCATGCTCTATCCAGAGTTCTATGGACTAGGCTGCAGACTAGCACATGTTATCACCCAAAGGTGATGGTTGCACAGAAAGGATCAACCGATGTGTTCAACAGTATCAGAGGTGCATGTGCAGTCAAGTGCCCAGGCAGTGGGGTACCTGGCTAACTATGGTAGAGTGGTGGGTCAACACCACTTAACACACCTCACTTAAGACTACCCTTTATCAGGCAGTATATAGAGTTGAGCCTTGACACTTGGAACATTATTCCAGCTTCTTGATCTTAGCCACTCAACAAGAAATACTGGAAAATAAGCAGGCTCCAATCAGACTTACATCTGGAGAATCTACAAAGAGCCCAGAAAAGAATGAAGATGTTTAAAGTCAAAACAGATAACCAAAAGAGAGTTCAGTTACAGATTAGGTCTATCCGAAGCTCCAACCTGACTGACAATCCTCAGCAGTACTTAGAAAGAAAGTCAAGCCTGCTCCCAGCTATTGAAGGCTGGGTTTCCTAAATTCACCTTACCACCATGAGGCATGAGAAAATTTTAACTAAACAAAACAAATATAGCTCATGCAAGTCATTTTACTTATTTAGTTATCTAACATGTGCAGATAGTGATAAGGGCATGGAAGTCTTCTTCTTAAGTCATGATCCATTTTGTTATTTCCTATAAATGCCAGAGACTGAGAAAGGAGAATGCATGTTGATTGTGATGTAAAAACTTCTATGTAATTTCGTGTGCTACAAGTGAGTCATGAAAACCTTCATCCCCCCCTTCCTCAAGGGTCGATCTATGAAGCTTTTAATGGATTTTACCTCTCTGGCTCTCTCTTCTTTATTGAATCTCTCTTCTATCTCTCTGTATATTGCTTGTTGTACAGATTTCAGGAACTAAAATCCTGACATTAACTATGGAAGATTATAGTTATTTTTTTAGTGTAGGTAATCAAGTAAAATGATGTAGAACATTAGAATACTTCAATTTTGTGATGCTGTAAACCCAAATGTATATATCTAAGTACTAATGGAAGTGACAAACCAACGAATCCCTAAACGAGAACTAATTATGGAAATATCAAAATAGTAAGAGGAAAGGAAAATTTTTAATATTATTATTTTCAGTATGTCAGTTGTTTGAATTTGGATAGTGGATGAGGTTTAAGATGTCGGTCAAACCTAGCAATTATGCATGAAGGAAGATTGTCAAGTAAGATGATCTTTTCTTGGGTACTACTACAACTACCAACTGGATAGGTTCGGCTACTACTGTGACTATCGACGTAGCAGAAGTTGCATCACCAAGCATGTGGATTGAAAAAACTGATTTCGTTGGAAGCCATTATAGTCAATTGATATGATACACTGACGGCCTACCATCCCCACGAACATTATGATTACTACAACTAGAGAACACTTGATATAACCTTAAAGAAAAGTCACAAGGCTCACATTACGATTCCTATCAACCAAGTTACATATTTGTACCATCTAGGATTACTGGGTAATGTTCAATCACTCGAGACTTGCAGACTATATAGTCACTCCTGAAAGCGAACAAGTGCTGACATATTCCAACTTCTACGTTTTAGATGGGGCAAATAAAGGCGATTACATATGGTAAGTGCAATAACCTTCAGAAAGACATTCAGATTCAAATGAAAAGGAAAAAATTACTGGTAATAAAGGCTTCTTCCCATCGTTCACGTGCAGACCATGATGGGGGAACTTCTCGAAGTGGGATTCCATATTTCAAGCAGACTCTGCATTGTAATTGTTACTTTGTTGTTAATTGTTTGTAATTTTATTTAGAAAGAAATTGTACTATAATTAATTTAAGTAGTATTAGCATCGTTATTTATTATTAGATAATAAATTGTACTGTGATCACATATTTAGAGATATTTTAGGAAGTTTATCTTGCACATTAAGTCGTAGAATCTCTCCACAAAAGGTTATAATCCTGTTTTTTGATCCTAATGGACTATATGATGGGTGGAGTTTGTCGACTTGTGTATTTGTGTTTGTGAGAAGCTTTTGAGCTAATTTATCCTTTCACCCCCTTGTCCTAAATCATGTTTTATGAAATGTTCTCCTTCCAAGAGGGAAGGTCATAACAAGCACTCATATTTGCATGACTAATTATTAATATTTTAGTCTAATTTAATTCTTTACAATTTTCAGCAGTCTGGCACTTCAAGTCTAGGCTCAGTAAAGAAATCATACAGAACAAATGAAAAATAAAATTTATATCAGAAAACAACTAGAGGCCAACTAAGTAAACTCCTTCAATGTACAAAGATTCAAACTGTACTCTAAAATTACAAACCCAAAGTTTAATGTATTGTATCTTTAAAAACTCCGGTATTTCCATTTTTCATTTTTCAGTTCTTTTCTTTCATGTTTCCTTTATCGGTTTCTATGTTCCAGTTTTCCAGAAAGAGTCGAGATATACTTGTACTAGAAACAACTATTTTCACTTTCGGTAGATGAAAGTACTTACTCGATGATTACTTGACGCACAATCCCTGGAAGGACACCATCAGATATTGGAGCTGTCTGTATTTCAACATAACTTTTGTATCCATATGCATCCTTCTCAGTGTCACGGAAGTCTTCAGGGCCATCCTACACAAGCAGAGAGAGTCTAGAGAATTGATATCTGACACTGCTATATGACAAGATAGTACATCAAAACTTATATTGCATAGAGTAATATAGGACTCACAAGCCGACTCACTATATTGAGTCAAAAGATTAATACATAAAACCTATAACTAAGTGGCAACGCTATGTTGCTATTCCAGATAATGCTAAATGTGTGATAATATAGCACAAATACAAAACAACAACTTAAATTCCACCAACTATGAGCCATCCAATACTTATAAGCAGTAAGAAACCACATCCATAACTAATTAGATAAAAAATATAATAGCACAAATTTAAAAAAAAAAAAATCGAAAGCCAGAAATAAAACAAATAAACAAAACAAAACACAAACAAAAATAAAAGGTTGTGCTATGCTCTTCACTATAGATAAATTGTCTTAATGCTTAAAATGCTTAGTAAAGGACTAAAGGTACAAATTACAACAATACAATTAAATGAGAACACAGCCAAAAATAATCTTTTAGACTAATGTCACCCTTTTGATAAAAGTAAATGAGGCATCAATCCAAGTCATCAATGTCACCCTTTTAAAATGCTAATAGCTTTCTTCCACTCTGTCATATCGGAAAAAACACAACAATCCACATTCCACTTCACTAAATCTCTTTGACCCTCCCCCCAAGAAACTTAGCTGACCTCTTCCCTTCTTTATGTCTTGCTCTTGCTAACAAACATCTTTTTTTACTGGAGTATCTAAAGGTCCTCATAGAAAGTGACTAAGTTCCTTATCTATGTCTCACTCCACCAGGTCTCTCTAATGTTTACATACTTAATGAACTGACAAAAATAAAAACAAGCAAACACAACCAATTTCCAAGAGTACATAAACATCAACATCACCTTTATTTCAAACTAGTTTATGTTATGAACATGCACAAATAAAAAGATTAGGTTGCCTAATCAAATGTTATTAGTGATTTTAAGAAAATATCCGAGCATTAAATAGGAAGAGTAAGCAATACTGTAGGATATTACATAAAAACCCTTCCCATATCCCTTACTTCAACATATTAACTTTCTAATAATGGAAATAATGTGAACACAACGCCGTAGTACTCTTAACATCTCACCTTCCGACAAACGACGAAAAAGTTTGTCAAACAACCTTCAAGAATCTGATCCCCGTCATTTGACAATAAGAGCTCGGTAGCGGAAGGCGGCCTCAACTTCTCCAAAGACTTCCTCAACCTTCCACCAAAAAGCACATTCCAAATATTACAGGAACGTATAACCATTGGAATCATTTCCAATAAAAAACACAAAGAGAACATGCCAACAACTTAAATTTGCATGAAATTACCTAACCCAATCTGAATACTTTGCAGAGGCAAAATCCCTACCAGGACCCACTGCAGCTAAATGTGCCCCATTATCTCTAATCCCAAACAAGAGAGGAACACAGGTACCCACGTGTACATATACATTAAAGCATTCCAAAATTCTTTTTACATCTCCACTCTCATTTTCAATCAAATTCTCCAAATTACCACTAACAAGAGTTGTGATAGCCAATTCCTCACCATTTTTCCTCTCCTTCAATGCCACTGGCAATGCATTCCTCATTGAATCATTAACACGAGACTTAATTGCTGATTCCAACACATGAAATTGCAATGGAAAGGGGAACCTAGATTTTCCTGGTTTGAATAAAAGTTCAGGATTTGAATCAAACAAAATTCTAGCAGAATTTGCCAGCCTGCTTAAATGTCTCTCCCAAAACAAGAGGAGCAACCCGTTATTGTGAGTCCGGGAAGTTGTATAAGCTCCTGAAATTTGACTCCATCTTGAGATTATCACATATAAGTACTTTACATAATAAGTTAAATGAATCTTTCTTCAATTTATTCTTTTCTTGAAACATTCTGAGCAATAAACAAGTTGTTAATCACATAACTGAATGAAGCAACTGCTTGTTATTAAAGTTGGTTGATAGAAGTGCTCACACAAAATTTTCTGAACATAGATAACAGCTTTTTGTGTGGAAATAATGTTTTCGAGGAAAAATGTTTAGTTAAGAACTAAACCTGGATAGTTTTCAAGTAAGGTTGTCACAGGAGGAGAGTCAGAGGGCTGTGAAACAAGGCCATTGGTGAACAGAAGTTTCAGGTTTGACATTTTCCGCTTGCCAGATTTAAAACCACTGCATACTAAGAAAGGAAAGATAAAATTCAAATAAATGAAGCATCTGAACAGGTGGAACGATCACGAAAATGATAGCTTTACACAAACTGATCTGATGATGTTAAAGAGCATTTTATTGCTAAGCTTAGGAGTAAAAGAAAAAATAATCCAAAAATTTAGACAACAACGAAACATAATTGATATGCATACAAATTCACAGTAATTAGCTAGTGGTTATTACTCTTTCTCCGCATTATTTGCGCAAGTCTCCATATAAGTCTATGCAAGTTGGAAAAGCTAGGATAATCACTTGAAATTAACTTATGTAGATTGTGTTGCAGCTTTAATAACCAAACATACTGTTGCATATGCTCAAATCGTAAAAGTAAGAAACAAAAATATGCAGAATCTAACAGAAGAGTTAAGTTCCAAATCTCTAAAGCCAGGATGATCCTTGTAGTTTTCTTCGATCCCTAAAATCATATAACTCACTCCAATCTCAATATAATAACTGAGACACTGCTTATTTAGTTACATCACATAACAGTTTACACATATTACCGAGGATGTTTCAGTAGAACACACACATATTAAAGTAGAATTAATTACTTGATTTTTAGATATCACAACCTCCACTCCGATTAAAAATTACTACTTCCATTAAAACTATAGCACAATAATTTTGGCTAAAAAATCGGGAATAAATCTGTTATAATAGATAAAAATATTTGAAGATGGGAATATATTTGAACCATCATTTCTTCACCACCACTATATTTACAACCCATGGGTAAATTTGTATTTAACACCACTTTTTGTGTACTACTCCCTCTGTTCCAACCCAAAAAAGAAAAAGTCATATTTGCATTTTTTATGAATATTAAAGTTGTATGTTTAATGAGATTTACAGCAAATAAACTAAAAGTTCTTTTTATGAAATATATTATTAATGTAAATGTGATGATAATATAAAGAAGATTGTAGTAACAAATTTTAATATTATAGCATGTTAATTAAACAAACTCATACAAATATAACTTTTTCGGTGAACAAATTTCATTTCCGAATGTAACCCTTTTTATGGTCCAAAGGGAGTATAGATTAAGAAAACATTACAATGATTATATAAATCTGCCCTTCCATAAACCCCAAAAAATTCAAATTAACATTCTTTCTTCCCTGTTAGTAGAATCAAATCCCCTGATTAATTAGTGTTGTGTAAAAGTAAATTGGCAGGAGTGACAACTTCAAACTTCACAAAGAAAGGATGAAAGCAGCCAAAAAAACAAGGATTATGATATTAAATGAACTTGCCTTGGGATTTGATTCGTTCAAATCAATTGTAAGAGAAAGAGCTGGGAGCCTGTAAATCAAATTTCATGGGAGAGCTGTAGAGCTTGAGAGAGGTTTATGGAATGAGAGGAATTCATTACACAAGAATCGATGGAGATACTATGAGAAGGAATTGATAGATTCGTATGAATTTTTTAACTACTTAGAAAGTACGATTATATTTACTTATGATCTACTTATAAAGTACGATAATATGTTATTTGAGAAATATAAGGATATGATTATAGGGGAAAAACATGAGCTATAGACTATAAATCTTCTTTGTAGATCTATCCACACGTATTATGTTTTGATCTTCCAAATATACGAAAAAAATTTTAATTATAAGTTTGAAAAACATGTAAAAATAATACAATAGCAAAAGTTTCGTAAGGGACCTAGAGCAGCCTACTAAGACAGAGAATTTTTTTGAACTCATTAACATAATTTTTATAATTATATAAAAACTAATACTAAGTAATATAAAAACTAATACTAAGTAAGTATATCTTAACTCTAAAAAATTTACATCTATGGTTATAAAAATCATGTCATACACCCAAAAAATATGAGAAATTTATACACGTTTATATTTGTTGATACTTTTTAAAAATGTGAAGTACTGCAGTTGAATCTTTTAAATAAATTACAGATTCATATGAATAAAACTAGGGAATAGAATTTAAAAAAATGAATTATAACTCATTTTCCTTGATCTCAAATTATATAATATGAAAAATTAAAATTTATATGTAAGAGTATGAAACATACTTTTTATATGTACATGTGTGGGTGTCATGGGTGTCCCTTGAAAAGTTAAAGAGAAACATGCCAATAAGGAGTAAATAATTCAAGATACATCCCACAAAAAGGTTCACAAAAATTTGGTTGTAATCCGTCAGATTAGATACGGCCGCTTATTCTCTCACAATGAAATACAAAGTAAATTCCATTATGAGAGCAGTCAATTCTTTATGCTCTAAATGACACTCATGCCAACTATCAAGAATTCTCGTGACCTTTTGATCTTTATAATTTATCTAAAAAGGAGGAACAATAGATGCCGTGATCAGTCAACAAAATGTAGATTTACTGAACTAAGTGATGAAATCATATAGACTAATTATTCAGATTAAACAGAGGGAGAAAATAATAATTAGCAAGCAAAACCCATTTATTGAATATTTGAATACATATAAGTAGACCTTAACTCGTCAATTGGTAGTGCAAAATCACCTGCTTGCTGACCCCTCTTTTCAAGATAAGGAATAAATAATAACTATCTAAAAACAGACATGAACTGAGATTGTCTGCATGGCTCAGAAGAAATTTATGTAAACATATATGAGTTCAACACTAATGGTGTCCATAACATAATGGATGTGTCTTTGTGTGTGCACGCATGCGTTTTTATTTTTACTTCAATAGTTAATACCTATAAAATAATAGGAAAACATCATGAACATAGCCCAAAAAAAAGAGTTTAAAGTGTGTACTACTCTCTCCAGTTTAATTTCGGTACTTCATTTTCCTATGTTCTAAATCATAATAAAGATTAACAAAATTAACATTATTCAAACAAATATCCAAGCTTTATCTTCTTGAGCAGTAACACACATCTCTGGTACTATGTGGTATTATAATTATGGAAACGAAGAAGGAAAAAGAATATGATGTGTACTTGCAAAGGTAACAAAGCAATACACGCCTAGGATCCTTATCAACAATGCACAACTTCCTTGTTTTTTTCTTCGTCTCAAAATTATCTTCACATAATAAAAATAGCACGACAATATGTTTTTAAATTCTATCATTTCACTGATGCATTGTAATAGGAATTAGTGCATCACCAATATAATCAGAAATTAAATAAATAAAAAGAAAGTAAATATGACACTTCACATGAAAGCTTATTGAATAAATTACAGAGTCATAAAATTAATCAGATTTTCTTGTTCTATGGCATCATGAATCTTTCCCAGGAAATAAAAACTTTTCCCTTTTGGGTAAATGTGAAAGATGAAGAGGCAAAATACCCCATAAGTAATTGTTAATATGAATTACTTGGATGATCCAAGTTGGTGTAGCAGGGATTAAACTATCAAATAGATTACAGGTGAGACTCAGTAAACTAAAGATATCACCATGGAACTTTTGAATCAACAAATGAAGATGGTTTCGAGCAAACAATACCAAAAAGCATGGAATAACTTTACACAAATAAGGATAATATACAAGAATACATTGAATAAAAAGCACGATATACCTTGTTGTATTTCTGTCTACAAGCTTAGTTATGAATTAAAAGTTAAAAGTAATCTAATCTTTGAAACATTCTTACAAACGCCCGGCGGGTGCATGTGAAAATTTGAACATGGGTCTATTCAGCTGGTGTCATAAATTATTTCAACTATGTGATCAGTAGTTAGCCTTAAAAAAAATCTTTAGTTGTCTATTATACATATTTACTTGAAATTCCACACAAAGAGAGAGAGAGAGAGAGTGACAAAGCATGGAAGAATAAGAATAATAATAACATATGGGGTAGCATGCAAACAAAATCAAAGCACAACTAAATTGTAGGATTCCCATAACCCAAATCTGAGTCATTTTTTCAAACACCTAAGATGCAATTTCAGTTTTAGCCTTGTGGAGTAAGGGGGAAATCAACAAAAAGAGAACAATAGCAATCAGAAAAGCATAAAGTCGAGAAATTACCCTCTGCAGCTGTTGGCAATATGAATTAAGAAGACTCCATGACCTGCTGCTCTGCTGAAAAGCCCAGCTGATGGTTATAACTAATAACTGCCAAACGAGTTCTTTTCCGATTATACCACACCTACCTTTGGCTGAAATTTGGCAAGATATTTGGGAAGCAGATCACGGCTATGATCCCGTACAGTATGAAATTTTACTTCCGTTTTTAATTTAGTTATGGCTTGTTTTTGTTGTATTTGGTTTTGGTAAGTACCGGTTTCTATAAATACTTTCTTATATTCTTATTTGGATTTGTGAATGATTTAACTTGGTTATTATTAAGGGAAATGGTATGAATACTATCCATTTGCACAAATAAATATATATAAAGGTATGCAAATTTGAAAATAGAAATAAAATGTATGAATGATTAATTTATATTATATATGAATAATTAATTTATATCATGTATGAAATTAATATATCAATGTGATATTTAAAAAATTATTATTACAATTTTGTGTAGAAGTGATAATAAAATTAGGACAAGAATAAATTCCTAAATAATTATATAACACAAAGGAAATAATGACCTCCTTGGTACAATTAAGGTGATCCAACGACTCTTAGGTGATCCACCAAAAGAATATAAATGTATTTTAACTTCAATTTTTAAATGATTATTTTAATTAAGCACTAACAAAAAAATAGATGTATTTATCAATTGAGAAAAACTCACTCCAAGGGAAGCGGCAATATAAATTGTTGACTAAAGACTGCAATGTACAAGTGATATAAAATTAAATATATCACTAATTGGGATTACAAGTGATCCAACGGCTGATAATTCAAACTCACGCAGTATACTCAAATTATGACTGGCAACTTGGTAATGCATGTAAATATATTTCTTTAGGGGAAGCTTGTTGTACAAGGGCACCACCAAGAGAAAGATAGTTGTCCAAAGGAATGTCGGTTATTATAGATGATTGACTGATATTTTAACAGTCTCAACACCGTTCAATCTAGTCAATCATTTCACTCAAAAACATATTATTGATTAATATAGTCAACGGCTGATAACTATACACTCAAATGATCCAACTAGCAAGTGATATAAATATTAGTAGTAGCTAAAGAAAGATTGAACAACGACAATAATAACCAAAATGGTTCTCACTCAACGGTAGTATTAGAAGGACTTTTTCTGACAAACTTTCTAGCCCAAACATGCTTGCCATTGATGACAAACTTGATGGTAGTATCCCCCGCAGCAATCACAGGAATTATAGAAAGAGATCGAGCAACCATTCGTGCATATAATGGCTGCTCACCTGTGGAACTTCTTGCATAAAGATAGCCTCTATAAAATTTCCAAATGCCCTATATGCATGTAAAACAAACAAGTATTACAACATAAGTTGTAATATTAATTATACTCCAATTAAGTTGTTTCACAAAAACTTATATTTGAATTTTTGACAAATATTAATATTATTTATTTAATTGAGAATCACGTGTTCAAATATAAGTTTTTTTCCCGATGAAACTGATAGTAAATATCCAATTAATCATAAGAGAGAAATATATATTATAACTAGAAAATTTATAATATGTAGCATTACAATAAAAAATATTATACAAATGCATGTAACTCTTTTTGGGGAAAATGTAATTTTTTTTGTGTGAATGGAGAGAGTATTATTATTGAAAAAGAGAGAAGCAAGAAAAGATATTTCTCAAATTAGAAATTCTAATGCATTAAAATTAAATAAAATCATAGCAAATGAGTATAATGGATAATATTGGGGGGAAAATGAATCCTTCCTCATTAAAAAAATTAAAGAGAGATTTGATCTTTTAGGTCTGACATATTAAATTTTAGAATTAGTGCGAGCCAAAAATTTTTAAATGCAATATACTTTTTTATCCACAAATAAGCGATTTTTGAGAAGGTAAAACTTATTGAAAGATATGTGTCACCTCACCGTTTTCAAGAATAAGTTAATATCGTTTTCTATTTTAACTTCAACTGATATGTTTTGATAATTGTACATTTTTTACCGTTTCAAACTATAGGAGTAAATTGTAAAAGGGTCTTCAAAATATAACTTCTTTTATAAAATTGACCCTAATATATAATAATTTACAATCATCACCCTCATTTATCAACATGTATGTAAAGTTAAAAAGATACCTATTTATGAGCGAAGGGAATACATTTAGCATGCTTAATAAATATTGTTATAACTTAAAATAAATAATTAACAAGATATAATAAAGTCATGGAATTTTTTATTTTCTGAACGAGATGAGTTTGATGTTATGAAGACAAATATCTACGTCACTGAATTAGCTTATCTTTATTATGTGTTAATACTATATGTTTATTAACTATCTTTCACTACATATTAATTGATAATTGTTGTTTTAGAAATCGACTCTTGTTGAATAAATTTGTTGACTCAACCAACTTAATATTTTCCCCTTATTAAAACTATTTTTATAAATTCAAATATGATTTAATTTTGACTTAAATGGTTCCTTTTTTGACTAAATTGGAATACAGAAAAAATTAATAAAATCAAAACATGTCATGTTTTCAAAATATTTGAAAAGATACAACTAAATCAATAAATAAAAGTTGTATATGTATGAGATAGTTTAATATAAATGATTACAATTAAAAAATACTTTAAAATAATATGTTTTAACTTATATAAATTTTAAAAGTATAATTTACATATGTAGAAAATATAAATACATGATTCTTTTAATATTAACCAAAAGGAAAAAAAATAACTTGTGTCATGCGGGGATATGAATGGTAATTATATATTAATTGACAAATCCTGCATTAAGGATGAAGTTAACTCTGTCTAGTCAAATAGTTGGTTCTATTAAGTTGATTATTTTTCTATTATTACTAAAAATAATTTTAATTGGTTTAAATTCAAATATTATTTGATTTCAATTCTACCTTTGTGTTCAACTTTTGTAAACCTCTTTGAAAAGATTAGTTATGTAATAATAATGTCAAACACTTCTCATAATAATATAGTGTTGAATCTTTTAAATAATAATAATAATAATAATATACATACATACATACATGCATACATACATACAATATTATTATTAGATGCAAAATTTAAAAATGAAAATGACAAGATAATTCCGGAATATATAATGCATATATATCAAAATGTAGATCAAACAAATAATTATCAAATAAAGAAAAGGCTTTAAAAAATATTCATGATAATAGAAATAATAAAGAGAATGAGAGAGTGATATATACCTAGTGAAAAAATCTCTAACTTCATTTTCAGAAATAGGGTAACCTTTAGAGAAAGTTAAGAAAATAGTCCTCTCATCAGTTGGCGCATATTGATTCACGTCCTCACGAGCATTTCCAAGACTTATCCCAAAAAAATTGTTATTATTCCCCAAATTCATTAGTTGAGAATCCATCGACATGTTTCCGTTACGAGGGAGCAAGTCTTTGAAAGCCCTAATACAAACATCATCAACAACCTTTGAAACTCCACGAACAATGGACACGTGATGTTCGTGGAAATGACAAAAGCTCAGTTGATGTTTACACAACATTTGAACCAAAGATATATCGCACATCAAATGCCATGAAAATGTTTCACTTTCCACACATTTTAAGATTGCGACGACTTCATTAAACACTTTTTTGATCATATCGATTGGACAGTTCAAGATTTTCTTAACCGCGTTGACACCTAAACCAGATTTCTCTAGCCATATAAGAAAACCTATAACTTGCATGGACTCACTTGGATTGTAACCAAGTTCATGAACAAGAATGGTGAAGAGCTTTCGGTCTATGGCATGAAAAATGTTGAAATCTTCGTTGGAGATTCTAATGGAAAATGAACAGAAAGTGGAAGAAGAAGAAGAAAACGGGTCCATGTTCCCTTTTTTTCTATTTTTGTGTGTGTGTGTGGTGAAAAAGAATCGAAAGAATGATTTATATGGAGATGAAAAAGTTATTTTAAGTTCATTGAAGAGAATTGAAGAAAGAAATAAAGGTAACGTTTACGGTTGTGGGATTTGGGTAGATGTGATTATTGGAATGCATGTATTTGATTCACATTTATTATATTTAATATTTTGTGCGTATAATATTTAGTCAACACTCACATTTTAAGAAATCATATTTACCTTTCTCAAAAGTAAAAATATATCTTAAAGTGTCAATTAGTTTGATTTATATTTTATTGTAAAATTGAAATGTCTTCATCTATACAATATCAAACAATGAATTTGATACTAAGTATTACTTAAGAATTAAAAAGCTCATTAATATATATTATATACTTATTTTGAATATATTAATTTTGTAAAGTCAAAATATATGCATAACTATTAAACAGAGAAATTAAATAATTAATGAGAGTAAACATATACTTGATTACATTAAAAATTAATTTCGTAATAAAGACTGCGCAAAATTATTACAATCTTAAAATTTGAAGGGGATAAAAAAAAAAAAAAAAGAACAGCTAATGACCGCTAGCTTAATTTCTACTTTTGTTTTTCTTCTTTCTCTCCCTTTTTCTTTTTTCCTTTTTTGTTTAGCGAACTATTCTATATATACATCATTCTTATATCATTGTTTTGGTTATGTATAATAAAAAAAACTTTAATAGTAATTTCTTAATTGTATCGAGAAAAAGTATATGGTTACTATTGTTACGTATTTTTATAATTTCCTATTTCTTCATTTCTCTTTTCTCTTGACTACAGAAAACTTTTGTTACCAAAATTATAAACTTGGCTAAGATTTATTATATTAAGTATCTCTTTTAAAGCTTGATTGGGAAAAACATTAAGGTAGGACTATAAAACTTAAACTCTTTTTAGAAACTTTAAAAATGCATAAATAGTCATGTAGACCCATTTTTTCTAGTAAAGATTAGATTTTTTTCATAAAAAAGATACTTTAGGTAAGTAGTTGTCGTGTAATTAAATTCTTACCATATTGAAGCATTTCTCAAAAGAAATTTAAGAAAATTTGGGAGAAGGGAATTAAAATTATTTTTAAAACGAATAAAACTAGAAAAGACGTATGTATTCCAAAATCTTTTGACTTTCGAGTTTGGAATACTGTTAGAATAAAATAACTTTTTGCACAAAAGGAAATAGCTACAATACCTAGAAAAATAATAACAGATAATCAAATGAACGCACGTATTCAAGTTAAAATAAATCTATTAAAACTTGAGATTTTTCTAAAAATCTGGTTAATCACAAATGTGATTAAACAGCTACAAACTCTGTAATAAAATTACAGCTTCTCATTCACATTCACTAGTTTCTAATTTTCTCTGAAATATTTCTCTCAAGATATATTACAAAACTTCTTTCTAGTGACTTGTGTGCTTCTAAGCTTGTTGATCTGTTGGATTACTTATCTTGTGTAATGAGAACTCTTGCATATATAGAAGATCAGTAGTTGAAACCACGTGCATAGACGTGCTGCTCTTTTCAACTTTGCCGCATATATGTCACATCGTTGTCCTTTAGGAACTATGTGTCAGACTGTTACTACTTTTGATGTTTTTTTTTCATCCCCTGATCTACGTATATTTAATGTTCGAGAGTTATCATTGGACCAACAAACTTCAAGATATATCTTTTCAGATTATATCTCTTGCTTCTGTAACAAGCTTCATTGAGTTGCGTGTAAGACTTGATGACGGATGTATGCAGTCATAACTATCCACTGATGGCAAGCCCTGATGTGAACTTGATCAGTACTTCTGGATCTCCTGATGACAAGTCTTCTCAAAGACTAGATCAGTGCTTCAAACTTCACTTAAGTTTACTAAGTGCTTTTAGATCCCCTGATGTTATGACTCACTACATACACTGATGGCTTCCACTGATATAGTGCTGAGCATTCCCCCTGACGGGTTTCCCTAATGGGTTAGCCTAACACTGTCATATCCTGATGTCTTCCCCTGACAAGTTGACATGTCTTGTTCATGCCCTGACGCATTCCCCCTGATGAGTTTGGCTTGCTACTGCCATACCCTGATGCATTCCTCTGACGAGGTGGTCTGCCTTTGTCATCCCCTGATGGATTTCCCTAACGGATTCCCCTGATGGTTTTTAATCATTAAAGATTTGTTGAGTTTGTTTGGAATGTCTAATGTGCGGAATACTTTAACTGTCTTTGAGTAACAACAGACATTCCTCTTCACATATCAAGCCCTTTAGAAGTTTCCCTGATGACTTGACTTAGTGAAGAGTACTTCCTCCCCTGATGATCAGATCGATCATCAGTGGATGCAAAACTTGTGCGAATACTTAGGTTTATTGAATACCATAAGTATTTACAGATGCACAATTTATTCTATAAACATCATCATCATCATCATATCTAACAAATACCAAGTTTTTTGCCTCCAAAATGACATATACCCATGTGACAAGGTCATCAAATATTAAGATTCTACATTGGCTCATACACCTTCAGTTTTTTGTACACATATGATATTAATTTAATAAAGTATAATTAATATTTATCAAATTATTATTATTAATAATATATTTTGAACAAATTATCCAACAATCTCCTCCTATGTTCTACATATATAATAATAATAATAATAATAATAATAATAATAATAATAATAATAAT